>JARHVA010002876.1:1945000-2308649 GCA_037957365.1 Torreya grandis | reverse complement strand
TGGCACAGTATTATCATTGATGTCAATATGGTGTCATTAATGTCAAAATGTGTTGTCATTGATGTGTAGATACATCTAGTGAAGATGCATGATAAGTGCTCTTTAGGTATGCATTAGTGAAGGTTGATGTCTAGGTAAGTAAGGATAGTTGAGGTATCAACATGAGGTTGTTAGAGGTGATCAATGGTCAAGGTTGTTTCTCAATGTTGTCTTTGTTGTTGGTAGGTTTGTGTCAAGTTTGATCTTACTCTAGTGAAAGATGATCAAGTTTGATGTTCCTTTAGTGAAGGATGATCAAGAAGGTTAGTTGTCAAGTTATTATCAAATAAGAGTGTTATGATGAGGTTTATATGAGTTTATTGAAGAGAGTTTTATAATGAATGGTTGAGTGTTGTTGTGATGAGATAAGTACTTAAGAATCAAATCCTTGTGACAAGTATCAAGAGCTTAAGGAGTCTTGTCATGGAATAATCATGGAATGAAGAGACCTTGTGTGAAGTAATGGGCTTGGTTTCTAGGTGAAATGAGGGATCTAAGGTATGTGAGATGATGTATGGTAGTGGTTGAGCATGATAAAAGGTTTTATGCCATGTATATGAGGTGTTGAGATCTTGGAAAATGGTTAGAAGGTCAATTTTAAGGACTAATGTGGTTTATAGGTCAATTTATAGAGATCAAAGAGAGAGATGGTGGCCAAATGAGGTATGAGATTTAGATTTCAAGATAAGAATGAGCATGTGAGCATTGTCATTAGTATGATAGATTATCCTAGGTGTGTTGACCAAGTGTATGAAACATATGCATGAGTACCTAAGATATTCATGGTAGATGGGGAAGGGTCCTATCTCAAATTTCCATTCATTATTTTTTGGAATGAGGGGATAAGCTTTATAAACGATTGCCAATAGTGAAAGATCATTTAAACCCTCAAACAACACTAATAATGATTGAATATGAAAGAAGTTGTTCTAAAGTGATCATAATGGATTGGTATGACTGGTTAAGTGTTTGAAGGTTGTATTCAGCTCTTCTAGGAATCTCTAGGTGTGATTGGTTTGTTATGTGTGTGTAGACCCTGCAAAAAAGTGCTAGTTTTTTAGATATTTATTATAGCAGTCAAATTTTACCAAGTCAAAGTTGATAAATAGATGGAGGATTAATATTGAGACTTTTAGTTTGTTTCCATGGTGGTTTTTGGATAGGTTTTATCCCTCAAGGGTGATAAACTAGTCATCTAAATAGATCAGTCATTAATAAACCTAATGGTGAAAATAGTGAGAACCTAGGCAATAGTGAGGAGATGTTTAGGGATGTGTTATCATAGAATAGGGAAGAATCCAAGTGAATGGATATATTTTTTTAGGATTTTAAGATATTATCATCATTTTTATAATTTTTGGAAGTTAGTATTTATAGTGAAAAAGTTACTTACAAATTGACTTGTCTATCTTACTGAGGTCTGTGTATAGTGAGGTTATGAGATTGGTCTACAAAACCAATATTTTCACTTAAACATATTATATTTATATCTAATAATGGTATAATTATCACATAATATCATCAACATGAATCAATAGTATTTTGAAGTTGTCATACATGTGTTGAAGGTCAAAATCAACATGATTGGTCTTCAAGGTAAACTGATAGTTCTAAGTAAGCAAGTTATAATGATGAGTTTAAGGATTTATGCCCTGAGTTTAAGTTTATAATGTACATGATGTTATTTTTTGGTAAATTTATTTTATATGCATGATTTTTACAATATTTTAGATTCAATGAAAGTGGTTGAAATGTTGAATCCAAAAGGTGTTAATTAGTTTAGGTTTAACTGTGTGTACTAAAGACAACAAATTGGTCTACAAGACCAATAGTTACCAATATAGATCATGATATTTTTAGGACCATGTTAATTAATTATAATTCCTTAAGTGTGTTCTTTTATGTGTTATAATTTCAAGTTTCCATGACTATGTTTTGAGTCTAGTTGGTAGTTCAGAGTGAGCATTTTGCAAAGAAGAGTTTGAACCTATATACCCTGAGTTGAAGTATCTAATGAAGATTGTGATGGGGTTTATGAATATGTGATTTATTACCATTGTTTTTTATATAATTTTTGTTTTATCTTCAGTAATTCAAGATAGACTTTCTAGGTATGCACAAGCCTAATTGTGAATAGTACAAATGGTGTGCTTCAAGTGGTGATTGTAGACCGAATTTGACTTTTAGGTCAAATTGGGGAACTCCTAGGTAAAAACATGGTTTTTTGGATATTTTTGGGGGAATAATATATTTTCATGAGGTGTTTCATAGGTCATTTAATGTTATTAAATGATATATTAGCCCTGGTTATAAATTTCATTAGCCAACTTGTCCTTTTAAGTCATTTTAGGGGTCAAAAAGGTGCATTTAATGCTTTATATAGGTTTATTGGGAAATATGAAGGTTTAAAAGGGTTATTTAACATGACATGTGTCTTAATAAATATTAAATAACTTAAACCGATGTAAAATTGGTAGCTTATTCAGAAAAAGGTAGTTTTCTTGAAGGAAAAGGTGAATTTGGCACTTGTATGACCTTCTTGGGAAGTGTTCCATGTGTAAAATGGTCAATCAGTGCCTCTTCAGATTCCAAATGCTCAAATACATGTTTTTTAAAATTTTAAAGTGCCATTTTAAGTCCAAAACAATTTTTCTCATTTATTGGTTTTCTAGACACACTGAAATGACCTTCAGGGTTTTGCTCAATATTAACAAATCATGAGACTTAAATAAAAAATATATTTTGAGATGTTATTATACTTATATAAATCTATTTTCATATAAATATTACAAATATTGATGAAATTTTCTCTATAAACAATTGCTAACAAATTGACTATGATTTTTTACTAGCTATTTCATGCACCCTATAGGTTTTACTTCATTTTGAGTAATTCCATAAGAAAAAATTAATGAAGTGGACTCAAAAAGATTTTTTATCTATTATTATATTCCTTATATTATTATTTTCAAGTTTCAAGTTTATTTTATGAGGAAATCATCTTCATTTTGTAGACTGGACTTACGTGGTATGATAGGCCTATTTTCACTATGTTCAAGATATTCATGCTTTGTAAATAGATTCAATGGGTTGAGTTAAGTTAATTTAAATGTTTAAAAAGTGATCTTGATTCCCATTTCTCCTTTCAACCTCATTTTTAAAATCAATCTCCATGAAAGTTACAACCAACATAGTAACTCACATAATTCTACCATTAACATGCTCATTTATAGGTGTTTGTAAGAAGTTTCCATGTTGAAATCAAGAAATATTGAATTTATTCAAGTCTCAAAAAGTTTTAGAATATTCATGTAGGCATTTTAAAGTATAATTAATGAACTTTAAAGGCAAACTTCTTGAATATATGGAACATTTCATGCTTATTGCCTATATCAACCTAAAGTGCATCTACATGAGCCTCTTAGGATGATATTAGAGTCAAATGTGAGTTTGACTAGTATATAAGTATTTTAAAGTGACAATAATACACTTTTAAATATATATAAAGCCTATAAGTGGTCATAAACATACATATCATGCTCACTAGCTACCTATCCTCACCTTCACTACTTGTATCAATAAAAATCCACCTACAAGTGGTACTAACAGAGAGCAAAGGAGTTTATTTGAGACATTTAAGTAGGTGATAGGATCATTTTTGAATATATGATGTGTTAATTATATCATTATATACATATTTGAGGGATATATTGCAAACATAATGGAGAACCATGATCAAAGTTTCAAATGACTATGCTAAGGAATAAGTACCTAAAAGATGAAAACAAAGGTCTTGGTCCATCCTTTGGGCATATTTATATAGGTATAAAATAAATTATAAGACTTCACAATGTTTTTATATTTAATCTCATACATATTGATAGCAACTTACAAAAGGAGGACCCTAGTTGAGTTAAGAATCTAGTCTTCACAAACCTTCAATATGTCAGTTAGCCCACTAAAATCATTCATTGACATCTACAACAGTCTAAGCTAAGTGTTTCTCATATCCATGTGATGGAATTTGGTGTTTAAGACTAATGAATATGACTTTATTTCACTAATAATCATGTTTTTATTATTAATTTAACCACTAAAGAAATCTAAACCTTATAGCACACTCTTAGTCTGTATAGTATTGATAGTGACACCTAGAATAGTGTATGCATCCAATAACCTCATCTTATGTTTAGATGGTGTTTTGTAATATCCAAGGTAATAAAGGTATGATAAAATAATAATTTAATTTAAATATTCATGTAAGGTTTTCAAACAACATGACCAAATCCCAATCAAAGGAAAAGTGCACCTACAGGATTCTAAAGACTCACACAGTCAGTTGTAGGAGATAAAGATGGACAATGATCTAAAATAATAGCATCTAGGTTATGTATTGAATGAAATAAAATATAAAAATTATTCCAATCATTGTTAATTTTTATATGGAATCTTAGATAAATTTTATGGACATTATAAAAGGCCTAACAAAATAACATGCACTTATAGAACCCAAAGAAGTTAAGGACATAGTTGGCTTTGACTGTGATAGGCAATGGTTAGTTTGGAGTTTGTGAATGTGGGATGAGATAATGGTTTTAAAAAAGTGATAATTAAACCATGGATACTATATTTATGTTGGAAACATTTCTTTTAAAACTTAAACCCATTAAACATCATCTACAATCAGGCTTAAGGGTAGAACATAGTCAGTTGGGTGAGTTCCAAGTAGTATGAGGTGTTTTTTATAAGGTTGGGGTAATAAAAGCATAAATTAAATAGTATAATAATGGTAAATAAATATTTATGTTTTAATTAAGGTTCAAAACACTATATTGAAGGCCTATTTAAGACTAAACTCTACTCACAAGGGTATCTCCAAGTGAAAACACAGTCACAGTCTACACTAGGTAGGAACATATAGAGGCATGTGAGAGTTTGAGATATGAATGGAGTTTAGGGAATATTAATGAAAGTTATAAAAAATTAGTGACACCATCATGATTTAAATAAATTAGGTAAAGGGTTCTCATAACATAAGACACAATCCACTTTGGAGATTCTTGCACATAGTCCTTGTGCATAAATACCCATTTTAGAACTTGAAGGTTTTAAAGGTAATTCTAGATGATTAGGTGATAAAATTTTGTGAAAATATAATTAATAACATATATAATTCCATATAATTTTCACCGTTTTTTGAGGAGGTATGGAATTGCCCTTTGTTTTGTCTTAGACAAAGGGTACTCCGCTCATGTTTGAAACTGGCAGTTTTGGTGAGTAAGTTAAAAGTATGAAATTAGAAGAAAAGAATACCTTTAAAAAGGATATTAAAAGATTATAGACACCTAATTAAATCTTTAAAAACCAATAAAAAATAAAATAAACTAGATAAGGTGTTCTAAACCTCCAAAGTTTCATGCAAGTCCTAGAAGGCAAGATTAGGCCTAATGACCAAGTGTGAGTTCATTTTCACTTTTTAGGCATAGGTAATCTTTAAAATTGATTGAATTATTCTTGAGGAAATATATAAAATAATTTAAATATATTTAAATGAAATAAAACTAATAGGTTTGTCTATATCACCAAACATTACAGGTAAACCATTAGAGCAATGGTTAAACCAAAGGACCAAATAAGAGACTAATGTTGGTTTTGGACCTAGACATGATTTAAAAATTATTGAGACATTCTTGAGGGATCCTAATATATATTTTTAAGATTTTTATATGCAAAGGAAACCATAAAAACTTAGTTTAGTCTTTGAGTTATAGGTAAGCCTACTAGGCAAGGATTAGGCCTAGTGTCCAGGGAGGATATATTTCACATTTATAGCCTTAGATATGATTTTAAACATATTTGAGCATGTTATTGGGGTAGATATAGAGGTGGTAAATATTTTTGATGGAATAAAAAACTAATTAAATCCATTTTTGGATCTTGAGACATCTCAAACTTGTACAAATGGTGGAAGCAAGCTCGATAAGAGAGCTTTGGATGCTCACACCTTTCATGATGATTTTAATGGAGGCCTAAGAGGTTTGGAGAAGTTAATAATGTCCTTTAAAAACCATATAGTGTAATTGGTTTAAAATTTCAACATCCAAATATTATGAGCAAAGCTTAAGAGGTTGTTTTATTCTTTTTTGGAATTAGGTGTTTAATTCCTAAGAAAATAAAAGTCTAAGTAAATGTAAATTAGTAATTAATGTGTCTCAATTAGCCTAATAAATTTTATAAATATATATGTATTTTTCCTTTTTATAAATATAGTAATAGGTAAGAGAAATTAGAACCTAGCTTATTCTGGGCTAAAGTAGATGATCTAGGGTTTATAAATTATTATGCATAGATGGTAGACTATCATAAATATGACCTAGAACTCTATTTATGGATTGGATAAGATAAAAAAACTTAGGACACGCTACTACTTGGTTTTTTAGTCCACTTTTAGTGATAGTGTCCACTTCTAGTGTTGTTTTCCTAGTAGTCTAGTTTTCCTGGGTTCTACTTGGTAGGATTATGACACCTTGGTAGTGAAATATTGAATCTTGGGTCTATACAGAGCTCACTATGTGTCTGATTCAATCCTTAAAATGTTTAGGAGATCTTGGTACTTAAAATTAAGTAGAAACTTGGGAAAGAGATGAGGGTTTAGTGTGTGAATGATATGTTGGATGCACTTCACACCTCATGTGTGGGCACACTACCTTCATACCAATACTCTGAAGAGGGATCAAGCTAATTTAGTTATCTTATTTGAAGTGCTTGGTGAAATTATGTGATGTATGCAACTAGATGAAAAAATTTAATGTAATTTAGATGACTAGGGACTGGTATGAGTGCTTGAATAGGCTTGAATTGGTCTTAGAAGGCTGTATGTAGAGAATATGGAAGAGTGCTTGAGTGTACTTGCTTGTATTCTTGATTTTTTCCTGTGAATAAGTGCCAACCCTTATAAATGGACATTTAATGGAATTTTATATGGAATCTGATGATCATGGGTTAGATGAGCTTACATTTGGTTGACAAGGGAAAATATAAGGAATTGGGAAAATCTGATTGTTTGAGACTGAAGTAAACTTGAACAACAATGCAAAAATGAGACACCCCTATATTCTAATGCTCCTATCCAAATTGGGTGATATTATCCTAGGATTATGATACATATGGTGATGGATCTAGGTCTAAGAGGGATGCCTAGGTCTCAAAAAACTAAGTCTGAGAAGTTACAGGTGACTAGGAATCAGTGAAAGTCTAGTTGAGAAGGGTTGAGTGAGAAAGAAATATGGCCTATAGTTTGGGTACTATTAGCCTTGCCTAAGTCATTTAATTTTGAATTTTATATGATTAAATTTTACCTCCCTTTATTCTAGTGATGTAGCAAAGTGAAATAATAGGATTAAAAATAGTAGAAATCATACCTGAACTTACTTGTGAGGGAAAAAACTCATGAGGCTATGTGATGTTGGATGTGTGTAGAGAGAGCACACTGTGATGTGTGAATCTAAAAATCAAAACATGAATTAGATCAATTCTTACTAGATATTTTTATATCTAACATATGAATTTACAAAATTTGAGTAAAAGAATAAAAAGGAATGAATACACCTCACTGGGTATGCAAACCAATATAAAACCTATTGTGATGCTATATTGTGTTGAGTATGTGTTGAATCAAGAGTAATATCATGAAGGAAGATGAGTGATAAATTCCCTAAAATATGGCTCAATAATGCAAAGGCTATCCCTTTAGCTCCATCATCACCAACTAAGTGAAGCTAACGAATTATGCATTTGCTAATTGATGTCTAGACTACATGTTTAATCCCTCTAAATAGGTAGCTTAAGAATACAAATGTTGGCCCTTTGGATCCATGATTTACCTATGAAGTGATAATTATATAGAATATATGTCATATGATATGGCTCATGGATCCCATTAATGTGTTGAAAAGCTGACACTATGGCATGGATAGCTGAATGTGTGCTAGAAACTAGGCTACCCTTAGCCATTTCAAAAGATGGAGATTAGGCTTGTATGAAAGCCACATTGAAACTGTTGTACTAGGCTTATATGAAATCCAACTCAAGAACTCAAGTAATAAAAAATCTAAACTTATATGAAATTTTAACTTGAATGTGATGCCAATAACCTATAGATGGAGTAAGGCATGCAACTACTGAGAATACCTATAGTAAACTAAACTTAGAAACAAAATAAAATCAATGTGTCATGAACATTTCCCCCAATCACTGATGTTTGGAACATGGAATCTAATCTAAAAGCTATTCCAAATACATAATCTAAAATAAAATTGAGAACCATCATGCTACGCATGATAACCCCTTGTATCTAAGAAAACTATGTTGAAACTAATGAATCTAAAGGATCTAAAAGTGCAAAAACTATCCTTGAATTAATTTTTTGCCTATTTTTGGAAACCCTGATTGTTTTCTACTTGGACAAGAGTGAAAAACTATGTAAACCCCTATTTTTTGTGCTACTATCCATTTTTGGCACTACTATTTGGTGTCAAAATTGACTACTGATCTGAAACTATTTCTATTTTTTGCTATAATTTAACCAGTTTAACCTCTAGGTTTTGTGATGACTATTCTAAATGTTGCTATTTTGATTGATAGGAGGTTTTATCTCTATGATAAATTCCATATTTTATTCCCCTTCTTCTAAGGGTAGGAATGATAAACTTATAATGACTACCCTCAAAAGAAAAGAGTCCTACAAGCATGATAATCTAAATGTATATATGATATAACATTTGATAATTGATAGTATGTTTCAAGATATAGCAAATGTTTGTATCAATATTTTGTTAGATTAATATGGGTATGCCTTGATAGATATAACAATATGAAAGCATGCACAAAGTATTGAACTATAACTATAACTATTAATTATTAGTTGTTAGTTGGAGGGATGGAGCATAATTTCCATCATGGCATCCAAGAAAGCATAGAAAATACATGATATGGATCATGGCATTGCACACATTTGACAAGAAACAAGCAAACAATCAAGAAACATAATAGATGAGCCAAGGGGCCATGTAAATAAGGGACATGGGCACATGTTAATCAAATTGGAAATAAGCATGGAAGGCATGTTCAAATGCCACATAAACATACAAGTGAAATTAGAAAAGTTGGCACACATGCCATAGGCACATAGAGGAGTAAAAACAAAAGACATTGGAAAATGTCCTCAGGAACACACATGAAAAATAAGTAAAAGACATTGGAAAATATCCTAAGGCACAAGTAGGAGATAAGCTAGAATTGAAAATGTAATCATACAAGCTACACTATACAAGTAGAAAAAGCATGTAATAACTAGAAAGATACAAGCACATATAATTGATCAAAGAAAATGTGAAAGTATGAAAAACATGTGTAGTATAAGACTAGGTATATGCTAAGAAATACATATGTGCTAAATACTATTGAGATGTCAATATAGTATTTTATGTAAGTTATAAATTAATGTGCATTAGCATGATAACTAAGAGTGAGTGGTGTAGAAATGACATAATCTAGATGGTGTAGTCATGTAGAAGATGCCCCCAATGGTTGTGTATAAAAATGTATGTTTTGAATGTAGAAGTAGGAATGCCCCCTCTATGGGTAGAATGAAGAAATCAAGCAGCTAGATGTCACTGCACACACTCAAAGAAGATCAAGTGAAGCATAGTAATATAGAAAATAGACATATAATATAAGGAAATAACAAATGTAACTCCTAACATGATAGTAGTAATGTAAAGCATGGATAATGCATATAATTGAAATGTTTTTGGTATTTTTGATATATTTTAATGTTTTTGTGTTTTAAAGTTTTTATAATGTTTTTGTATTTTATTGATATAAAATATGTATAGAAAATAATGGGAAGAAAATATACTAACTGATGAGTCTCAAATGAGACTCCCTATCATGATTTCTTGTATCAAACAACTAAATTATGTGTGATCATGAGGCATGAGTGTATGATTGAGATTATGAAGATAAAATGTGTGTACATTGTAACTACTCTAAAATATCTAAAGTGGAAGTTGAATTTAGGGTCTCCCTATAACTTTGAGAAGTAGATGTAACTATGGGATCTTAGGACCCATCTAGAAGTAGGAGAAGGCACTCACTAAATAGGTGCTCTTTATGTAGCTATATAAGATCTCAATATGACTAATTTAGGTGTGAATATTGTCATTGAAAGTAATATAGAATCCTAAAGCTTGGGGGGTGTATGAACCCTCTATACTAGAGATAGATGTTGTAACTATGGTTGAAACTGAAGTGGAACTAGAACAAAAGTTGGGGGAGAAGCTAAAATTGGTGAAAGAATTAGATCTAGTGACTAGAAGCTGGTAGATGGATTTGAAGTGGGGAGTGGTGACTCATAAGGAACTCCATCAACTATAATAACTTGATTAGCATGAATTAACTTCAAACATCTAAGATTTGTAGATGGTACTGCCTTGAGTTTTTGAATCCATGGTCGACCAAGTAGTGTGTCAAAAACACCTATGTTGGGAACTATAGTGAATGGTATGGGCACATATATACGACCAACCTATAATGGAAGTACTATCTCACCTAATGAATTTTAAATATGCCCACTAAAACCATTGATAAATATATTTTTTAGAGTGATCTCATGATTTGAATAAACCAAATGTTGTAGTAGTGTGAAGGTGCACATATTAAGACTAGAACCATTGCTAATGAGTACACTCTGGATAAGATGATTATGGATATGTGCTCAAATAAAAAGTATATTTTATCCTATATCATCCTCCATAATCTCTTGACCTAAAAAAAGATATTGAGGGCTTGGCTAAAACTTTGGACTCGTACACACCTATCATACCTCTCAAAGGATGTGCCTTAACTGAATATGCCTAGTATGTAAATAGTGGAGGAGGTGTATGGTATGTATGATGAAAACCTAATATGTCCTCTTTATCTTACTTTGAATGCTATGGAAATGGATTTGGAAATATTTTCAAAGCCTTATCTTGTGTTGACTTTGTCTTTGTAGGCTCAATTAAAGTTCCCAAATCAAGTAGATTATCATCTATCAAGTCTTGTATCTTATGTTGTAAATTGATGCATCTATTTGTGGTGTGCCCTAGTTCCCTATGAAAATCATAAAATACATGCTGATCATATCCCCATGGAAGAGGATTTGTTGGATCTACTTCTTGAATAGGTGGGAGAGTGATGATGCTACATTTCAATAACTATTGTAGAACTTTGGCTAAAGAAATTGGTAAATTGGTAAATGCACATCAAGGAGGTGCTAATAGAACCACATGCTAAAGGGGATTTGAAGCTACATTAATTGTTAGTTTATTTTTATTTTTTGTCACTAATTTTGACCTTGTATGGGACTTTGCCATTGCTCTTGTTTATTGTGTCTAGAGTACTTGAATACTTGATTTTGCCCATTGAGATTAACTTGACTTCTCTTCCCTTAAGTGTATGACACAATTCAGTGAAGGAAGAGAATATTTTGAACATAATGGATTCATGTAATGCTAGTAGAAGGCTGTATTTGAAGATGCCCCATAGCTCTTGATCAACCATGGGGTAGTTAGTTTAGCTAGAATAGTATTGTATTTAAGAACATAATATGTGAGAGGCTCATTTGACCTTTGTTTATATTATGAAATTTGTGCATATGAAACCTTGTCACCAATGTTGATACTAAAATGTGCTAGGAACATGTCTGCTAAAGGATTGAAAGCTATGACTAACTAATTTGGTAGATAATAAAACCATTATAGAGCATAATCCTTTAGGCTTCATGGAAAGAGTTTGGAAAGTAACCAGTCATTAGGTATATAATCCAAATATGATACATGAAAATCTCTCAAATGTGTCTTTGGATCACCCTTACCATCATATAGAGTAATCTTGGGTTGAATAAAACCTGATGGTAAGGGTGTAAAAGTAATGTGATATGCCAATTGTGTATGAATTAAAGTAAAAGAATCCAATGCATGTGTAGGTATAGTGGTACATTTCTTAAGATGTTTCACCTTGGATTGAAGATATTGGATCTCTTTCACAAGGGCTTACACATCAGGAGATAACAATGTACTAGCTATAGCTAGTGGCATAGAAGAAGGTTAGGTTGCTATAGGGGGTTGTTGAGACATAGTTGCCCGTGTAGTGTCATTAATAAGTGGTTTCTCTATGGTTTGAGAATATTTTCCATTGGTTACTTTTTATTTTTCTTCTTATAAAATTCTAATCATGTCATCTTGCATATCTGGATGTTTGGTTAAGAGTTATTGAAGTTCTCTTTTATCAGTTTCATCAAAACTAGTATATTAGGCCAATGGTAAAGTAGGAAAAAAATTTGAAATGTGTTTAAAGGTTTTGGAATATATTATAATAGACCAATTTATAAGGAAGGGAAAGTAATGAATATAATAAATGCAAAGTCCAAAAAAAATAGTGATTTGGAATTTGTGAAAAAAAGATACTAAGCTATCAAACATGTAAGGTGATATCTCAACAAGCAAAAGGGAGCTAATATATGTAACTACAGATTTTTTATAAATATTATTTGCAAAATACTATGAACTTTTGAATTTGAAATTTATTTTTTGAATTAGATATGTAACTAAATTTTTAGAAAATGATGTGAAAAGTATTGAAAAATAACTGAGAGTGTATTTGATATAACTAGGGGTTTTAATGAATTTGTCCAAAATTAGTGAAATAATTTGAAAAACTTTAGGAAATTTATAGTTTAAATTTTGAAAAATTGAGGAAAAATATGAAAATATTTTTAAAATTAGGAGTATATTTTTCATAGTGTTTTGATGCAAAAAGGACCTAGTATGTGCAAACTAGGTTTTGAACCAAATATGTGAGATTTTTGTATTGAATTTATAGATTTATTATTTTTAAATTATGGAAAAATTAGATAATTATAGTAAAAAATTATAGATAATTAGTCCTAGGGTTTCTAGGGTTTTTGTGTGAAAATGCAAAGTAAATTGGGTTCACCAAATGTTTTATTCTTTTTGGGAATTAGGTGTTTAATTTGTAAGCAAATAATGGTCTGCGTAAATGTAAATTAGTAATTAATATGTCTCAATTATCCTACTAATTTATGTAAATAGAAATGTAGTTTACCTTTTTCTAAATATAGTAATAGGTGAGAGAAACTACAACTTAGTTTATTCTAAAATGAAATAGATGATTCAGGGTCTATAAATTATTATACAGGGACGGTAGACTATTATAAATATGACATAGAACTCTATTTTTAGATTAGATAGGAGTTCTAAACTCAAGATACCCTACTACTTGGCACTATAGTCCACTTTAATCTCTAGTGTCCACTTTTGGTGTTATTGTCCTGGTGGTTTAGCTTTATTAGGTTTTGCTTGGCAAGCCTATGACACCCTAGAGGTGAAATATTAAAGCTTGGGTCTGTGTAAAACTCACTATGTATCTGATTCAGTATTCAAAACCCTTAGGAGCATTTGGTAGTTGAACTTGAGTAACAAACTTGGGAAAGAGAGGATGGGTTAGTGTGTAAAGGATACACTAGACACACTTCACACTGCATTTGTGGGCACACTACCTACATACCAATACTCTAAAGAGTGATAAAGCTAATGTAGTTCTCCCAATTGAAGTGCTTGGTGTAATTATGTGATGTGTGTAACTATATGTGAAACTATAATGTACTTTGGATGATTAGGGACTGGTATGAGTGCTTGAATTGGCTTGAATTGGTCTTAGAAGGCTGTGTGTAGAGAATAGGGAAGAGTGCTTGAGTTTACTTGCTTGTATTCTTTTTTCCTATGAATGAGTGCCAACCCTTCTAAATGGACATTGAATGGCATTTTATAGGGAGACTAATGATCATGGGTTAGATGATCTTACATTAGGATGATAGGTGAAAGATAAGGAATCAAGAAAATCTAATCATTTGAGGCTAAAGTGAACTTGGACAATAGCACCAAAAATGAGACACCCCTAAGTTCTAGCACTCCTATCCAAATTGGGTGCTATTGTCCTAGGAAGATGAGACCTAGGGGGATGGATTTGGGTCTTAGAGGGCTACCTAGGTCTCAAAAATCTAAGTTCATGAAGCTATGGGTGATTCGGAATTAGTGAAAGTCTAGCTGAGAAGGGTTGAGTGAGAAAGAAAGAGGACCTATAGGTTAGGTGTTATTATCCATGCCTAAGTCATCCAATTTTTCATTTTATATGATTACAAAGGGTAAATAGGCCTAAAAACCTTGTTAAACCCTTGTAGAGACCTAATAAAGGATATGAAACTAAAAATATGATATAATAACATATTTTTCTCATGAAACTTATTAGACCTTGTAGAGGAGTCACTCAAGCTCCATCACATGCCAATTAGATGTATGGACTTATACAGATGGGATGAGAAACATGCTATTTATGACAAATTTTTATGTTGTGTAGGCTACAAGAAGAGTCTAATGATGAAGTAAATTTTGGATGGATGTTATAGACTTTTTATAACTCCATATTATCATTTCATGCCTTGAAAAAGCTTTTAAGTGTCCAAACTAGGTGCTTCAATTTAGCCATTCAAAACTAACCTAATGGACAAGCTAGTGAGAAGGGTGGAAAGCTTCATGTGAGATGATTTTAAAGAATTATTATTGATGATAAGTCCATATAGGGTATTTGAAAATTTTATCCACTACCTCCCATGAATTTTAATGAATAGCTAATCCCAATTTTGAGGCCAAGTGTGTAGGGTGCATGGAAGAGTAGTTTTCTTGACAACAAATGATGATTTCTCCTTTCTAAGTGATTTTAGATGACCAGGCTTACAAATAATGAATAGAGGGTCATGCATTATTTCCTTAAACTTATTTATAATCATCATACCTAGTATAAATTAATTATAAGGCATTCAATTAGAGCTAATCATGCAGGTAGTTTATTTGAGGTAGAATGGGGGTTTCTTACCACTTTTCATGAGGTTTGATGACTTGAATTGACACTTGGACTTCTTGACCTTGAATGGTTTGTCCCATATCCTCTTTGAATTCAAAATTAACTTCATGGATAAGCTTTACAAGTTTTCTTGTGACCCTTAGACTTCTCTCTTCTCCTCTCTCTATCAAGTTCTATAAGAACTAACCATTTTGGCATTGTATTGGATGTTCCACTTGAGTATGGAGAAGCCCTACTCAAATGTATAACTTTTGATCAATAAGAATATTGATTCTTACCTTCTCCATGAATATTATTAGTGTGTTCATTTTGAATTTTTGATTTTTAATAAGTGAAGACTATGGATTCCTTAGCATATTATTTCATTCTATCATTTATTTGTAGTTGAAAAGCTTCTTCTTCCAAGGCATGTGAAGTGTTCTAGGAAATGTCTAAGATTTAGTGAGTTATCATATTAATTAGTACCCTCATATGCCTCTTATCTAGTCCTCATATATTTGTATATCCATCCATAACCTCACAATGTAACATTGATATGAGAAGATGAAGACTAGAGACATGTATATTTAGTTTATCTTTTGATTTCAAGTGTAACATGCATATAGATGGATGTCATCATGTTATTTGGTATATCATCTCCCTTCGATTACTTTGTTTTTAGATATATCTTTCCCTTTTCACCCACAAGTTAAGTTTTATTTCAATCAAAAATGGTAATCAAGGGAGATAGGCCTATCTATAGATTCACCTCATCCTTAGGATACCCACAAGCCTAGAGGTGTTTCCATTGTGCCACTTGGATGAGGAGAGCTTTACTACTCCTCAAAGAGTGAAAATACAAGTGATAATAATGATTAGATTTAAAAAAATTTATGGAGAATAGATGAGCTTATTATAAGTATATTTTATTATTTTATGATATGTTCTTATCATGTGAGGTTTTTGAATGTGTTTCAAGGAAGGCAAAGAGTAACATGTCCTAAAGTAGACCTAATGGGATTAGGTCTCCATGAGACATAAAGATGAGATAAGACCTAATTGAGGGAGGTCAGACCTAAAGGGACTTAAATCACATTCAATCCATGTTTATGAGATGTCATAAGATCTATTATATGGTTGACATAAGAGGGTAAGGGTGTTTGGCTGACCAAGAAGGATATGAATAAGAGGCTTGTATAAATACAAGGTAATTTTAGTAATATTGTGTGAAGAAATGGAAGGACATAACCATGAGTATAAGGAGGTCATGTATAACATTATATGGGTGTAGATATATTTTCATGAATATCTAATATAAGGTCTAAGTATGAAGATCAAGGTCATATGACCTAATCAATCTTGAAGATACCTAGATGAGCAAAGAGGCCTAGAATGTAGTTTGAGTGGGATAAGAATGTGAAGAGTTAAAGAGGTGGTCATAATATATTGGTTGTGAAACATATTTTTTTGAAGGCAATCAAATCAATTAGGTGGTTAAGTTGGTGTTGATGTATCTAGGTGGTTGGTGCCTCCTCGCAAGTGGGTGTTTGCTAATGCCTAGCTGGGTTGGTGCTTAGCTAGTTGGGGTTGATTCTCCATGTGAATTTAGTACCTCAATATTTTTTTTTCATATAGGAATATATTATATTTTAAAATATTAGTGGGTTTTGTTCCCCTTGAGGGTTTCCCACATATATGATGTGTTATCTTATTTTATGCTCTTGTTTGGTTTCTTATGCTTGTTAAGATTTATGTAATTATATGAATGGTTTATGAATGTTAAGTTGAATTAAATAAATGTTTTGAATTCCAATTCACCCCTACCCCTCTCAATAATTTTTATTTAAATAGGATTAATCCCAAAGGTGGTTTAGGCCATTAGTTTATATTGCAAAAGTATCTAACCCATCATCATTATGGTGAAAGGGATAAATGCCTATCCAAGGTCACTAACACTAATTTTCAAGTATTCAAGAATGGTAATAAAGAACACTTAAGACAAAAATATAAGAGAAAGGGATTAAGGTGGTCATTTGGATAGGTGAAGGAAAGAAAAAAGGTTGAAAATATATGGGAAGGGAAGCTAAGGTGACACTAAATCCATCAATGACCACCTACAAGAGACTTAAAATCATGAAGCTCAAACTAAGCCTATAGGGCCTAAAATGTCCTTGAGTCCTCAAAACCACATCTCCATTCTCATGACTAAATTAGATGCTCCAAATAAATTAAATAATATGATAATATGTGTGATGATGAATTAGGTCCTGAAGGAGGTGTTTATAACAAAGGAATATATATATAAATAGTCTCAATACCATCTTAAGCTCCATAGTCCTAAACAACCACCTAGAACTACTAATTCAAATGATCTTATCTTTCATATAAAAGTGACTTAGAGATATTAGTCTTAGTGGGAGTTGTAAACCCCTATGCACTCAAAACCCATGAAGGAAATAGTTGGATTAAGTAGCCCATCTCTGTGAACAATCACTAACTATGCAACCTAAACAAAGTGTGTTGCATAAGGCTTAAGATCTAAAAAATTTCACTCACATCTCACTATATAAGCTATATGGGACCAATATATATTAAATATATTTGAGGGGTCCTATGGGCTAGATGTCCATGGTAGAATTTTTTGGATTGGATGTATGTAATTTATGAACCATCATTAAGATGGTAGACCTCCAAAACCCTACATAAAACCTAACATAGACACAATGGGATAAAATTAATATATTTTCACTCAAATGCCTTATATGGATCTTTAAATCACCTAAATCAAATAGTACACTTCGAGGAGATCCCACTCATGATATTGGTTTATATGAAATGATGTACATACTTGTCTAAAATTGTACTTTTACAAGGTTTTGAGAATAAAATAAGGCTAAAAATTTATTTGATAAGTTTTTAATAATTTGGAAATGTAGTTTGAGACATCTTTCACCTTCTCAAATCATGAAACACTTACAATTATTCTTGATGATATTCCTATAGGGATATACTAAATGGCTAGTATATAAAATCTAGTAAAGGAGACCTAATCACCTAGATGAGCAGAGTTAAAAGTGTATTAGTATTGGTGAAGAAAATATAATCATGTGACATAATAATTATAGTATAATCCATGCTCATTTATCTATTACAAAAGCCCTATCTAGGTTTCATGTCCACCTAAGAAACAAAAACTCAAGTAGCTAGGCCTAGTGGCTTAGTAGGCCTACTTAGGTCAATAATTTAAGTTTTATATTGGAATAGAGGGAGGTTATAGTAATTAATGTATGGAAATTAAAAATTTTTAACTTAATCATTAATTCTAAAATACACACCTCATAGTCATTATGAAGGATAAGGTAGTTTCCAAGTCTAGGCAACATGCACAAAGGATGGTGGGTTGCTTAATGACTCATGAAGGCATATTTACATTAAATTTTATACTTTATAACTACCAAAAATGATATATGTTAACCAAAATTTCATATCCATGCATTTAATTGGGTCAACCAAGTTTTAACAAACCACTACCACTCCTTAATGCCTAACAAATCATTAAAGAACATCAAATAGAGTAAGGCAATGTATGGAGGGAGCATGGGGACTATTATGGCTATTTGTAATTATGTTTTTAAGTGAAAGAGGGTCATCATGACCTATCATACACACTTTTATGCCATAACCTCTTCTCTCTCTTGATCATAATCTATAAATTGATACCTTAATGCTATTATAACTAATCTAAAATTTAAAAGCTTTGGTTGAAAGATAATTCAAAAAACAAGAACAAAATAATAACAATAATGCTATCTCTAAGAAGAGATGTTTTATTCATCAAATTTTTAGACCCAAACATCTGCCTATCTCTGAGAAGAGATGTCTAATTTCCATTTTGGGTTACATCTTCATTACACATGTTTTGAAGGTATAAGGAGGATGTGGAAGGCTACCAATCTTGAGGGATATTAAGTGGTTTGACTTCCATGATTTACAACAATAAAAAAATCAAGGAATTACTATTTTTAGAGACTTGCTATTTTTAGCTTTCACTACTAAAATTGAAATTTGGGGCACTTCCATTTGTTTTTCTAGGGTCAAAACCCACCAAACAGATCTCGGTGCCATCTCATGATGTTCCCCTCATTATTATATTTCCAACTATTCAAACGAGGAGTCAAATAGAGCTATGCTACAAAAGTTATGGCTCCTAGAAGTTCTACCAACAATTGGGGTAGAACCATCACTTGAATTGTTTCCTAAAATGTTGCTCGGATCATTCACCTAGGTACGAGGAAAGTCTACCTAGATTTGTATCTTTTAGACCTATTAGACTCATAAATAGACTATTAAAGATTATTCATGTTAGTTTTTAGTGTGTATATGCTTTTTTTAATATGAATAAGTGGTATAATATATCCCTTTGTAGGTCCTTTCCACACCTAGATGCTAGTAGTTTTTTTATACAAGTCATTTGATGTGTCAAGTTTTGGTGACTATACTTTAAGTGTAACCTGGTTAGAATTGTCTCAAGATAGACCTCTCATCCATCAATTCCATGTTTTATCCATTTACCATAACCTTAATGTGAATTACTAATGCATATAAGCATTGGATAGAGTGTTTCAATTTAGTTTTGGTCCATTAGTGTTATTAAAGATCAAATAGAGTCAATTAATTTGTTGGTGCATCACCATATTTAGATTAGGTTTCCTTTTATGCATCCCTTATATCCATTTTAACCATAACAATCAATAGGTCTTAGTGATTTGGTATTAATGGATGAACTAAGGGAGCTATCCCCATAAACTAGAGGTTTAACCTAGCCATAGGTCACCCACAATCTTGGGCTAGTCCTATGTTACCCTAAACTTGGAGGTAGGCTTGAAAATCCTCCTCCTAAGGTATGGTTTCGAGTGTTAATAATTATAAGAGAGAGGCCCTTTTTAAGTTTATTTATTTTAGTTATGATGGAAATTTATGATTTTGATAACATGGGTGAAATACCCTAAGACTACCAAAGTATAAGATAAAATATGGGAGTGATAATAAATTTTCATAGTTAGTTGTCACAGTATGTTCCTCCTAGTTGGACCCAATCAATAGGATTGGATCCCAAATTACTAGTTTGAATTCATAAGGTGATGTATGTATTAGGATAAAGGTTATGATTTAGGGTACTAGTAGATTATTAGAAACAATATGGAGGAGGATAGATGGATATGGAGGGTGGATGGACATGGAAGAGATGGAGAGTGAGGATATGGAGACTAAGATGATCAAGGAGGCTCACAGACTTAGACATACCTATTACTATTGTTATGATAGTCCTCAAGAGGATATCAGGATATGCCCTCTACCCCAGTGATATATACAAAATATGAGACATTTATTGATATCTTACATGTAGATAACTTGGTGAGGATATGTGATATTTTTGGGTTATAGAGTCGAATGGTAGATGTGTAGTTATAGATGCTTGGAACATAGTCAAATAATGACCTTATTATCAAAAATGATTTCATATTTGGCCAAGTTTTCCATTTTAAGGATGTAGGTGTCATAGTTGACATATATCTAGGATCAACTCATTTAGTGGGATACTCATATCACACATTATAGGCATAATTAACTCAATGGTATACCTATATTTTTACATTATAGGTGTAGGTTACATCACCACATGTGGAAAATGTTAAAATGAATGAATTTTAGATATAGTTATACTATAAGGATGAGTATATCTAATAATTACAAGGTAAGTAGGATTCAACTCAGGATATGGCACCATAGGGGTTTAATCAAATGAGAAAATAACTAGTGAGGGCTAGGTGAGAAACACAATAGTGGATATACGTATATGATTAGGTTGTATCGATGGGTTAAAGAGAAACATAACTTAGGGAAAGTAACCATTTAGGGAGTTCTTATAAGACTAGGTCTATTTAGTCTATGCATCCATCACCTTGGGCGACCATGATCACCACCACCTGACTTCCACATACACACACATACAAATATGCACACACAAATGCACGTATGCATGCATGAACATGCACACACACAAACACAACTATAAAATGTCCATGAATACATCAAAATGGTATATAAAATAGGTATCATGCACATCTATGTTCTAAGATATAATATACATCTATAATCACATGCGACTATGGTGGTTGGGTGGTGGTGGTCATGGTGCCCAAGGAGGTGGATACTCATGATTCATCTTTAGTATCAGATGGACTTATGAATGTATACTATGATTATGATGATTTAATGTTTATTTATGATTTATGATGATTAAACATTTTTATGAATGATAGATGATTGCATGTTTAGTTTAGATGTGATTATATTACATGTATTTAGTTGATAATGGTATGGATGGATGTTAGATGCTTAAGTAATGTGATTGTTTAGTGTAGATGATATTTATGAAATGAGATAATGTATATGGTTTGATATGATGTATAACATGTGATTATATGTATATGATTATGGGACTTTAGAGGATGATATGTAATGTTATGTTTGTTATTTGTATGTGGTGTTATGTATATTTATTTGTGGCATTTTGATGTAAATTAAAGATTATGGAGATGGTATATTAGTATATATATGATAGATAAATTCCATATTATGATTTTAATTATTGATGATTACATGTGTCAGGCATTCATTATGTATATATCAATGGGTTTATATATTTTAATGGATGTGTGATATATGAAAATGAAATAGGTGATGTAGTTGATGTTGATTATGTTTATCCATGTTATATGTGTTTGTTATTGAGAGAGTGATGAGATGAATCCTCTTGCACGTGAAATTATGTCAATCAATTTAAATGAGGAGAGGGACATGGTTTTACTAGCTCTAATGATAGGATGGGGATTATGTTAGTTTATATGATGTGATGGGTAGATGTTATTTATATGTGGAGATTTGTTAGTTTTATGGTATGGGTAAATTTTGAGATAGGGGTTGATAAGGGTATAGATGAATATAGTTGATATGGGACATAGGATGGATAGGGGGATGTGGTGTAGTATTGAGTCATTTTATTTTTTAGAAATATTTTTTACTAGGGAGTATGCACAATGTATGTATTCATGATAAAAATGTGCCAAATTTCATATTGAAAAAATACAAATGCATGTAATTAAACATTCCATGGGATGCACCAATGGCATAGTTATGGCCAAGATGATGTCATGGTGGTGTGGTGTTAATTTCACTAAGATAAAATATGATATACAATGAAAAAACTTATGTATAAAAGTAAAATGAAAGACATAAAGGCATATACTCAAGCAAAAAATCATTCAAAAATTCAACACAACATGCAAGTATGTACACAAATATTTTGAGTGTTATAATTCAACTATGTTAAAAATGTGGGATTAAGGTGAGAACCCCATGATTCTATTATACTAGTGTTATTGAGGTTATTTGCCTTAATCAGGGATAAAGACATGTTGAGGATTTTTTTTAATAATGACATCATATGGGTAGATTAAAGAGGAAGGGATGATGGGATATGATAGGGGACCATTATAATTATGATGGTAAACATGAAATTATTATGTTATCAGTATAGATTTAAACCTTAAGGAAAAGGAGTATTAGACCTACCTCATCTAGTTAATACAATGAAATCACCTCTAGGTGTGGGTATCCTAATGGTTGAGGTGAATCTCTAGTTTGGGGTTATCTCCCCTAATGCATCATAGAAGCTCAAATAATACCTAAACCTATTTTCCTTACCAATGAAAAGTGATAAAAAGGGAATGAAATCAAACTCTAAACTATAGGAGGTGATGCACCAATAAATTATATCTCCTATACTTTATCCTTTAACAACACTTATGGACTAAAACAAAGACTAATTGATCAGTAAATCTCTCAAAAGGACTCTTAAACATTATTTATTCACATGGAGGCTATGATAAGTAGATATGCCTTGAGGATGATGAATAAGAGGTCTAATTCGAGACACTATCAATCAATTTTCACTCAATTAGCATCTTCACACACCATGTATCTTTGATAAGAATAGTCCACTAGCATCTAGGTGAAAATAAGGACATACAAAGGGAGAAAAACAAAACAACTTATGCAAATAAGACAAACATGAACACACTATAGAACCAACATGGAGAAGTTTTAATCAATCCTTATATAACCTTAAAAGCTACAAGATACAAATGGGTAGAACTTTATCATACCTAGAAGATGGATGGTTATAATGGCTTTCTATGACTAATTTATATAAAAAGATAATAGAGAGAGGGAGAAGAGATAAAAAAATCTCATTAATGTTGAAATACACCTCCATTTTCAATTTCAAATCAGAAAAGTATTTAATGAAACACCACATTCCAACTCTCTTCAATGCATTGGTCATGCTTGGTTGATGTTACTAATGGAAGAATGACATAAAAAAAGTGTATTGAAGGCTAAATAATTATTATTTTTACCTATTAAAAGAATTTAAATTCAAAAATTGGCCAACCAACTTATTCTTGTTAGTTACAATGGTAGAAATTATGGTTTAATTGACCTCCATGGAGCATTAAGTAGCCTACCTCTCCCTTTTCCATGTTGTCTAGGTTTAAAACTACCCCATACTCCATAATGACCATTAAATGTTCATAATTAACTTAATATATTATTTAAGAGAAAATTTATGGTTCTCTATTTACCTTCTTAGTAGCCCTCTATTCCAAGAGACATCTTCCTTAGCTGGCCAAATAGGCCTACTAGGCGACTAAGCCTAGTCATTTAGATGGCCATGAAACTCATATAAAACCTTTAAAATAGGTTATTTATCATTATTAAAAAACCAATTAAACATATTAAAGCATTATTTATGACTTTTAGGTAGTTTACACATGTTATTCTTGCTCATCTAGGTGACTAGGTCATCTCTCCACTTACACCTCTAGACTACCTTTCTAGACTAGGCCTGTAAGATCACTTCCAAGGGGATTAAGTGTAGTTTGTTTAATTAGAGGGTATAATACACTTAAAATCATATTACTAAATGATTTGTATTTTTTCATCTATGTTTTCACCTTGAATTCACCAAGAATCTTACAAAAATAGGGTACTTGGTGCATCTATATAGGTGTCCATACAAACTAGTGACATGACCATAATGTTATCAGAGTGTAAGATATGTTTCAAGTGTTTAAAAATATATTTAAATTTATTTGGATTAATTTATATAAATTTACTATCCATAAATATCTACCAAGGGTTTTAGGAGGGTTTTTTTCGTCTTACACTCTTAGTAATCATTCATAGAGCTAGGACCTTTGATGAACTGCTAAATACTATGAATGATTAGATCATAGGGGTGGAATCTTATGTTTAAGTCCTTATATTTAAATTAAAATATTTATTCATGTACCAAGCAAAAAAATATGCTCTCTCAAGCTCTTTTCATAATTTAGACAAAGCTTCTGAGATGTTTGGGTTCTTAGTGATGATTCATAGAGTTGAGAGGTCTGATGAGAGAACTAATGCTAAGAGTCTAAAGTATGTTGATGTGGGTTTTATGAAAACCTATAAAAGTTTAAATGATGTATTCCTTAATATTTTTGGATCTCTATGGAATATGATTCCACTATGGGGCATGAGTTGTAGGTATGTGGTTAAAACAACAAGGTGGTGGAATAGTAGGTTAAACTTGTGGGTTTTTTAACCAAGTTTTATGGATAGATTCATGGAATATAATAAAAAATTAATCACAAAGCAAGTTGGATGGGTGGATAAATATTATACGGTGGGTACATCTCAAAGAAACATGAAAAAATGAGAAGGGTAACATAGAAAATAAGGTTTTATGTTCTTGAAAATTAAATTTTAAAGTTGTTTCTTTGGTGGACAAGTATCTCCAGAACTAGTGTTTATTATTTTTAGCTTTTTCACACTCATAAACAAGCATGGTTAGTAGTCTAGGATAATAATTATAGGATGATTAATGATCTCAATTGAAGGTTGATCTTCTTAGGACTATTGTTGCACACCCTTGTATAAGAGATTATAGTTTGTATCAAGAAGTTATCTAGAGTAGATATTTCTCACACCTAGAAGACTATATCAAAACAGACACTTATACACACCTTGTATTATCAATTAAACTTATACTAAATATATAAACCAATGAAACATATAAATCTTTAATATTCAATAATAAAATAATTAGATTCATTCATAGTATTAGCATACTTTAGAATTATTGAATCAATACATATAAAGAAGATTCAAATTCATTAACATAGAGAGGTAAGAAGAAAGAACAAACATAGTTTCATGACAATCAATTACTTGATCTCTTCATATATATTCATCTAAATCATTGACCCTTTGAAAATAGGGTTCTACACACACACACACACACACACACACACACACACACACACACACACACACACACACACACACACACACACACACAACTTGGTGAATGGGTCGCCTCATCCTCCAAGTTTAGAAAACATTTATTATACCATAAAAGAATATATGATAAGTCTTAGTTACATGTCATAACTTATAAATAATTTTAGACATACAACATGTGAATGATGACAAAAATTATTTAGTTAATTAAAATATGGATGCAACTATAACTTAATTGTTCCTTTATAACTTCTACACGTAAAATTGTAAAAAATTAGCCTTTTATCTTTAGGCTAAATTGGCTCTTTCTTGATGTTTCTCAACAGTGTTATTCAAAATTCAATTATACTTGTGATTGAAGATGTGGTTATTGGATCCATGCTTGGTGATGCACTCATTGATTAAACTGGAGTCATAATCAGAGTTGAAGTGTGAGGTGGAATTAATGTATCTATTATTAATGGCACTATAGGTGGGGTTTGTGGAGTAGAACTAGTAGGTGGAATTGATGTTGCTTTTTTGTTGGCATCAAATGCTTGGTAATACATGTACACCTTAGTATGTTTTGGAAAAAATAATTTCATGTTAATAAGATGAGGCCTAGTCACCCCCAATTTATTCCATGAGTCTTGTATTTTCTATGTTGGTGGATTAAAAGCCAACCCTAAAGACCTCTACCTTTATTGCCATTTTCCTTACTACATTGAACTTGCATTCAATGGCCTCCAAACTCATTCCTTTTAGACTCTATTTGAATCCATCTAATACTTTTTGAATCATCTAGTCAAAATTATATTGAGTGATTAGTTTCCCTTTATTATTTTAGATCACTATCAATTCAAGCTCAGTCAAAATTTTCTTTGCTTGCTTCTCTTGTCTGGTTAGCTTATTTACTAGAACTCTAGAAGATAACACCCAATCCTAGGCCTCTTGTGTTCTTATTAGGGTTATATTAAATGCATTTGATGCCTCTAGAGGGGTCATTAGGTCTAAGTGGATGAATTCAGGATTGGGGGTGTACAATACCAATAAATTTAAATTATTCTCCTCTTATCTACTAATCTTAAACAATTTGGTTATTTAATTTACATGTGGATCCAAATTGACTATAAAAGAATGAGTTTAATTCAAAATCTCATATAACCTTAGTGTTTATTTTTCACATCCTATTTAATACCATGGGGGACTCATATCATGTATTGCTACTCTTTGAGAGTTTTAAACTCTTTTTCTAGCTCTTGTCTAGCCATCTCTATTCCCTCATGTATAACCAATATTGCCTTGATATGGTTCTCCATGTAGGATTTGAGGTCTTCAATGTATGAGGCCTAAACCTTATTCCTATTCTACCTCTTTGAAAGGGAATAACCCTCTTCATTTTCTTGAAAAATAAAACTCCTACTATAACTATCCTCAATCTTCCTCTTTCAGACCCATTAGACCAATGTTTTAGCCTTGTCAAATAATGAGGTTATCCTTAGAAGAACAATAATCTTTAGATTAGGCATTTTAAAGGTTAAAGCTCCTAACACCTTGGCCTAGTCTATAAGAGTGAGTTTTAAAGAATCAAATGGTTGAGCTTCTACTTTCACATGCTCTTGAGGATTAGGCTCAAATTTAGAGGAAGGCTTGGTCGTTAAGGCCCAAATTATTTTAGACTAGTCTATGTCTTTAAATTATGTTATTAGGAGTACAACATAGATTGGTTACTTTTTGAGATACCTCTTAGTTGTCACTATTTTTGTTGTTTATATTGGTTTTGAATAAGGCATAGGTGAACCCAATTAGGTAGAGGAATCAACAATTTGGGTGATAGTTTCATTGATGGATGGGATGGATAGAGCTATGGTTTTAGGGATGGAAATCAAAGGAATATAAATTGTAGTAGTAGAGGCTAAATAAGGTGAAGTGACACTAGGAAGAGTAGTAGATTGGTGTATGAAAAGGAGATTGATATAAAATGCTTGAACATGAATGAAATTTGAAATAATTAGAGTAGGGATGTTATAAAAAAATATTAATGACATCAAAGAAAAAAGGCCTAGGGGGTTGTGAATAGAGGACCCTTACTAAATGACTCACTAGTGAGAGGTGACTTTGCCTTCAGTGCTTGTAAGATTAAGAGTTTAGCTTGTTGTAATTCTTCCTCATCCTACTCTAGGGTTGGTTCTCCTTCTAGTGAAGGTTATTATTCTTTTATTTTTTTCATAGGTAGGGTCTAAGGTCTATCCCCATTTCATTTCCTTTGATAGCATCATGTTGCTCCCCTATTTTATAGAGTGATAATCTATTGGATAAGAGGTGGGGGAGTCATGATATATGTTGGGGATATTTAAGACTTATTTCTTATCCATTATTATAATCCAATAAAATGATCTTGATATATCTTCCCCTTGTGTGTTGTCATTTCCTTGAGTCAGTTCCATTGCTATCTCTTGTTTAACCTTCCTCAGTTCAATAGTTGATGCTTGAACTAGAATAATTTATTCCTCTTCTTCTCATGTAAGGGTAGTAATTTCTTCTTCTTATTATTATTCATGTCTTCTAGTAAGAGGTGAATCACATACTAACTATTATTTTTATTATGGTAGGTCTTGAGCTATGAGTGGACCTTGGGGATCTTGTCCCTCTTTTTCTAGTTGTTGATATGGCCTGCCATTCCAAAAGTCATAAGATCTCCATCCTCCTAGTGGTGGGATCCTAAATTTTACCTAGATAAGTGTGAGAGAGGTTATTAGCTTATATTACCATCAATAGGTCCTTGATAAAGCCTACTTACATTAATCTTTATTTCACCTCTTCATCATCATTGGCATTCAAAAATAGAAAATCATGATCAAATTACTCATGTTTGTATGTGATACCAAGTGTGCATATCTTCTACTATAATTTCCCATGGGGGTCCTAATCCCTATAGGGGATAGGGATAGTGGGAAATGCATATGTTTTCCTCAAATTTCTAGCTTCCCTAAATTGTCTCTTTATGATGTACCACATATTACTAATAGTGACATGGGAGCTATGAAAGGTAGATTTCTTATTATTTATGAGCTCCTCATCAATACCATTTTATATCTTAAAGGCAATCTCCTATTTAGCTACCTTGTCTAGAATAAACTTAGGAAGCTAAAGAGGATCCACCTTATGGATAGAAATCATGATGATAGTGTATTAAAGGTAGAGCTAGTAGTCTCCCACATTGGTAAGTGTTCTCATAATGTTGGGTGAAATCCTAGCCAAAGGATAAATATAAATGGCCATCTAAACCTAAGGGTAGATAACTCAACCATCTTATCTATATTCATGACATATGATTATATGTGAACAAAAAAATAATAATCATAAATTCAATTCTTGATAGCATCTAGGTTGAGATCCCATAGCATTCCATTATGCCTGTATACCATTCACATAACTACATTTAATAGCTAAGACATCATGTAAAAGTTACCCTATGTGGACTCCTATCTTTATGTAGAATTTTATCCTATACATAGGTGTTAATTACTTCCCCCAATGCATAGATACACTCAAAAATACTAAGGAGGTCTAGCAGGGGAACCCATTTTAGATGTAGGATTTGGGTGCTTATGTGGTTGAAGAGTTAATTCAATAGTTCCATGCATATGCAAATACCCATCCTGAATTAGGTGATGGGGATGGGATTCTTAACATGTTATTTTATAGTAAATGTTTACCCTAGGAGAATTCACCTTTCTAGTGCTTGATCCACATTATTGGCCTTCTTCCAAGTTACTTAGGTATGTAAATCAAACATAACATCTAAGATAGGTTGACTCAAATACCTCATGAATGCATCCCCTATTATGCACATGATTACTATGCTAATATTAACATAGTAAAGGTATCCACCATATTCTATTCTTCCCTTGAAAAATAAGCCTCATATCAAGTCTATACATGGCATAACCTCTAACTCAGAAGATATGTAATGATGGGATTATCACTTGAATGGGAGTAGGTCCTTTATAAGATATTTATCCTCTACGAAATGTCTTCTTATAATGAAAAAAATACATATTCTCTTTGGCTTCTCATAAGGCTAATAAATAAGGATAGTGTCCATCACATATAGTTACATCAAAAACTATGTCTAAATACTCAGTATAATCCTTGATGGAGAACTTGGAGGGTGTTGAGGGTCTATTATATGGCCTAGATGATAATGCCATGGATTTTTGATGGATGTAGGTACACTTAAATATTTTTAAAATGACATGTAATTAACTAAATTATGTGAATTAAAAATCATTCTAGTCATAACTAGGGATTTTGAGATAGAAAAAGTCTTGAGCTCTTGAAAACTTAATGAGATGAACTTGGTTGGGGGTTTGATGTTATAGATTAATAAATTAATATATATTTCATGTGCCATTAATCACCAATGTCTATGAGCTTTTTATCTTCATTAAATTTAAACTTGACCACCATGTCTTAGTGTACATGCCATGTAGGATGATTTGTCATTTAGGGTGTCATGGTGTTTCCTTTCCTCTTTTACCATTTGTCATTATTTAATCCAATCAAGGGGAGTAAAACTTTTTATTTTGGCTTAAAAGAGCTTGAAAAGTAAAATGTTCTTCATATAAATTAGTTCTAATATATTTTATCCCAAAGTCTCCAAAACAATATTTACCAAAGACAAAGTACTCTTTGAAAATATTGTAGTTTAGGTAGAATTAGTTGCATAGAAAGTTCCTGAAACAAAGCTTTTGAAGAGAAAGTTCCTAATGAGAAACTTTCCAAAAAGAAGATTATGAAATGAAATTTTCTGATGAAAATTATCCAAATAAAAGTTATCAAAATAATAGTTTCAAGGAAAGATATCCAAAGAAAAGTTATCAAAGAGAAACTTCCCAAAACAAAGTTATCAAAGAGAAACTTTCTAAAATAAAGTTCCCAAAGTAAAGCTTTCAAATACAAAAAATATCCAAATGAAAATATTTCAAAGATTAGCCACCAATGAGGATAAAGTTTCTAAATGAAAGTTCCCAAAGATCAAAGTTTTCAACTAGAAGAAAACTTCCTAAGAAAAGTCTAGAACAAAAAGTTTCTGAAATGAAATTTCTTGAAGACCAAAATTTTTAACCAGAAAAAAACTTTTGAAAAAAATTCCCAAACAAAAAATTTATGAAATAAAACTTTCAAAGACCAAAACTTACTAAAAATAAACCTTCTAAAATAAGCTAATCTGAATACCTATCATTCAAATCAATTCTTCTTGATATTCCATTAATATAGTCCTTTCAAAATGGAAATAAGTGGATCCCAATGTGTGTTTTAATTTTCAAAGTACAAAGTTTCTATAGATAATAATAATCATCATAACTCTCAAAAACACATAAATACCTAGATAAAATATTCATACTCTCTAAAACAAATGGGGTCTCCAAATTTCTAAGAAAAATACAGGGTGGGGGTCTTGAATACAACAAATGGTGAATCACATTGGTGAACACTCCCTAATTTCTAAGGACCCAGAATCCATGGTTTTGCAATCCTAATATCAATCATAAAATCAAACCAAAATAAATAATTAAATAAAAAATGAAAAAGAGACTCTTAATAATAATAACAATATACTAACTCCACTTATACCTTAAATATTTGTGTAAAGTGATGTTCTTTATCTCTTATCTTAGGGTTTTTAGGCAAAGACATGGGGGTTAGTTGTAGGTTTAATTTTAATTGGGAATTAGGTGCATAAACATTAGGGATCTTAGGCATTACTCTTCTACTAGCCAAACATCGATAACCTTAACAGAGATACCTTTGATAACCCATTCTTCCTTTCTTCATATCTTTTATGATGCATGATACATTGATATTATTTTGTAATGTAGTATTTGAATCCTTTTTTATTTTCTTGTAGAATTTTGGATTATACCTTTTGTTTTTCAACTTTATTTTTTTGCTTTCTTAATGAACGAGGGAAAAAGGTGACCACCATGGGCTGGTCTTAGTAAATTTTTTGGTTTAATGAAAATGTCCTTATCAACTTTTTTCCATGTCAATGGTTATTACCTTAAAGAAGTATTAATTTTTTTTGTGGATTTTATCCAAGGGGATAAGTATAATTTCCATAGGACCATTGAAGAAACTTTCACACACCTAATGAAATAATTAGCTTTAGAACATATTCATGACTAACTCTCTCATTACTTATCTATATTAGGAATTTTAAAATATATTATGAAAAACACATTAATTTGAGTTGGATTCAAAATAACTCAAACTGTCATTTAATTATATTAGGATTGACCAATCTTAGACTATCATGAAATCAAAATAAAACTATTCTAGAAAGTCAGAAAACTACCAAAAGTAAAATAACTAATCTAGAAAACATGAACTACTTTAATAAAATAAAATTAATGAAATAAGGAAGCTAAAAAATGAAGAAAATATAATACACTCCTACCTCTACTAAAATATTTGTCATTATTTAGAGACCTCTCTAGATGGGGAAGCATTGAAGTAATCTTCAAAAAATGTTTATTAACTCGGTATGTCAAATCATTACCTTCAATATATTTCAAATGGAATGCATTATTACCCAAGACATCAGAGATCTAATATGAACTTGGGTAAAATTATCATGCATTCCTTTTTTCTCATGGGCTTTTCCCATAGCAGCACCAAGTCAGAGATCTGTAATACTTTGAATTTCACTTTTTTGTTGAACCTTCTCTTGACCACATCTTGATGTTTGATAAAGTTTTAAAATGATTTATTCTTGGAGTATTTCATTTTGATGATATACAACAATATATACTCTATTTTGTCATTAGGATCTATGTATTCTTGCATAAGCTGATATGTTGGAAATTTTAATATGATTGGGAACACTAGCTATTTCCCATAAACTAAAATATATGGTGAGGCTTTAAGGGCCTATTTATACCTAATATAATCTATCCAAAGTGCCTATTTTTAGTAAGAGATGACACTCCCTATGTTTATCTACATCTAAATTCTTGGTATCATATATGAGGTTCTTGTTGGTTGACTTAACTAATCTATCTCCTTATAGTTAGTGATTGGAGGATGATCTGATTGTAATCTGATTATCATGGGCCCATTTAGTGAACTCAACTAATTAAAATTTTGGACCATTATCACAAACCAAAGAGATAGGGGTGCCAAACTTGATTGTGATATGTTCTTTAAGAAAACATATCACATCCTAGGGTCTTGAGTTTTTGGTAGCTATTACCTCAATCCATCTAGTGAAATAATCTATAGTATAGAGATTAAATTTATACCCTACTTAGGAATTCAAGTTTATAAAACTAATGAAATTCAAGTACCATTGGGTGAATGACCTAACTTTAATCATAGGATATATCAAAATTGATGCATGTACCTCTCTTTTTGCCAAAAATTAGTATTCATGGCATGCCCTTACATGGAAGTGAGCATCCTTAAAGACTGTCAACAATTAGTAACCCATTTTAAGTATCTTGTGGGTTGTAGTATTTTTAGATGGATGGTTGGTGCTAATATTTTGCTATAGATTATCTAATATTTACTAATATTATCCACATGACACACATCTTAAATAGATTCTTCCTATAGAGGAATCTTTTTCTGATCATATAATGATCAGGGTTGAGCCTTAAATCTCTCTTTTGATCTCTTTTGAGTTCTTGGGGGCATGCCCTAGTGAATAGGAAATAAATAATACCTAAATACCAATATTCTTAGGGGACCTATTTTTGATAGACTTGTTTGATGGTGATGTGTTGGTTTGGTTCAGTCATCAATTGAATAATGCCTTGTATTCTAATGATCTTGGAAATTTTAATCTCAATACCAAATTCCTAAAACTTTTCCATCCATTTACCTTTATGCTCCCCCAATTCATTATATCCTAGAATAATCTTAACAATAAGATCTGGTACTATTCTAATGATATTATTCTAGAGGATATAGTGCCTAAACTTCTTAACCACCTTGACTAGAGCAATGATTTGTTTGTCAATTAGGGAGCACTTGAGCTCTACATATTTCAAGTTAGTGCTCATAAATGCAATAAGATGCGCACTTTATTTGCTTTTCTATGAATGTATGACAAAAATAGTATGTTCTAAGGTAAAATGAATAAAAGAAAAGTCTTTAGTGAAATTTGGCATTATCATCACTAGGGCTTGTGAAATAGCCTTCTTTATGTCTTGGAAAGACTTCTTGGCTGCAGTTGTCCACTCTACCTTACATTTTATTTGAGAATTGAGTTCAGGGGCCTAATAATTTTTTTAAATCCTCATATAAATTTCCTTACAAAATTTATTGTTCCAAATAAGGATTTGAGCTCCCTTTTACTATTCATAAACATTATTTTTGAAATCCCTTGGATCTTGTCTAGGTCCATGGTGATCCCATCTTTAGTGATAATATGACCTAGGATATTACCTTTGATAATGATTAATATACTCTTGTTGGGGTGTTGAATATTTTTCAATTATGTCATGAAGATGTCCCATTAAGTGGATGAAGTGCCTTGATAGTCTAAGTGACAATGACAAAGTGTGTAATGTGTTTGTCCTAGTATGCTTAAAATATGATTGGTTGATATTATATTTTTACATTGTTAGAGATATTTAGGGATGAGTATGGAGTATTGAGGATGTTTAATAGTTCTATAAGATGTGTTATATGCTTTGAGTACTTGTGTGCATAAGTGGAATTCATCTGGTTGTCCATTATTTTAATCTAGACACTTTGGGTCCAATGGTAGAAAACCTAGGTAGGTAGTTTGATGATGTCACAATTACCACATGGTAATGAGTAAAGGATATTTGGTAATATTTTTATGATAAAATTAGTTCCTAGTTGTTATGAACTAGATCTCAAATCATGTGATGAAGCACAGTTGTAGATATGATTATGTAAAGTTGGCCACTCAGATAAAATTCACTATGTTCTCATACCTAGCCAAATTTGAAAAAGGGCTCAAGCACATCTGAGTAAGCATGTTGATGAGGCAAAAATTCACATCAGTTGAGGTTCAAAGACAAAATGATCATATGTTTTTATTCATTTTCCCCTAGTTTCTATATGCTAATTCTCAGATCATGCAACTTAGTGCATCAAAAGATATGCATGAGCAATGCTGGGCTCCTAGTGTTTTTAACAGTGGTTTCCCATACTTAGCCAAGTCTACATGATGAAAGAAAGAGTTGAGTAAGAATTTTTATGGTATCATATCTCACACATGTGGACATTATAAGAGAATCTGATCATATGGGTTTATTCAGTTTTGTGCATAGTTAGTTTTTGCTAAATTTTAGGTCATGATCAAAGTGTGATAAAAGTTATGCAAGAGCAAATTTGGCCTCTCAATCAAGTTTTAAGCATAGTTGCTCTGTGATAGAATATTTTTAGAGTGAATTTTAATGGCATTATATCTTTCACACGTGAAGGCTTCAAGAGTATATTAACACATGGATAGATTCTCCTATGTGAGGAGATCATATGGTCCAAATTTGAGATCATGAAAGTAAGCATAGAATAAATTATTAAGGTTTAAATTTGGATAATTAAATAGATTACAAGGGTCCCCATAGTCAATTTTTCAAGAGGTAAAGATTAAACAAGTCTCAAGGAGATCGATGGAGTGCATTTTATCTAAGATGTAAGGAAGCAACAAGATGGAAAAAGGTGCACATTATTTAACAACTAAGTAATGTTAAAGGATAAATGTCAACAGTGAGAAATTGATCATATAAATTTATCTAATGGTGAGTGTTAATAGTTAAATCCTTGGTTGATCTACAGAGATTGATGGTGTATATTAAGTCAACATTGAAAGGTTACACAAGATGAGGTTAAAGTGACTAAGGTTTAACATTTGAGCATTGGTGATTATGTATTAAAGTTTAGACAAGATCAATGATGTATAATTAATTTTATAATTGAGGATATAATATGTGATCAAAGTGGTCAAATTTTAACAATGACCATTTGCATTTGAATATTTGAATTTAATAAATGGAAAAACTAGTGTCTAATTGTTGGGCCATATCTTTCAATCCAGGATGAATTTTCTCATGCTGTAAAAAGAAATTATGAAGAGGAATCCATTTTTCATATAATTAACCTAATTTTAATATATATAAGTTTGTATATTTAAATATATTAAGGTTCAAAGTTGACTATGTGTTCATGTTTGTTCTATAAATGACTTAAGAAGAGTAATTGAGCTTATTTTGATATTATTTTGTTATATCTTAATGAATTGGATATTTGGGAGTGTTTTAGGATATAAAAATATGGTATATGTGCATTATGAATGTTTTAAAAATCATATAAATTATGAACATAGGTTTACAAGGTGACTATGTGCTCATTCATAATTACTATGTGTATAAAATGTTGTTTGAGCAATTTGTGCTTAAGAAGGGTTCTATGTTGGTTTTTGGAACTTAAGTGGGATATATAAATCATATGGAAAGGATACATGATTTTTTTAAAATTTATATGTTCTTTTTTTTTTTGATGAAGTGCTAAAGGAGTGAATGGGTTCACATGAGACCTATAAGGACTATAAGGGCCTAATTAAATGGTGTAGTTCTTTAAGGGTGACCTATAGATGATATGGAAAACCTATAAAGATTGTATTGAACCATGTATTAATGTGAGATATAATTTAAGGGTTAAGGCATGCCTAATGACCAACCAATGTAGTGATTATCATGATTGCTCTATAAATAGTGGAACCAAAAGTGTTAGTTTTTAGACTTATTAGTGAGAGACTAGGAGAGATTTGACAAAGGTTTATGTGTGTGACTTATGGAGATGAGTGGTAGAGTGACCTAAATATTATTTGAAGATATTAATATATTGAGAATGGTTTGTATGACCTATAAGTCATAATTTACTTAGTAGAATAGTGTTCTTGTAGATTAAGTATGAACGAAGGTAAAGAGTGATAATCAGAGGTCTATCATCAAGTGTTGAAGACATACATTCAAAGGTGGATGTGTTAATTGGTGTTTTTTTGGAAGCTTGGCATCTAAGGTGGTTTTATCCTCATTACAAGGTAAAACATGCTAAAATTCTAGTTATTATTGCAACTAAGCTAGACAAGTGTCTCAACATCTTGTGGGATTCTAGTCTCACTCAATAGGGATTGTAGTTTCTTGATTAGTTTCAACTAGTCTAAATTGGTTATTGTTAATATATGATAGTAGTAAAATTTTAGGTTCTAATGGGTTTTATTCCCTAAGAGGGTTTCCCATGTATGTGATGTGTTTTGCACTTGATCTTACATTGTCTCTTTTGCTCATTGCTATGAATGATATGTATACTTCATAAATGCTTATGGTAATTGATTAAGTGTTTGTAAAGATTATAATTGAATTTGGATTATTTAGGCTCATTAATTCACCCCCTAGTGATTATACCTCTACTAATTAGGATTAGATTAGGTCCTTCATGAAAAGTTTAACCACTTGATGGTGATCAAAGGTAAAATGATTGACAAAGAGGCTATGGATTATATTCAAGATCATCTAATTTGTGCTTTATCATAAGTTAATAGTGTGAAGACACAAGTGCAAAATCTAGAGACCAAAGTCAAGAATCTATAGGTCATGATGAATAAATATCTCAATCAAAGGAAGGAATAATATGAAAATAAAGTCATGACTTACTCAGATGTGCTCTTATCTAAGGATAAAAGGATCAGGAATGAATATTCATTGATTGATAATGGTTAAGAGAAAAAAGGATCAAACATGAACAATGTATTTAACATGTGTTGTTTCTCTTGCAATCAATTTGGTCATATATATAAGGATTATGTTCTCTCTCCAAAAATTAAAAAAAGGATCTCATATGTTACAAATATAACTAACAAGGTCACATATTCAAGAACTACAATAAAGCCTTTTGGAAAAAGGATATATAAGTCATTGACACTATCAAATGGTTCAAGGACACCAAGTCCAAACAAGAAAAGAAGCAAAATCCAAGCAGATCACCAAAGAAGGAGTCATTTTTTATTCAATTGGCTTTACATAATCAAGAAGATGAGAACAAGATATGGTTCATAGATAGTAAATGCTCATATAATGTGATATGAGACAAGAGAAAGTTTATCTCTCTCAAAAATACCAACCCAAGTATAATTAGATTTGGTGATAATAAATCTACTAACATAGTCAAGAAAGGTATGGTGAATTTAGATAATGGTCATACTAGGACTAAGAATGCCTTATATGTAGAAGGTTTGAAACATAATATTTTAAGTGTGAGTACAATGTGTAATAAATTAAATGTTTTAACTTTTCATGATGATGTATTCGAAATAAGAAAGGCAAAATCTAGTAGATTCACTGTAAATATTCATAAAATAGATAACAACATGTATATATATATTCCATGAATCCAAGAAGGAAGAGTGCTTCATAAGTCAATTAGAATAAAGTAGCTTTAGAAGGCTTGGGCATATAATTTTTGATAATATGATAAAAATAAGTTGAAGGGGTTGGTAATTTATATTCCTAAGATTTCTAAGATTCCTCATTCTCTTTGCAAGGTGTGTCTTCATGGGAACCAAAATAAGACAAGATACAAAACCAAGGAATTTGCACTACAAAGCCATTGGAGTTAATCCATATTGATCTATGTGGACCTATGCAAACTTAAATTATTCATGGTAATAGCTAATTCATTATTCTCATTGATGATTTTACTAGGATGACTTGGATATGCTTTCTTAAATAAAAATCAAAAGCTTTTAGAAAATTTATGGCATTCAAAGATCTTGTGGAAAATGATAAAGGTTCAAAGATCAAAAGTGTAAGATTAGATAGAGAAGGGGAGTTTTGGTGTCATAAGTTTAATGATTTTTTTGAAGAACATGGGATAATAAGACAATATTCTACTGCTAGAACACCAAAATATAATGGTGTGGTTGAAAGGAAGAATATGACTATTGTTGAGATGGGTAGAAACATGCTTCAAGATGTAAAATTATGAAATGGATATTGGGAAGAGGTATCCAACACTTATATATACATCCTAAACACATTTTAAATCAAAGTAGATGGTAATAAGACTCCTTATGAGTTATGGAAGAATAGAGTGACTAGTTTCAAACATTTTAGAGTGTTTGGGAGTAGGTGTTTCATCAAAAGAGATGACGAGAATCTTGGAAAATTTGATTCAAGGTCTGATGAGGGCATTTTATTAAGTTACTCTTCTATTAATACTACTTATAGGTGGTTCAATAAGAAACATCACAAGATTGTTAAAAGTTTGAATGCAACGGTAGATGAGACATGTAGAGTCAATAAAACAAAAATGCAAGTAAGTGACTCAACTTAGAATTCTATTATAAAAATGATGAGTTATCCATTTAAATAGATGATAAAGATGAAGATTAGGAAGAAAGACAAGATTATAAAGCTCCATTTAGAAGAATTCACAAAGATCATCTGGTCTCTTAGATTAACATAAATTTTGGTGCAAGGTTGCAGACTAGAAGGAGAATGTTGATCAATCAAAATAAATAAGACTTAGCTCTATTATCCATGATTAAACCCAAAACATTTATGAAAGCTAGCAAAGATGAAAATTAGAATGATGAAATGGATGAATAAATTGATCAAATAGAAAGGAATGAAACATGGGACTTATATCCTATACCAAAAGATAGAAATGTGATAGGTACCAAATGGGTTTTCAAAAACAAAATGAATGAGAAAGGAGAAGTCACAAGGAAAAAGGCTAGAATGGTGTGTTAAGGATATGCTCTGGTTGAAGTTTGATGAGACTTTTAATCATGTGGTAAGGATGGAAGCAATTAGACTCTTTTTGGAATATGCATGTTTCAAAGGTTTTAAGGTATATCAAATGGATGTGAAATATGAATTATTCAATGGTAACTTAGAATAATAAGTCTACATTAAGTTATCTAAAGGATACTTCATTTCAAGTAATAAATATTTTGTGTGTAATGTGAAGAAGGCTCTTTATGGTCTTAAACAAGCTCCTAGAGCTTGGAATGATAGGATAGATAAGTATTATTTGAGTCAAGGCTTTAAACGTGGGCTAGATGATAGTAATTTGTACATTAAGATAGAAGCTAATCACTAATTTATAGTTGGTGTATATGTTGATGACATAGTTTTTAGATCTGATAATGATAAAATGAGTAGAGACTTTACATATACACTAAAGACTGAGTTTAAAATGTCAATGTTGGGAGAACTATTTTTCTTCTTATGATTATAGATTAATCAGCTTGATATAGGGATATTCATTTCACAAGATAAATACATCAAGGATGTTCTAAAGAAGTTTGACATGATGTATATAAGCCAAAGGGTACTCCAATGATCATAGGATGCAAGTTAAGTAAACTAGATGACTCACCAAAAGTTGATCAAACTTTATATAGGTCTATGATTGGAAGTTTTATGTAATCTATTGCATCTAGGCCTAACATTATGCAATATTAGGTCTTGTAGGAATGTTTCAAGATACTCCTATAGAATATCACATGAAGATAGTCAAAACATCTTGATATATCTCAAAGGCACATAGACTATGGTTTATGGTATCCCAAGATTAAATAATTTCTCTTTAAAATCATATAATGATGTTGATTGGGTAGGATGTGTGGATGATATGAGTACCACTGGTGGGGTATTCTTCATGGGAAAATGTTTGGTGCTTGGGATAAGTAAGAAGAAATCCCCAATGTCTCTATAAACTAAAAAATTTGAGTATATAGAAATTTCCTCTTGTTGCACATAAGTCATGAGGATGAAACAAACTTTGGAGGATTACAAGGTAAGATAAAATGGACCTTGTCCTTTTTATTGTCATAATACTAGTGTGATTAGTATCTCAAAGAATTCTACTATGCACTCAAAACCTAAGCACATTATAAATAGATATCATTTCTTGAGAGAAAAAGTGAGTAATCAATGTGTCAAGTTGGAGCATGTGCCTACAAAAGAGAAACTTGTAGATATTATGACCAAACCATTGTCAAAATATGATAATGAGTATGTATGACAAAGCTTGGGTGTCATTTATTTCTTTGTGAATCAATAGAAGGTTTTTGATTAAGGGGGAGTAACAAGTTCATGAGATTTCTCTAGTGGTTTGTGAAGGAACTATAATACAAGGTTAGAATGGATGTTTTTAGGTTGACTGAGAGCATGTTCCCTATTTGGTGAGTGGCATAAAGTTTTGTTCATGGTCTTTATGGTAACTTAAGAGAGAAGGCTAGTTATAATAAGTGGTGGTTCTTAATGGTGTGTAGACATCTAAAGATGCTCAATTTTAATTTGTTATATTTTTTAGGGGAAGTCCCTCTTAGATGTTTCTTGATGTGTTCCATCATATTTTTGTGATTTTGTGTGTTCTTTCTTCATTACCTACAATGCTTGGTTGAAAAGAGTGTTGAAATAGAGTAAGAGGAATTTTTTAAAGGCAAGAAAAGGTAGGCTCAAGGTAAAGGGTAGTTTGTATCATATTTTTAAGCTGGTTCTTTCCTATTGATGGTATTTTTAGGTCCATAAGATTAGTTGGTGCCTACTTTATCATTGTGTCAAAGGGGGAGAAACTTCCTATTATGGGAGTGTTTGAAGAGAGAGAACATCAGTTTTATATTGCTCTATGATGTTTGTTGACATCAATGATAAAGGGGTAGATTATTTGAGAGTTGTCAATGATGTCATAGAGGTGTCATGGTGAGTGGATGAAGTGCCTTGATAGTCTAAGTGATAATGACAAAGTGTGTAATGTGCTTGTCCTAGTATGCCTGAAGTATGATTGGTTCATCTTATATTTTGGCATGGTTATAGATGTTTATGGATGAGTATGGAGTATTGAGGATGTGTAAGTGGTCCATAAAATGTATTATATGATTTGAGTTCTTGTGTGCATAAGTGAAATTCATCTAGTTGCTCATTATTTTCATCTAGACACTTTTGGTCCAGTGGTAGAAAATATGAGTAAGTAATTTGATGACATCACCATTACCACATGGGAATGAGTTAAGGGGAGTTGTTTATATGGTTGTGATAACATCAGTCACTATTTATTATGCACTAGATCTAAAGTCATGTTATGAAGCACAGTCAAAGATATGATGATGTAAAGTTGGCTACTCAGACATAATTCACTATGTTCCCATAGTAAAATCTACAAAAGGGCTCAAGAAGATTTGAGTAAGCATGTTGATGAGGTCAACATTCAAATGAGTGTACGCATCAAGACAAAATGATCATATGGGTTTATTAATTTTTGTGCCTAGTTTTTATGTGTTAATTCTTAGATCATGCAACTAAGTGCATCAAAAGATATGCCTGAGAAAAGTTGGGCTCCCAGGCTTTTTGATTGTGGTTTCCCATAGCCAAATTTGCATGAGGAAAGAAAAAGTAGAATAATCATTTTGATGGTAGCATATATCATATGTGTGGATATTTTAGGAGAAGGTGATCATATGGGATTGTTTAGTTTTGTGAATAGTTAATTTGTGCTAAATTTGAGATCATGTACCAAAGTGAGGCAAAAGTTATACAAGAGAAAAGTTGGCCTCCTAGGCAAGTTCCAAGCATAGTTGGCTCTATGATAGAATATTTTGAGAAGGCATTTTAATATCATTATATCTCACACGTGTGAAGGCTTCAAGAGTGGTTTAACACATGGATAGATTCTCCTATGTGAGGAGATCATATGGTCAAAATTTAATATCATGTGAGTAAGCACAAAAAAGTTATTGAGGTTCAAACTTGGTTACTCAGACACATTTCAAGGGTCCCCATAGTCAATTTTTCAAGAAGTAAAGATGAAGCAAGTGTCAAGGAGATTTTTGGAGCACATTTCCTCCAAGATGTCAAGAAGTAGTGACATGGAAAGAAGTTCACATTATTTAATGATTGATAAAATGTAAAGGATAAATATCAAAAATGAGCACATGATTATACAAATTGATCTAATGATGATCATTACTAGTTAAAGACCTGGTTGATCCATAGAGATTGACATTGCATATTAAGTTAACATTGTAAGGGTGCATGAGATGAGGTCAAAGTGACTGAGGTTTAACATTTGAGCATTGTCACTTATGCATTAAATCTTAGACAAGATCAATGCTGTGTAATTGATTTGAATAGAAAGGACATCATATGCAAGAAAAGTGGCCTAAGTTTAATTGTGACCATTGGCATTTGAATATTTGAATTTAACAAAGGGAAAAACTAGTGTCTAGTTTTTAGGCCATTTATTTTGATCCATAATTAATTTTCTCATGGTATAAAAATAAAATATGAATAGGAATCAATGGTAAATCTAATGAGCCTAATTTTAATATATTTAGTATGTATAGTCAAAGATATTAAGTTTCAAAGTTGACTATGTGTTTGTGCTTATTTTGGAAGTGACCTGAGAAGAGTAATTGAGCTTGTTTTGATATTATTTCAATATATCTTGATGAATTAGCTATTGGGGAGTATTTTATACTCCATGAGGATGGTATGTGTGAATTATGAAGGTTTGAATAATCATATTCAATGTGAACAAAGGTTTACAAGGTTAATGTTTGTTTATTCATAATGATTATGTGCACAATATGTTGTTTAAGTAATTTGTGCTTAAGTCAAAGGGTTATATGTTGGTTGTTGGAACTTAACAGGGACATATAAATCATATGTAATGGTTTCATGATTTTTTTAGAGGTTTTTTGTTCTTTTTTTTTTTAATGAAGAGATAAAGGAGTGAATGGGTTCACATGAGACCTATAAGGACTACAAGGGCCTAATTAAAAGGTGTAGTTCCTTAAGGGTGACCCATAGATGATATGGCTGACCTATAAAGATTTTATTGAGATGTGTCTTCATGTGAGAGATGATTTAAAGGTTAATTCATGCCTAATGGCTAACCAAGGTAGTAATTATCATGATTTCTCTATAACTATGAAACCAAATGTGTTGGTTTCTAAACTTGTTAGTGAGACATTGGGAGAGATTTGAGAGAGGTTTATGTGTGATATTTATGGAGAAAATGAGGGGTAGAGTTCCTTGAGGACGAGTTGAATATTATAACAAATTTAGGACTATTTTTATGACTTTTAGGTCATAATTCAATTGGAAGAATAATGCTCTTATAGATTGAGTATGAGCAAAGTTAAAGAGTGATAATCAGAGGTCCATCATTAGGTGTTGAATAAATAAATTCATGGATGTGCTCATAGGTATTATTATGGTATCTCAACATCTAAGGTGATTTTAGCCTTCTTGCAAGGTGAAACATGCTAAAAGTCTTGTTGTTGTTGTAACTCAACTAGATAGGTGTGATATAACCTTATAGGATTGTAGTCTTACTAAATATGGATTATAGTTCCTTGATCAATTAAAAATGGTATAAATTGGTTCTTATTATTATAGGGTAGTATTCCAATTAGAATTTGTAGTGGGTTTTATTCCCCAAGAGGGTTTCCCACATATGTCATGTGTTATGTGTTTTATCTTTCATTGTCTCTCTTCTTCATTACTCTGAATGATATGTATCCTTCATGAATGTTTGTGGTAATGAATTAAGTGTTTGTAAATATTAGATTTTAAGTTTAATTATTTGGGCTCAATAATTCACCCCCAAATGATTGTACCTCTAACATGGGGTTGAGTGATAGCCTAAACTTTCTGCACCTTTCAAAAAAAGATTGAAGGTGGTTGATACGATCAACTCTATTTTGAGAGAAAATAATGATATAATCTATGTATATGATTATGAAATTACCTATTAGTCCATATAATTAATAATACATTACTCTCTTAAAAATATCTCTAGTGTTTATCAGCACAAACAATATTTTATTGTATGCATATGTTCCACATTTCATAGTAAACACCATTTTCATCCTATCCTTTGATTTGACTAGTACTTGATTATATCCTAAGAATCCATCTAAGAAAGACATAATTTCATACCCATGCATAGTTTTTATTACATCATATAAGGAGGGTAAAGGATAATTGTCCTCTAAATCTATGTTTAGATTCTTAAGGTTGACACATAGTCTGTTCTTGCTACTCTTTTTCTTGATCAGAACAAGATTAGCCAGCCAATTCAAATGCCTAATAGAAAAAACTATCATAAAACTTAGAAAATTCTCTACTTCCTTATGAATTAATGGTTTCAATATATGATTAACTAGTCTTTGCCTTTGCCTAAATGATTTATGATTAGGATTGAGAGGAATCGTATGGGTGATAACTCTAGGATTGAATATCCTTAAGTCATCATAAGTCCATGAAATTACATCTTTATACCTAATAATTAGTTACTTAAAATTTATCCTTTATTATGGTATACAACTTAAGACAATATTGATGAAGTGTGCATCTCTCTCATCACCTATTTTTTTGAGCTAAATTTGGATTCGTTAACCTTGAGCTACCTTTGTGATTGTGTTTGAGGATCTGTATCAAATGTCCTTTCCAAGGAGACCATTCCTAATGGGAGATGATTAAATTTTAATTATATAACACCTTATTCATCTAATTCTTCATGAAACATATGGTTTATTTCCTCATCATTAATTATTTAAGACTTGAATTATCTTGAATATTGTCAAAAATTGGACAATTTGATGGTCATAATTGAATACTTAGAAATTGTAAACATTGTTTGGTACTGAAGGAAAAGTTACCAATTCAATGGAGACCTTATGGAAGTTTGACTCCTACAAGGGTGCCAAATTTGTTGCTAAATTAGCTAGTGAATTGACATCTCCATTTTATTCTCTTGGGATTGTTACTATGGACAACTTCAAATGATTCAATTAAATCCCAAGATTTATGTTTATATTTCTTCAAATATGACAATTTGAATTGATATTTATTTATGAACTAATTAATAACAAGTTTATAATATTTGTATATGAGTATTTCTTTGAAATTATTCTTTAGGGCAGACTACAATCCCAAAATCAAGGCCTCATATTCTACTCTATTATTGGTACACAAGAATTGGAGCTTGTATGTTACGAATAATTTCTTCCCTTATGAATCAAATAGATTGATACTGATGCTTGACCCTTGTTTGGATCTCATTCCATCAAAATGAAGGGTATACAATTGATAAGGGATTCAAATTTATTTTGATGCTTCATGTTTCATGGTAAATATATAAAGTTAAAGACTAAAGGATTTATAACTTACCTATTCATTGTTGGTATTATACTTTGAAATAGGATACTTCATCCTTGGCTCTTAATCAATATTAATCTAGTTGGCTACACCTCTTTAGGGAAGCCAAATGTGTGAAAAGTCCATGGAAAGATATCCATTTAAAAGTTTTGACCAATCTCTGCTCAATAATAACCCATAGCTTTAAGGAATATCCACTACCAAGATGTTGATAGTCATTTGTACTCTAGGTTCTAACGTAACTTGAATTCTTAAAATGTTGATTTCTCCCAATATAGGCACTACTATTTTACCTAGATATGACACAGTCCCTTTGGATGGATTTGGTGTTAAACCAAGCTTGCAACAAATGGAATTTAACATTAATATTGTAAAGCTCTAGAAGCTACCAAGAAATTATGTATATTCTTACCAAATGCTCAAATAGTTAGTAATAAAGGGGGAACCTCAGGCTTGATTTTATATATAACATTCATGTTGGTTATCTTTGACTTTTCTACAATAGATTTATATGTGATGTACTTCCATAAGAACTCCTTTTGCTCTATGATTTATTCTAGTTCATGAAGAGTGATATTGGCCTTAATTTTATTCATATCCTTAATAATATTGCATCCTCTTTTATTCTTCTCTTCTCTATGCTAGGGTTAATCATTCTCTTTAGGGTTAGGAAGATTATTATCAGTTTTGGGGTTTCAAGGGATAATAGTATTATTGGGAGTAGTAGAATTAGTAAGAGGATGTTTTTTCTTCATATTATAATTATTCCTATTAAACAATTGGAACTCTTTTACTTAATTAGAATTATCCTATGGAATATTTTCATCTTCATTAGGGATGGAAGACTCATAGGTCTCAAAGACCATGGCTAAACTTAAAGGGTTAGATTCATGAGGGAGATCTAAAGGATTCATCATTTGATCTTGTCTAATAATTTCTCTCTAGAAGACTTCAAAGGCTTCAAAAAACTCTATATAGTCTAATTATACATGTTATGATGTGTTACACACCCTACACCAGTTGGGCAAAGTTATTTCCATGATATTAATTTATGATAAATTATTAGAATATTATTATTATGCATTATTAGTGGGCTTATTGAAAGGCCTATTATATCTTGGAAATCCATATTTATGGTTTTAATTATAATTATTGGTATTACCCATCCTCTTCTGCATTTTTAAGAAATCACTGCTTAGCTTCTAGACTATTCTTTATATAGAATCCAATTTAGCATTGTTGTAGTTCGAACCTTAAGTGACTACTAAGTTGGTATGAGCCTGATGTTTATTTTGATGGTGGCCATTCCTTTGTGTTTGATTGTTCAATAAATCATAATTCTAATTTGTTATCTATTGCATCATAGGAGGTAGAGTGTATCATAGATTTTGATTGAATGTAAGAGACTTCTGATTATCATGTGTAATTGTACTCAAGTAAAGGAGTCCATTTTTGAATGCTTGGCCTATTGGATTATGAGGGCCAAGTTGTGGATTGAGCTTCTTTTTTATGTTAATATCTTCCTAGAATGTCAAAGCTAGAGTATTAGTAGTGGTAGTTCTTTGTGAAAACACTATAGTAATAAGATCCAAAGTGTTCTTATATATCTAAAGCATCAGATTCATGTCTATATTATATGTGGAATTCAATCAAGTGTACATATTTTAAAATATTTCATTTAAGGCTCCTATTGACTTGTTAGGTTCCATATTCAAGATGGTAAGGAGATGATATATAATGGTTTGATTAGTTACATGTCCAAATTATTCAAGGAACATATTTTGATACTCATTCTATGATGTGATGGAATTTTCCTACAAATTGAGATACTAATAATAAGAAGAATCTTGTATAATAAATGGAAAAATCCTACATGTAACATCCTCATGGATGGCATTCATTTATCTCAGGGTGACGTTGAAATATTTGATATGTTCTTCTATAATCCTCCCACTTAAAGGGGATAAGGTTGGAAAATACTTTTTCATATTCCTTGGTAGATCATGTTAGTCCCCAGGGATGGTAATGGTGGATCCTATTAACCAAGGTTAGGCCATAAGATGATTTATAAGTAGGATGTTTCTTATTAGAGAAGGTGTTTTGGGCTTTGGACCTTGTTAATACAAACTTATATATAGACTTGCCCCTTTTTATTGGGAAAACACACAAGTGAGCCCTCCTTCTATTGCTAACTTTCTTTTCTATTGATGTGGGTTTTATTTTATTCAACACACCCCACCCTATATTTTTCTTTGAAAAATTGGGGACACCTTTATTTTTTGTAAATAATGAATATCTTGGAGGGGTACCTATGAGATTTAAGGATTATGATCATTGTATTATCTATATAAATTCAATGATTTTAATGTTGAATCATGTTATGGTATACTTTTTTTCTTTTGAAAGTACTTGTTTAGACTAACTTATTAATGAAAAAGATGGAAATAATGGCTTTGCATGATAGGAATTTAGATTGTTTTATTCTAGAGTATTCAATCTTTGACAAGTTTGGTCTTTGAAATCTTTAATTTATAAATTTATCTTCAGAAAGATTCTTTGTGAAAACTTTCTTGTCAAAAACTTTACTTCAAAAACATTCGCTTCAAAAATATTCTCTATAGAAAATTTTATAACATCAATAACTTTGTTTTGGGAAGTTTCACTTTAGTAATAATTAATTCAATAGGTTTTCATTGATAGCTTTATTTACGATCTTTTCTCTTCAAAATCTTATTAATCAATGACTTTTATACCAGAGACTTTGTTTTAGAGACTTAGTGTTCAAAAACATTCTCATCGGTAACTTTCATTTTAGAAAGATTTCATCAAAAGGTTTTTTTTAGAAAGATACTCTTTGGAAACTTTCATATTAGAGGCTTTGTGTCAATAATTTCCATTTCAAAAAATTTACTTTAAAAACTTTGTTTTATATAATTTTCATTGAAAGGATTTCATCGGTAATTTTACTCATCAATGACATTATTTTGGAAACTTTAGAATAAAGCCTTTCAAAGAAAATCTTTTCAAAATACATTCTAAATTTTAGAGTCTTTTGGATAAAAAGAAAATTTTTGACTTCTCTTGACTAGAATACATAACACATGGTAAAGGATGAAAGGTTACACCAATGCATCTTGAATGACAAGGCATCATATATGGCATGTACGCTAGGACAGAGTGGTTAAATTCAAATTGAATAAAGGTGAAGAGCTCATAGACATTAATAATTAATGGTGCATGAACTAGAAATAAATGTAAGAAATTTATTTACATCAATCCCCCAATCAATTGCACATCATTTCATATTTAATATTAAGTAAACTTTACCCTCAAATGATCAAAAAATCCCTAACTACTATCATAGTAATTTTTTAGTCCACAAAATTTAGTTTAGTGATATATTCCATTATCAAAATCTTGGAGTATACCATTATTCAATAGAAACACCATGGAATCATCATTCTGGTATTACAAAGGAGCCCTATCACCATCTAAATTCTCAATCGTAGATTTTATAAAGTACTTAGACACTATGTTTGATGCTGTTGTATTCAATGGATGGTATCCAAATTACTCAATGTGGGAAGTAGTGAAAAATTTAGAGTCATCTTCACTTTAAGAAGAAATCACAATTAAAGATAAGTAGCTAGTGAAGGACCTGATCACTTTCAAATGTCAAGGCCTACACTATGCATCCATGAAGTTAGAGGTTATGTCATGCATTAATATGCTATAGGGCCTCTTCTTTCAAATGAAAGTAATGGGAATCAAATACCTTCATTATGTCAATAACAACACTATTGTTACATATTTAGTGGGTGAGGAATTTAATAGGTATTTGAGCCTACCCATTACATATGTCATATTTTATATACATACTATTATTACATGGAAGAAGTCCAATAATCCATAACGAGTGTTATAGAGGTGAGTTCTCTTGGGGGAAAGTTTAAATTTGAAAGAACATGTCAAGATCCTTTTCCCCATCACCCATTTTAAAATCGGAATCCATGTGGGAATAAAACTATTAAATAGGATTTCTATCCATGAAAGAATCTAATTCATGCACTAATTTAAAAATCATAAGATTTGGTTGAAAGATAATTAAAGAAATAAAAACAACACAATTGTAATAATGTTATCTCTAAGAAGAGATATTTTATTGCTCAAAGTTATAGATACAACATATGCCTATCTTTGGGAAGAGATGTCTGATTTACTTCTTAGGTTACATCTTCATTTATACACATTTTGAAGGTAGTAGGAGGATGTGGAAGGTCACCAATATTGAGGTAGATTAAGTGGTTCTACTTCCACGATTCACAACAATACAAAATTCAAGGAATTACTATTTTTAGAAACATACTATTTTTGGATTACACTACTAAAATTGAAATTTGGGGCACTTATATTTGGTTTTTATGGGTCAAAACCCATCAAGAAGATTTTGGTACCATCTCACAATGTTCCCCTCATTATCAAGTTTCCAATGGTTCAAATGGGGAGTCGAAACGAGCTATGGTGCAAAAGTTATGGCTCCTAGAAGTTCTACCACCAATTGGGGTAGAATTGTCACCCAAATTATCACTTGAAATATTGCTCAGATTATGCACCTAGAGTGGGTTCCCTTATTAAACCTACTAATTACCTTATATCACACCTATGCAATATAAGAAGTGATCAATGTACAACTCCAAGAATAAATTTTGAATAAGGATAAGAGGCCATTAGGTGGAAATTAGTACATGATGTCTTACCTATTAGACATGATCATGGGCAAAATGTATATAAATTATGGATTCTTGTGGTATCTAAATAGAGATGTCATTAAGAACATGATTTATGACTATTAAAATTTTGTGCACATATATTCATATGTGAAAAACATAACCAAGATTATTGAGGACATCTACCCTCAACTCTAGATGGCCATCCATGGATAGCCTTTGTCAAGAATTTTCCCCCAAAATTACCTAAACACTTTCCAACAATGTAGGATACTATTAACTCTATCTAGATTACATAGTTATTATAGTGGCTGGCCATAATGCAGATCCTCTTTAGATTTCAAAGATCATTTTGGACAAGGTAGTTGAGTAGGAAATATCATTCTAGATATGGAATGACATCAATGAAGAATTAATGAAAAAAATGCCACATTCCATGGATCTCACATCACCATTGGGTGAATGTAGTATATAATTTTGAGGCAATTCAAGGAGGTTGGGAATGACAAGAAGGCATATGCATTACCCACCCTTCCTTATAGAGATTGGGATCCTCATGGTAAGGTTTAAAAGAAAATTTATACCCTTCACCTTACCTACAAAAATGAACTAATGGATCATGATTTTATATTCCTAAATTCTAAGAATTATTAGGAGGTTGTGGAAAGGTCCACAACTACTAGATTGAATGAGGACTTACTGAGAATGATACAGGTAGAACCATCTCTTACACTCAATGAAGCATAATTCAAAATTCCACCTCCTAGAGGATGGTGATCTTAATATTTTTAGAGTGGTGGGAAATCAAAGATACTAAAAGAAGAGGGATATGATCCCCAAATATCTAAGGCCAACCCTATGACCAACAATAGTTGGTAGGAGATGCATCTCTCATTGATTCACAAGATGAATTATCTAAGGAAGAACAACAACTTGCATTCACATAATTAGAGGAAGAACCAATTCTCCCAGTTCAATATTCTATAATTAAACTAATATAGGTCAATCAATATCTAGTTGAGGAGCTAACTCAAGTAAGAGGCAATGTACAAAGGGTAGAAACTAGGATTCTATTATTATACTCCTCTAATGAAGAGAAATAGTGACTTGATTAGCCCTAATTCCCAACATTATTCCCCCTTTCTTCCATCATAGTTATCAATCCCATAGGTAGGAAAATCCACCAAGACCTATCAAAGGAAGCCTAAGGGAGAGAAACCACAAACCCCTCCAACTCAAGAGGTGGAAAAGGAGGATATATAGTAGGTAAAGGTATTAATCCAAAAAGTACTCAAGGTCAAGGAACCTATCATAGGTAAACCATCAAGTAAGGGTATATTTCTTATATCCCCCATAGGTCTTTCCCCTTTGATGTCTTTACCTAAAATTTATATTTCCCCTACGCCAATTATTTCTACATTCATTCCTCCATAGGTAATTTATTCATATTTGCATTTCATGAACCCATCTATGAATATACCTACTACCACTACACCTACTCCACCCTCCACTAATATGGTTTCCATTCCATTAGTGCCCATGCCATTAATAAGAGCTTTGTCCAATCCAACCATTATCCAATACATCACTCTAATTGTATCTCTCTCTACCCAATTGGGTTCACTCTTTCCTTTTTCCACTTCAAACACCACAACCACAATAATTACCACCAAAAGGGAACTTAGGAGGAAACCAGTCTTTTTTTTCCATCCAATGTCATATTATGGAAACATATAGTGGTAAAAAATCATTTGGCCAACAATGCCCAATCTTTCAACACAAATTGAGCTAGAACTTGAAGAGCATGCAAAAGTGGAATCTCAACCCTTAGATCCCTTAAAGCTCACTCTTATAGATCTAGATATAGAATTAGGAACCTTAACCACTAAGAGGCCCAATCTAAAGATAAATTAATTGCAAATAGGGAGCTCTCTACTTTATAAAGCTATAAAATTAGTATAGAGGGTGAGGAAGAGAAAAATTGAGGATAGCTCTAGTAGGACATTAATCATGAAAGAGAGGAAAGAAGTTTATTGCCTTAGTAAGAGGTTAAATATACAAAAGGGTCACTCCCCTTATATTGAAGACCTCAAGTCTTATATGGTTACCTACATTGAATCAATCCTTACTATACATGAATAGACCAAAATGGATAGACATGATCTTCAAAAAGAGTTAGATACTCATAAATAACAACAAGTAATTTAGGTTCCCCAAGGCATTGATTAGGATATGCAAGATACATCTCTTATGCTATATGATGTTCTTGATTCTATTCATTCTTTGAGAGTTAGTCTAGTTCCTCAGGTCAATAATATAACTAAATTATTCAAAATTCACAAAGACAATGATAGTAAGATGGGTTTATTAGTACTATATAACCCTAATATGACATTTATCCTTTTGGACTTGATTACCCCATTGAAGGCATCAAACACCAAAAATTTAGAATTAATAAGAATATATGAGGCTCAAGATTAGGTATTATCATCTAAGGCATTAGTGAATAAGCTGGTCGAGTAAGAGAAATAGGCTAAACCAATTTTGATAGATTTGGAATTGACTACAAATTGAGAACATAGAGTCAAGTTGGTTACCCTGGATACATTTGATCAAATGATTAAACAAACCTTTAACATCTTCAAGTAGAGTCTATAAGGTTATATGATATTCTTGATTTTATTCATTCTTTGAGAGTTAGTCTGGCTCCTCATATCAACAATATTATTAAATTATTCATAATCCATAAAGAGGATGATAATAAGATGAATTTATTATTATTATATACCCCTAATAAGGCATTTAGCCAATTAGACTTGATGAAACCATTTAAAGCATCAAATACTTTGAATTTAGCATTAATAATAACATAGGAGGCCCAAAATTGGGTATTATCCTTTGAGGTATTAGTGAATAAGTTGGTCAAGAAATAGAAATAGGCTAAACAAATTTTTTTAGAGTTGAAATTGACTACAATTCAAGATCATAGAGGTAAGTTGGTTACCTAGGCTACATTTGATCAAATGATCAAACAAGCCTCCAACATCTTCAAGAAAAGTCTACAAGGTTTGAGCTTAGAATAAATTGAGGTCAAATTAAGCACAATAGGGAAGAAGGAAACAAAGGTGGGAGTGTTCAGGGTTAGCTTCAAAGCCACCAAGGTAGAGCATAATAATTTGATGGAGCAAAAAAGTAGTGTAACTAGGCTGCACCTCCTAGATATAAACTTATTATGAGCATAGCATGCTAATGTGTACAAACACTACCAAGAATTATATGAAAAGAATAAAGTAACCAAAAAAATGCCACCTACTAGTTACACTACACCAAATCCACATACAACACCAATAAATATAGCCACATCATCACCACCTCATACTATTGTTTTAGATTATGGAAAATGTAGGTTTTGAAGGGGCCCTAAAACCCTAGTACAAGGAAAGAAAGAAAGATCATCCAAAACCATAGGCAAAGCCTAAAAAACTACAACAAGGAAGTAGCAAAAACAGGTTTTTAATGGACCTGAAACCACTAGAAAGACTACCGGTCAAAACCCAAATTTAACAGAGATCTGGTTACACCAAAGGCAAAGGATTACAAAAAGAAAACAAAGAATAGGACCAATTTCATAACCAACAAGAGGAACTAGATTATTCATCCAGTTCCAATATCATTTTCATAGTTTCTTTTCCTTTCATAACAGTATCCTGGGTAGTGGTTGCTGCCATCATGGCTCCTTTTTGTGTAACCTTCTTTCTAGAACTTTGTCTCATCCTTTTGCTAGGTCACTCCAAGGCTTTGGTCTCCTCATTGGCTCTTTTTCCAATATTGACAGCAGCAGCACAAATATTGGACATAACTTCCGCCATTTTCATTCTGTTGTCCTTAATAAGTTCCTGGAGGTTATTCTCATAGGCTTTGAGCTTGACTGGGATCTCTCTTATCTGATTTTCCATATTGTTAATTTTGTTCCATACAGCTTTCAGGGTATCTTCCATAGTTTCCACTTTCCTTTTGAGATCCATAATCTCCCTACACATCCAAGAATCAAATTGGGAAGATGCCTCTGCTTTGCAATTAACCCAAGTCATTGGTGTGTGTGTTTCATCATTCTATTTCTTCCCTCTCCATTCCTCAGAATTTTTATTGGGACTATTCCTGGCTTCTTCAAAGATATCCTCTCGACCCTCTTGTTCCCACTCTTTAATTCCAGTTTGAATTTCCATATCCATATCTTGATTATCATCCTGACCTGTAGTTTCCTTTTCGTTCTTTGAAGCTGGGTCCTCAATAGGGCCATCCTGGACAAATTCATCCTCTAACACTTTCTGATTTTCCTCCATATCTTTAGTTCTATTTGCACAATCCTCCTCTATGTTGACATCATCTTTTTCATTCTTCTCAGGACATTCTTCATCCTCATTAGAGTTTGTATCCCAGCTTTCAGTTCCTTCTTCTTCCTCCAAGTTTTCCTCCCTGGGTTTTTCAATTCTCTCCCGTTCTGTATCTTCTTCTACATTCTACTTTTTAGCACTAGGGAGCTTGATTTTGCCTTTCCCATTTACACTTTCACTCTTTATGTTCCCTGACTCCTTGTTTTTCCCCTGTTTGGGGTGCTTTACCATTGCATTATTCTTGTAATAGCCTTCGATTAGCAGAATAAGGCCTTCATGTAGGATAGGGCGCATTTCCTTTTTCCTATGAGCATATAAACTTTGGACCAAGGAGAAGCGAAGATAAAAGGGAAAAGACAAACTTACCTTGTGCCTGAAATGGTTAAGAAAGACAAAGTGGAATTTGTGCACTCGCTTACTTCTTCCGTCCAGGATGAAGTACTCACTTATGCACCTCATACTATTGTTACCATGGTAACAATAATTTGATCATCTAGTGCATTTCTAAGTACTAATCTAATCACTGCATCATCAAACATGAGTACTACTATAGTTATGATGATAGTTTGGAGATAATTTAAGTAAGATCTAATTTAGATAAAGGCTAATTTTGTAGATTTTTCATGTAACCATTATAACCAAATATATAATTCTTAGTTGCATATATATTGTTGTTAACTAATATTTTGGGTGGCATGCACACATTATATGACTGCTATATCTATAAGACATCAATATGTAACCAAGACTTATTTTATAGTCTTTTAGATGTAAATTAAGTGTTCTAAACTTAGAGGATGAGAGAACCCTTCCCCAAGATCTATAGATACATGTATAACCCTCTTTTTAAAGTGTCAAAATTTTGAATGAATATACAATAAGAAATCAAGGAATTGATTGTCATGCAACTATGTTTATTCTTTGTTCATCCTTTTCTATGTTAATAAATTTGAAGTTTCTTTATTTGTATTGAATTAATAATTTTGATTTGTGCCAATGCTACAAATGAATATGATAGTTTTGTTAATGAATTCTAGTTTTAAATGTGCAACAACTATTGAAGATTGATATTTTTCATTGATTTATCAATTATCACAAGTTGAATCATTAATGCAAAGTGTGTAGAAGTATCTCATTTGTTATAGTATTTTAGGTGTGAACCATATCTGCCTTAGATAACTTTTTGGTCCAAGTTGTAACCTCTTGTATAAAGGTATACAAAATCAGCCTTGAGAAGAGAAACCTTTAGTTGAGACCATGAAGCATCCTATATCTGACTACCCAGACTCCCAACTATGTTTGTTTATGAGTTTGAAAAGTTGCAAACAATAAACACTAGTTCCTAAGTTACTTATCCACCAAAGAGACAAATGATAGGTGTCATTGGTATCCCTTCATTTACCTAATCTATGTTGGTGTCAATTCTTACCAAGGTTAGTATCTAAGGCCATCTATAGTAAGATACTTATTGGTTTCAACTAACAATATTGTTTTTTTTGGGGTCGGTGTGGGTTGATGTTTTACTACCTTAATTTATATTCCTAAGAATATAAATTAATGCTGAAAATAAATAATCTTATAGGAAATGTAAATAAATGAAACTATTAAATTGAATAATATAAAAGTAATAACACAATGCTCTAAATTAAACTCAGTAAAACTAAATCTCAAATCAATAATTGAAAAATTGAATTTATAGGAATTTAAGGAATGATAAGTGCTTATTCAAATCTGAAATTAAACACATTAATATTTATTCTATCCTACATGTTATAAGCCTAAGCACACAAAACACAAACACACACACACACACACACACACACACACACACACACACACACACACACACACACACACACACACACACACACACACACACACACACACACACACACACACACACACAGACACACACAGACACACACACACACACACACACACACACACACACACACACACACACACACACACACACACACACACACACACACACACACACACACACACACACACACACACACACACACACACACACACACATCAATTTTAAATAAAATATATACGAAAAAAACTTTATAAATACCAAAATAATGTCTCCTATCTCTTTAGGGAGTGGGCCCTTGCTCACCCTTGGATTTAGGTTTGAATCAAGTCAATCTTAAAATGCTATCTCAACACATGGAATGAAAGAGTAAACTACTACAAGTCTTCTTGTATTCAAAATTAACCAAACTTACAATATTTGTGTATATCTATATGTCTCCAAATCCAAGATGGATCTATCCTTTTAATCTATGTAAAATAGACTAACTATCCTAGAAATTAGGCATCATCTCAACTAATTTTGAAAAAGAAGAGATTTTAGAAAGATTGGGTGATATAGACAAAATAGAGAAAATATTACAATAAGATCTACATGGAATAAAAAAGATTGACATGAGATTAAAACTACTATGCTTAGATATATCTAACTACCAAATCTATACATACAATATATCCATATCTTCTAAATTTAGAATTGTAGCCTAAAATAACTTCCATAAATAGAAGACCATATAAAAATAAGAATCTATATATTTACATGTATGGAAATAGAAATTATCAAAAAGAGTCTTTATATCATCATGATGAAGGTGTAAAAACATCTTTAATACTTTGGAACATGTTATGACCAATTCTAGAGTGAATTTTGAGAATCCATATCATAATTGTGGTAATCCATAGTTGGTTGTTGTAATCCATAGCTAACTAGTAGAATTCATAGCTGGATGAAAAAATTCATAGCTAATTGAGAGAATCCATAGCTAACTGACATAATCCATATATATGCTTAAAATGATCAATTATTTGTCTTGTAACATCTTTATCTTCATGATATATTATAAAAACTCTTATTAAATTCTATTATGCTTATAATATCCAAATATGAATACTAAACATGCAAATGGTTAGAACATCATGCAAAGAAAACTAACTTAGACTCACACAAGATTATAGATATAAAATAATCTACTTTCTACCTTAGGCTAGTTCTAAACCCTAAGACTACATGTAATTATCAATCAAATGACATGTTTAAGGATATGAAGGAAGGAATATCATGACAATAATGATTCATAATGTGGACTCATCATTTCCCCCACACATTACATTTTACAAGTCCCATTGTAAACTAACTCTCTTTATCCTTATAATTATGAACCCTTTAATTTAGCTTGAGACTCATATCATAGATGGAATACAAATCCTAAAATATCCTTTGATGGTGAAGAGTAAATCCCATATCTCTTTTTACAAAGTGGAACCAAATAGAAAACTTTTCATCAGATTGAGGTCATGTATTTTTCCATGTAGACATAGGGGAGAGTAATAAAGGAGGTTTGAATCTCATCCCTATCCATGGTTTTTATCCATCCCCTTGAATTACATTTATAATTATCTGAATGATGACCTGAACCCTTCTAAGAGTCCATTGGATAGTGGTATGGGACAAAACTTCTCTTTATCTTAAGGTAACTGGTAACATAGTGGTATGGGACAAAACTTTTGTAATATCATATTTTGATTCATCCAATTTCTTAAAAGACTAAATTTCAATGATTTCTATTTGTTTCATTAGAATGGAAATGATAAAATCCTTATTTTTAACTAAAGAGATTAATTCAACAATGTCTTATACATTTTGCTTAACTATGACCTCTAGCTAAGATAATACTAAAGCATGATATAACTATACATCATCTAATTGTTTAGAATGTTGAGATTCTTATTTAGTCATTATAACCTTTATTTTTTCTATTGATTTCTATGTGGAGGGATTAGGAACATCCTCAGGAATAGTTTTTACAAAGTCATCTGATGGAAGGGTAGTTTCTACTTATTCTCTATCTTATGCCTCACTGGTAGTGGCAGTAGTGTCTTTTCTTAGAATATTCATGGTTTTTGTAGCTATAGTTTCATCATTTTCAATAGCCAATTTATATTTTATCCTTCTCTTCTAAGGGAGAGAAATAATTTTTGTACGTGAAGGTTTTTGAGGTATAGGTTGTGAGATAGGGTCTGCTAATGATTCATCCTCAATGATTTGGATAGGTTTCTATACAAGAGCAATTTAGGGATATTTCTTAAGATTCCTAGTGGATGATCTAAGCCTTAATTTTTTTTTGGCTCAAGTTTTGAAATCACATTAAGAGGACTTGGGGGTTTAAGTGTATTAAATCTGACTATGGATCATATACTTCGAGTGGATTCAATAATAATTACTTTAGAAGAAGTCCTAGGCAGATCCATAGAACTTGAGGCATGAGTATATTAAGGTATTTGATTATCAATTCTAGTGTTTTTTCTCTTTTTACCCTCATAAAAAACATTTTTCACTTCCATACCTTATTCTTATTGTGGAAAATGGTGTTGGATGATAAAATGGTGATGGATGGTAGATGGGTTTTTGGGGTATCCCATGGACATAACTTGAATGGATATTAACAAGAGTAATGTTATATTAATTTGGTTTTGGGTTTGTTACATAACATACTTTATATGTATTAACATTCTCATTACTATGCAACTTAAGACACTATATTGACCCTCATACGTTAGGTATTTTATAAGCTAGAAAGATACTAACCTCTAAGGTTTAGGCAAAAAATCCATATTTATACCTTTGATGCTACCTTTTACATCTTGCATATACATTGGAATTGGTTCTCCTTCACTACTGAAGATTCAAATGAGGTCATTGAAGGAAGATCTACTTTTAATTCTTTCCCCCTCATCTAGAATTTTGCATAACTCATTAAGAACCTGAGTAGAGAATGGAATTTGCACACCTTGAACAATAGAAAAGTTTGTATTCAAATAGAGGATGAAATATACAAGTGCCTCATCTAAACCTTGGAATTTTAGGAGGAATTCATGCCACCCTATTGTTTCAAATACTTTCTTCACTATATCATCTCTTAAAAGACTAGTTATAGTTTCTAGTTATTTTTTTTCTTCTACCCCATCCTGAGTTCTAATTTTCCATAAGACACAGTCAACCCATAACCCTATTTGAAAAATAAATATACTTATTTGGGAAATAAATGGATATAAATAATATCTCTTTTGGTTATTTTTTGTAGACAAAACTAAGAGCCTTCATGACAAATTTAAATAATAATGATTACGTAAATTTTTGCTTTTTATTACTTTATAATTATTCCACCACCAAATATTGAGTAATTTCTTTATCCAAATTAATGTAATATGATGAGAAGGACAATTCATCATAAAGTGATTTATACCTTAAGAGGAAAATGTTCATAGCATGAAATTAAGTGTTTAAAAATTTGAAAATTTAAAAATATCCTTTATTGATCTGATGGGAATATTATCCTTATAGAACAATATGGGATTTTTTGCCAAAGATTTGAGCATATGCATGAAAACTCAAAAATTCAAAACTAAAATTTAATAGAAGAATAGTTACTATACCTTACAAACCATGATATTGTTCTTGTTTGAATTCTTCACCTATTCTAACAAAGAAAATTGTATGAATTAGTTGTGAGGAATAATACATAAAATAATAAAATCAATTTTTATTGCTTTGGCAAAAGGAGAATCAATCATGACTCTATAAATTTATGAGCTCACTTTTTCTTTCTTTCTTTTTTTTTTGCCCTTAACCAACCATTTACTAGTTTTCTAATCAATCCGCATCATGTAGTGCATGAACCTATAACAAGTTGGTTTTCTAGTCATGACTGTCAACAATGTCCCTAAGGATTTTCATTTTTCATTTTTTTTCTATTTTTATTTTTTGAATTCTTAGAGAAGAAGTGGATCTTCTTCCTTTATTTAGGCCATCTTGTCTTCAAATATCAATAGAAATAGAATATTTTATTTCTTCCATGGGGCCCAAATCATTTTATACTAGCTAAATGAATTCCTTTTTACTAGAAGGATTTTGGTATAGATTCAATCAATGTCCATCAACAATATGTGTCATTTGATTTCCATCTATAGTAAATAATTGTCCTAAACCATTTTCAAAACTATTTTCTATTTGAAATGGTCCTAACCATCTAGTTCTTAACTTACATTTAAAGTGTTGATAATTAGAATCATACAAAAGTTCCCAATATCCTTCTTTGACCTATCTTTCCCTGATGTGTAAATCATGCCATTATTTCCTCTAGTATTGCTTCATCTCTATCTACCACAAAACTTTTTTTTCTCATCTCATTTATCTCATTCAATTGTAAAATTTTATCTCTTTGTGCTTCACCTAATTCAATTCCTACTTCTAGTATAATCCTTAAATTTTGCACCTCAAATTCAATTGAAAGGAGATGTTTCTTACCAAATACCAATTTATATGGTGAAAAACCATTAGTGGTCTTCCATGTGGTGTTATATGCCCATATATCTTCTATAAGTTTGGTTGCCTAATTATTTCCACTACTGCTAACTATCTTGGTAAGGATATTATCTAATTCTCTATTACTAACCTCTACCTATCTATTTGATTGAGGGTGGTATGGATAAGACTTTCTGTGGTTAACTTGGTAAATATCTATGAATGCTTAGATCATCTTGGACATAAACTAAGGTCCTTGATTAGACACTATCTCTCTTTGTGCTTCAAAATGCTACATGATCTTTGAATATAGGAAGTCTTCTATTGCCTCTTCTCTTACAAAGGGAAGAGCTTATAATTTATCCCATTTAGTCACATAATATGTATATACCAACAAGTATTCTTTACCTTGAGAAGGTGGATCTATGGGCCCAAAAAATTCCATGCCCCACTTCTCAAAAGGTTATAGAACTACTTGAGGATGGAGGTTCATCTCATAAGATAATGTAGGTTTCCCCATTCTCTGACATGGATCACATTGCCAAACATATGCCTTGACCTAGTTGTGAAGAGTTGGTTAAAAGTAACTAACTGTAATGATCTTATGTATTTTCATTTTAACTAAATAGTGTCCTCTACTAGGTTCATCATGAAAAGCATGAATGATGTCATAACTTTCATTCTCATTTACACACCTATATAAAACATGATCAAGTCTGAGTTTAAACAATGTACCATTAATCCATTTATAATAAGAACTAACTTTAATCAAACATGTCTTTTCCTTTTTGGTAAATTGAAGAGGAAACTTCCCTGTAGAAAAAAAGTTTATTATATCAACAAACCAAGGTGATTGTGTTGTAACCAAAAACAATTGTTCATATAAAAAACTATATTCTACAGGTTCTTCTTCATCTATATTATTCAATCTATAAAGAAAATTAGCAACTATAATGAATTTACCTAGTTTATCAACAATTGTTTTATCAAATTCTTATAATAGTAACAACCACCTAATAATTCTTCCTTCTACTATTAACTTGTTCATCAAATACCTGATAGCTACATGATCAATATATACAAAGATTTTTTAATCAATAATGTAGTGTCCAAATTTATTTATGTCATAAATTATAACAAGCAATTCTTTTTCAATGGTTGTGTAGTTTATTTCAGTTGAAGTCAAGTTCTTGATAATGTAGTATATGGCATACATCTACCCATATTCACCTTTTTATCCCATAATAGATCCCATATCATGATTAGATGCATCAATATAAATATGGAAGGTTTGTGACCAGTTAGGTCTTCTTAGGACTAGTGTGGTACTCAACTTTTCCTTGATGGTTTAAAAGGCTTGTTGGTAGTCTAAATTCTAGATAAACTCACTCTCTTTCATTAGCAAAGAAAACATCAGAGAAATAATTATTTTAAAATATTATATAAATATTCTCTAGTATCTTACATGGCATAAGAAGCTTTTGATATCAATCTAATTGTGAGGGATAGGTAAGTTTGAAATGACTTCAATTTTCTCTAGATCTACTTGATTTTTTTTACAAAAATACGATGTCCTAATACTATGCCTTCCTCTACCATGGTTAAATTTTTTTCATAACTTAAGGATAGATAGTGTTCCTCACATATTTTTAGTACCTTATTAATATTTCTCAAATTTTCATCAAAGGACTCTCCATGAATAGTGAAATCATCCATGTAAACTTCCATATAGTCATTGGTCAAATATATAAATATGGCTAGGTCTACTCAATAAAAAGTGGTAGGTGCATTGCATAAACCAAAAGAAAAGACTCTATATGAAAATATACCCTAAGGACAAATGATTTTTTTTTGTCTTGGTCTTTAGATGCCACTTATATCTGTTTGTATCTACTAAATCAATTCAAGAAATAAAAATATCTTTTTGCTACCAAGTTATCAAGTACCTATTCAATAAAGGGTAAAGGGAAGTAATCTCTCATGGTTGATTTGTTTAATTCCATATAGTCTAAACATAATCTCAATTAACCATTTTTATTGGGAAAAATAACCAAAGGAGAGACCAATTGGCTATCAAAAATAGGATAAACGAATCCTACTTCTAGCAACATTTCAATTTTAATTTTCACAATATCTCTTAAGGTAGGATTAATTCATCTTTGGGGTTGCCTTAATAGTTTAATGTTGTGACCATAGTTAGAGAGGAGATACTATCATGATTTCATTGAGGTTGATCTACCCAAAAATATTTGACAAGATTATTTGATGGCTGAGTAAGTGGAATAAAGAAATACATTTTACTTTAAGACCATTCGAGATGGTCATATCCCCAAATCTACAATCAATCAATGATGATATAGTTTCTAACCAAGGTCTTCCTAGAATTAATAGGTATCCAATTTATTTTTTTTGGGATGGAGGACAATAAATTCAATAGGATATTTACATGACTCTGTAGTTAATGTTATATCCTCAATGACACCTTCTAGTTTTGTAGTGGAATAATCTTCCATCTATAGGATTATGGTAGTGGGTTGCATATCTTTCAAAGAGAGATTTTTCATGGTGTTCATAATCATTACCTTAATAGAATCTCTCAAATACACCAATACATTTAGTATCTCATGTTTTCAAATATTTATATAAATGATAGTACTTCGTAGTCCTCATATTTAGGCAAAAGTATCTTACCTACTAATAAATCAACGAGCTTGCCATCTACATGTATTGTCTTGGGATATTGTCTTTTTTTTATAGGTGTCTTGATACACAAATTTTTGATAACCCTATTTAATTTAGGAATGTCCCTAATGTCTTGTAATAATGGAATTTATATCTTGAGTTATTGAATTAATTCAAATTCCTTGTTGTTTTCCACTTCCTTTAATATTTATAGAAAAGGAACAGATGGATGAGTTATGATTACTTCTATTTTTCCAAATTTCTCTCTTCAATTCTCTTCTTTATCTAGTTGAGTTTGTGAACTTGTTTTTATTGAGGTACTTAATTAATAATGTTCTAAGGTTCTTGTAATGTTTTTCCTGACCTAAGATGTATGTCTACACATTCAATAGCACCTACCCCTATGGTTTCACCTTATTCATTTACATAAACCTATCTATTTTATGGATTTACTATTGGTTAAGAAGGTAGCTAAGGTTGGTTTAATTCATCTATAGGGGTTTCTTGATTTCCTTGAGAATCCATTAATAATAATTATTTTTGTTCTTATGGATACTTCCTTTATTACTACTGGTTATAGTTTGGAATAGGATTCTAATGTTGCTTTATCCATGGTTGTTGATGACCTTAGGGTATCCAATTTTTTTGAAAATGTTGGGACATCATCCATTATTGTGGCATCCATTCCTAGGTTCCCCATAGTGGTACTTCCCATATTTGTGGAGGTACATGCCATTGTGGAAAAGGAATCCTTGAACCAAACTATTATGGTTGATTTTGTTGAAAGGTATTTCCTTGTCTCTAAACATATTTTATTTCTTCTATGGTCTATGCATTCTATTTTAATTGGTTCTTTAGAGTAGGAAGGTGATTAAAATTATTTTTATCATGATCCTAAGCATTATATATTCCAAAACTTTCTATTTTATCTATAGGAAAGTCCATAAGTGCATGTTTTAATCTACACTTTGGGCAATAGATTTACAGGGGTTTAGTGTCAGATTTAGCCTTAACTTACAATGCATCTAGTTTTGAATTTAGTTGAACTAGTATGTCTATTTTGAAGTTTTTTAGTTCTTTTATGAGTTGGATTACATCACTATATTTCCTTAGTTTTCCTCTTCTGCTATTGGGTTTTGTCCTAGAGTAGTTCATACATAAATGTGTAATCTCTTCGAAGTCTAGTTTAGTAATATCTCCCTTTCCCATGAGATTCAAGGAATTCTTAGATGATTCATCCAATCCTTTACATAAAATAGTTTTGATAACTTACTCAAATAGCTCATATTCACATCTGTTTTGGGCAAAAGTAAACTAGTCTAAGTAATATTCAAGGTTTTCATCTTCATTTTTCTTGATTTTGAAAAATTCTTCTTTTCTATCCTTGAACCTATAATAATCCTGATATTTGTTGAAGAATTCAATTTTCATTTCTCTCCAAGTGCTAATACAATTCCATTCTAGTCCAAAAAACCACCTCATTTTTGATTCCTTTATCGTAGAAGTAAAGAACTTCAACTTTTGGTTGTCTGAAGTGTAATAATAGGTTTGGTAGATGATTTTGAACTAAAAAATAAATTGATCTAGGTTTTCAGTGGATAAACCTTTAAAGGTAGGTAGATTGGATGGGAAAATATTTTTCATTATTTTTTGGTCATCATCCTCAAAGACAATAGGATAATATAAAGTCCTCATGAGGATTCTTGTGAGTATTTATTACATGACCTGTATTTTATCCCATTAAAAATAGAGTTTTATTAAGAGGAGGTGATTTTGGATATTCAATGTCTAAAATCTTAGCTTTTGCAAAGGAAGATTCTTCTAGATCCCTATAGTTACTTATGAAAGACTCCTTTATTTTTTCAAACTTTCTAAATTTTTTGAAAATGCTTTGATTATTTCTTATAAAAGATCAAGATCTCTTGGAACAAAACTTCATTTTGAATCTTTTTGCTTACTCATATACTAGTCTTTGACAAGAGAGTAATTTTATTCTATTTTTTTATATATTTTGATTGTTATCTTGAGTGTTTACCTTACTAAAACTTTTTAAATAAGTTCCCAACAATATCACTAAAAATTATGGTTGTCATTGTTACCCCTTCATTTAACTAACCTATTTTGGTGTCAATTCTACCAGGGCCAATGTCCAAGGCTTTCTATTTAAGTTACTTATTGGTTTCAGCTAATAATACTATTTTGGGGTTTTTAAAGTTTTACTAACCTAATGTCTATTCCTAAGAATCTAAACTAATGTTAAAAAGAAACACTCTTACATGAAATGTAAACAAACTAAACTACTAAATTGAATATTCTGAAAGTGATTAAGCAATGTTGTAATGTAAAGTCACTACAACCAAATATAAAATGCAAACTTGTAAAATGAAAGTTATAAGAATTAAAGGAATGATAAATGCTTATTTAAATTTGAAAGTAAACAGATTAATATTTATTATATCCTTCATATTATAAGTCTAATCACACAAAACACACACACACACACAAATATATATATATATATATATATATATATATATATCAATTAAAATTGATAATAAATAAACTTTATAAATACCAAAATAATCTCCTATCTCCTTGGGGAGTGGGCCCTTACTCACCCTTGGATTTAGGTTTGATTCAACTTAGTCTTAAAATGCTATCTCAACACATGGAATGAAAGAGTAAACTATTGTGATTCTTCTTGTAGTCAAAATTAACAAAACTTATAATATCTGTGTATATTTATATGTCTCTAGATCCAACATGGATCTATCCTTTTATTTTATACAAAAGAAATGATCCTCAAAATTAGGCAACAACTCAACTGATTTAAAATAAGAAGATATTTTAGAGAGATTGGGTGATATAGTCAAAATAGAGAAAATATTACAAAAAGATATACATATAATTATAAATATCCACAAGAGATTAGAACTTATATACTAAGTTATATTTAGCTACCAATTCTATGCATATAATATATCCATATCTTCTAACTTTAGAGTTGTAGCATGAAACAACTTCCATAAATGGAGGACCATATAGAAATACGAATCTCTCTCTCTCTCTCTATATATATATATATTTATATTTATATAGACACACACACACACACACACATGTATGGAAATAGAAGGTATCAAAAGGAGTCTTTATATCATCATGTAGAAGGTGGAAAGGATTCCTGAATACATTAGAACATGTTATGACCAAATCTAGAGTGAATAGTGAGAATCCATATCACAATTATGGTAATCCATAATCAACTATTGTAATACATATCTAACTGGTAGAATATATAGTTAACTAATATAATTTATAGCTAGCTGATAGAATATATAATTAATTGATAGAATATGTAGCTAACTGATATAATCTATAGCTATGATTTAAATGATCAGTTCTTTGTCTTAGAACATCCTTATTTTCATGAGATCTTGTAATTATAAAAAAACTTATTAAATGTTATTATGCCTATCCATATCAAAATATGAAGACTAAACATGTAAATGGTCAGAATATCATGCAAATAAAACAACTTAGACTCACATGAGCTTATACAAATAAAAGCATCTAATTTCTACTTTAGGTTAGTTCTAAACCCTAAGACTACATGAAATGCTCAATCAAATGACATGTTTAAGGCTATGAAGGAAGGCATATCATGGAAATAATGAGACATAATGTGGACTCATCAACATACCATTCCCTCTTTTTGAAGTTACTTCAAGATTTACCCACAATATATTAGTCTTCTACCCATCCAATTCACTTATTGACTTAGCTTTTTATTAGAATCCACATATCCACCCACAAACTTAGTTAAAGAACCTATAGTCTCAACCTATTATTCCACCACTCAATTATTCTAACTACATACTTGTAGCTCATGACATGGAGTGGAACCCAGTTTCATAGAGATCCTAAAATGTTATAGGTTACCTCATTTAAAATTCTCTGAGATGTTCATAAAACCCACATCAACAAAAGGTAAAATATAGATCTAGAAGGAGGGTACACTTGCCAAATTTTCCAGTAAATAGGGACCTATCATTATGTAGACATCTTGGAGATTAATAAGGTCTAAGGCCCAAGCCAACCTTTTGGTTTCACTTTTTCCAAACTCTAAGAGGCTTATACCCATACCTATCATCCCTGAGGTATGTCAAGCCTAAACACCTTCCCCTATAAGGAATATCCTACCTATCAATATTCCTATAAACCAACCTTGGTTAAATGGATCTACCATTACCATCCCCAGGGAATAACATGAGCTAAAAAGGAATCTAGATAAGTATCTGCCTACTTTTTCCCCTTCAAGTGGGAGGAAGAATAAATAACATATCAAAAATTTCAAGTACACCTTAAGATTAATGAATTTTATCCATGAAGATGTTGCATAAAAGCATTTTTCATTTACTTTGCAAGATTCTTCTTATGATTGGTATCTCAATTTTAAATAAAAGTCAATCACCTCATGAGATTAGTGTCAAAATATGATCCTTGCATAATTTGGATAGGTAAATAATCCAAGTTTGGTATATCATCTCTTTAATAGCATGAAAATGGAGTCTAATGAATCTATCTAAGCCTTTAATGCAAGATTCTAGAAGATGAACACCTAATTGAATGTAATGTATAAGCCAAATGAGAATCTAAAGCTTGATATATAAGAGAATGCCTTAGATATTATTGTTGTCACATTATTTTAAAGAGATATTATTGTAAATATTCTATCTTTAGCATTCTAAGAAGCTATCAACATTGATAATCAGCTCAATTCATAGCTTAGTCCTCATAATCTAGGAGGTCAGGCATTCAATAATGAACTTTCATCCTTGAATACAATTCCACGTGCCAATTAAAATACTCTTGCATTCAATTAGAATTAATTGTACACTCTACCTACTATGACATAATAAAGAACAAATTATAATAATGATTTCTTGAAAACTCATACACAAAGAAATAACTAGTAACATAATCAACATTAGGCTCACAATAGTGTAATAGTCACTTAGGATTCTGATTCCAATAAATCTGAATTGGATTCTATACAAAGAATGGTCTATAAGTTGACCAATGATTTTATGAATATGTAAAAGAGGATAGGCAATATAAATAATAAAAAATTTTCCTTTTCAAGATACAATAGGCCTTTTAATAGGCCCACTAAAAATACAAACTAACAATAATCCAATAAGATTCCAAACATATATATCATGAAAATGGCTTTGCCCAAGTGGTGTAGGGTCCATGATACATGTCAACATGGAGACATGGAATGTATAGAGTTTTATGTAGCCTTTGAAATTTTCCAAAGGGAGATGATCAGATAAGATAAAATGATAAATCCTCTAGATATCCATCATGAATCTGCCCTTCCAATTTAGCTATGGCCTTTGAGACTTTTCAATCTTTGTTCCCTAATGAAGATGATAATATCCCAATGGATAATTATGATTAAGTCTAGGCATTCCATTAGTTTAAAAAGAACAATTATATTATGAAGAATAGACAATCATTCACTACTTATACTAATCCTAATAATATGATTATCCCTTCAAATCCCAAGGTTAACAATAATCCTCCTCTCCATAAAGGGAATGATTAGCCTCAACATAGAGAGGAACAAAATAAAGGAGGATACAATATTGTTGAGGATATGAATAAAATTAAGGCCAAAATTAATCTTCATGAACTAGCACAAATCATAAAGTAGAAGGAGCTCCTATGGAGGTACATCATAGTAAGCCTATTGCAAAAAAGTCTAAGATAACCACCATGAATATTATATATAAAAGAAAGTTGGAAGTTCCATCTTTCTTATTGAACATTTGAGAAATTGGCAAGAATATACATAATTACCTAGTAGATTTAGGAGCTTCAGCAATAGTGATACTGAATTATATTTTTTAAAAGCTTGGTTTAACACCAAAACCATCCAAGAGGACTATGTCATAACTAGATAAAATAGTAGTGCCTATATTGGGAGAGCTGAATGATGTGAAAATTTAGGTTGTTTCATAATATAGAGTATATATGAATATTGACATATTGGTATTGGACATTCCTAAAGTTTATGGGTGTTTATTGAGGAAAGATCAGTCAAAAATGTTAAATAGATATCTTTCCATGGAATTTTAACATATTTGGTTGCCTTAGAAAGGCATAACTAACTAGATCAGGATTGATTAAGAGCCAAGAATGAAGCATCCAATTTTAGAGTACAATAATATAAATGAATAGGTAAGTTATAAATCTCTTGGTCTTAGAATTTATACATTTACCACAAAAAATTAAGCACTAGAAGAAATTATGGGCCCTTCCCAATTATGGACCCTCTATTTTGATGGATCTAGATCTAAGAAAGGATCAGGTGTCAATATTGAGTTGATCAATCTAAAAGGATATAAAATATTGGTAGCATACATGATCCAATTATTATACGTAAATACTAGAGCAACATATGAAGCCTTGATTCTAGGAATACAATTCACCCTCAAGAACAATGTCAAAGAATTGTTGGTATATGGATATTCTAAACTCATGGTAAACTAGGTCAAAACTAAATATCAGTGTAGATTGTCATATATAAAGATGTAAAGCATAGAGTTTGGGATTTAATAGAATAATTTAAATCTTTTATCATATTATATATCCTAGGAGAAAAAAATGGAGCTACCTATTCACTTGTCACTTTAGCAGTGAATTTGGCACCATTATAGGAGTAAAAAATCCATAAGTTCTTAATGGAATTAGTACTGCATCCTTTAGTTCTATACAATATTGAAAATTTTTAAGTGATTGATGATGAACATAAAATTATCTAATTTTTGACAAATTCAAGATAATTCAAGTCTCAAATAATAGATGATGAACAAATAATCCATAGGTGCCATGAATAATTGGATGAAGAAGGTGTTATCCAATTGAAATAGAATTGCTTCCCATTAGAAATGGTCACCCTATAAAGGAAATTTGATATATATCCTCAAACCTAATAATAGAGGAATATGAAGGTTAATGGGATCAAATTTAAATCATAAAATGTTGGTGATGAAAAAAATGCACACTTCATCAATATTGGATTAAGCTGCACACCTGAAGAAAGGCAAAGAGTCCAGATAAAATAACATAGACTTATGATGACTTAGTGTTTTAAATCCTGGAGTCATCACTAATAAAATTCCACTCAATCCTAATCATAAAATATTTAGGTAGAGGTAGAGGTCCATTACTCCTATTTTGGAAACATTAATTCAAAAGGAAGTGGAAAATTTACCTAGTGTTAGGATTGTCTTTCCTATTAGACATTCAACTTGGGTCGATGATCTAGTTCCAATTACGAAAAAGAGTGCTGAGATCAAACTTTGTATCAAATTTAGGAATATAAATAAAGATTTAGAAGATAATTATATTTTTCCCTCCTTAGATAAGGTAATACAAAATGTAAGTGGCTCTAAAATGATGTCTTTCTTGGATGGATTTTCATGTTACAATCAAGTACTAATTAAATTAGAAGATAGGATGAAAGCATCATTTACTATGAAGAGGGGAACCTATGTGTATAATAAAATTAAATTTAGGATCATCAATGCTGGAGATACTTTTTAGAGAGAAATGGATCATGTGTTTTAAGGACTGATAGGGAAATACTTAATTATATATATGGATGATCTCACTATCTTTTATAAAACTAGAGATGATCATATTAACCATTATTAGTCTATTTTTAAGAGGTGTAGGAAGTTTAGGGTATCAATTAACCACAAGAAAATTTTGTTCAGTGTTACCTAAGGAAAGATGCTATGCCACATCATTATTAAGGATGGGATCGCCATTAACTTAGACATGATTAGGGTATTTAAAAAATAATGTTTTTAAACAACAAAGAGGAGCTCAAATCATTCTTGGGAAAAATAAATTTCATAAGGAAATTTATATTAGAATTTGTTGATATTATTAGATTCTTAAGCATAATATTAATCAAAATTCCAAATTGGAGTGGATTCCTAAAACAAATAAGTCCTTACAAGACATAAAGATGGTTATTTTGTAACCCTTGTGTTGGTAAGCCCTCATTTCACTAAAGACTTTTTCTTGTACTCATTTACCTCAGAACATAATATTGTTGTATTACTCATGCAAAAAAGGGAATAAAGAAAACATCCCATTGAATTTATGATTACTACATTGAAATATGTAGACCTTATTATATCTTGATTGAAAAGTAAATATTTTCTCTCTTCAAAGTAGTCAAAAAGTTTAGACACTAAATCCTTCATAATAATACCATCACCATAGTACCTAACCCTTATATTGAGCTCTTACTTGGAAAAAATGAATTGGGGGAGCATAGAGGTAAATTGATGGCAAAATTACAAGAATTTGATATTGAAATCAAACCAACCAGGATCATTAGAGGATAAGGCATAACTCAATTGATGACTAAACTAGACCTACACATCATGATTGAAAGGGTCTATCAGACATAGGTATCCCAAGAATATTGATTTTTAGGTATTATTTAGTTCCTTCTCATTGGAACATGCCCTCAATAACTCAAAAGAGAGAAAAAGAGAGATTTACAGTTCAAGGTTGCTCATTATATGATCAAGAATGGAGTCCTATATAGAAATAATTACAAAGGAATTTATCTAAGGTGTGTGTCATATCAAGAATCTCAAGAAATATTAGAAAATATACATCAAATGATAGGTAGTGGTCATATATCTAGAAATACTATATCCCATAAAATACTTATAATGTGTTATTACTAGCTGATAGTCTTCAATGATGTGCACCTCCATGTAAGGACATGCCATGAATGCAAGGTTTTTGCCAAAAATGAGGTACACATAGTAATTCTACTATAACTAGTAATTGAATGTATGTCATTTTACCAATGGGGATTATACTTAATTAATGCTATGAACCTAATTTTTTAGCTGGACATAATTTTTATACTCAATTCTATGGATTACTACACTAAATGGACTTAGGTAGTAGCCACCAAGAACTTTAGAGCCCAATATATGATAGTTTTTCTTGAAGAACATTTCACAACTAGGTTTGACACTCCCATATCTTTATTTTGAAATAATGAGAAAAAATTTCAATCAACTGAGTTCACTAAGTGGGCCCATGATAATCATATTATAATTAGATCATCCTCTAATCACTACCCCCAAGGGAATGGATTCACTGAATTAACCAATAAGAACCTCATAATTGATATGAAGAAGTCAACTATGGATAAACAAATAGAGTAACATATCTTACTAAAATATGCAATATGAGAAGATAGAATGAGGTACAAGAAAGCCCTTAAAATGTCTTCATGTTTTTTGGTATATGACAAATGGCTAGTGTTCCTAATCATGTTTAAATTACCAACATATCAATTTACGCAAGAATACATGGATCTGAATGACAAAATAGAGTATAGATTTTTAGACATCATAAAAATGGAAGAATATAGGAATAAATCATTAAAAATATTTAAAAAACATCATGGTGTGATCAAGAGATGGTTCTATAAAAGAATGAAATTCAAAGCATTCAAGATTTTTGACTTGGTAATACTATGGGATAAAGCCCATGAGAAAAAAGGAATGCATGATAGGTTTACCCCACTATGGGTAGGACCATATAAAATTTAATTTTTTTTGGGTAATAATGAATGACATATAAAATATCATCAATGTAATTATATAACATATGTAGTTAATGGACATTTTTTGAAGCATTACTTCATGTCTACCCCATCTAGAGAGCTCTCTGAATAATAATAGAAGTTTTGGTAGAGGTAGGAGTAGATTATATTTACTTTATTAGTTATTTTAATAATTTATTTCATTTAATTTTATTATATTAGTTCATGTTTCCTAGATTAGCCTTTTGATTTTAGTAGTTTTCCTACTTTCTAGAATAATTTTCTTTTGATTTCATTATAGTCAAATTCTAGTCAATCCTCATGTAACCAAACATATTTTGAGTTGTTTTGAATCCAACCTAAATCATGGGGTAGTAAATAATATTGAATAAAAAAAATTATCCTTGTCAGAGAGTTATTTAGGCTCTCTCACTCTTGGCTACAAAATAGGAACAACCCCAGGCTGTGGGTATCCTGTGATAGGGTTGAACCTCTAGAAAAGGCTGGTTCCTCTTGGTATCTCACTTAAACTATTTATTATACCTAGAAAATGGATAAAAGGGTTGAAAGAGATGATTAAAAACAAAAATAAGGTGATGTAATAAACTTAAATACACTCCAAATATCATGAATCTAACATTAAGGTAGTTTAAAGACAACCCTCACTCACATAATCTCTCAAACTGGTTATTTTGCATTAATATTTCTAAAACTAGGCCCACTTGGAAAGAGATGAAGTATGGAGGAGTATAAAAATCACACTATACATTCACTAATGACCAAAAAAAACATAAGTTCAAACCTACAACAATGGTGGAATATCTACAAAGGGCAATAAAGAAGGATAATTATAAAGGAAGAATAACTCTCCATAAAGCAATCATACACAAAATGACTAGAGCACTAAATACAAGAAGGAGATAGGCAAAATAAGTTATCTTATTACTTCAAAATTCTATTTAAAAAAAAAATTATATGGTTTTTCCTTGTCAAATGAGAGTATATCCTTATAAATGGGGAAGAAAAGGGAGATATGGGAGAAAAGGGAAGAGAGAGGAGAAGAAAGCTCACAGAATTCAATAAATGTCACTCAAACACCTCTCATAGATTCAAAACATTAAAATTAATTAATAACTGATATTATCTCATCAAATTAATCTCCAAAGGTCAAAAGGTTCTTCAAACCTTCTCATTGGCCTAAAAAGGCACTGGAAGACAAAAGTCTTCCAGGAAGATGATATCACAATCCACTAGCTTTGAGAAAAGTCTTTAAAGTGTATAAATATAATTTAATTCTCACATTTATTACTCAACCCCACAAAATCCTCCACTTTCACTTCTACACCCCATTCCACATGGCTTTTAGAAGTCACTTTGCAACATAGTTAGTGATCTGGCATTTGATGCTTGAAATTGACTCGAAAGGTTATCTTTGATTTTTTAATTTTTTATTATTCTTTTATTATTAAATAAAATTTATCATCAAAATTGTAAAATACTCCATGAAACCTACAAATCTCTTGGACTCCATTGATGGAGGTCTTAAATCTCAAGCCACCTTTAACTAGCTATGCAAGAACCTACTCTTAAGGTTATTTGTCACAATGAGAACCACTTTTGGACATGTAGAAGGCTCTCAGACATATATATAATTAATATTAATAATAAAATTAATATTTAATCCACCTCCAAGACCTATAACAATGGTGGGAATCTCCATTAAACCTGTAACCATTCACAAATTATCAAAAAACTTGGGTTTCTCACTTTTCAGCTCAACAAGTCACCCTAAAAACCCATAATAAGGGATAAAAGTTCCATAAAATGGTTATTCAAGTCCTATTAGGCCTCTTTCATGCATTTATACCATTTTTCTCTTTGAAGACCTATAAAAATAGGCATTTTAAGCCATTTTGGGCCTCTTAGGCACTCACATGTGACAAATTCTTCTAAAAATAGGTTATACATGAGTTTTGAAGAGTATTATACATGTTTTTTGTGTTTTTTAAGTAATTAAATGTCATTTCATGGGCCTATGAGTTCAAAAGCCCAAAACTAGTCGAAAAAGCTCTTTTGGCAACTTAAATAGGCCTACCTTCTTGATGATTGTTCATAAATATATACCTCCATCCTAGAAATTCTTACCATTTATCTCTATCCTATAGAACCCTTCAATTTTTTTAAAAAATATTGGGGACACCATGTGGAAGGTGTGCAAAGATATGCATGTAAAAAGTTTGCTTATGGGGTTCTGCATGCATTCTGGGCCTGATTATAATATTAATGATGGTTCATAAACTTAAACCCATAAAAAAACATAAATCCATAATGGATTTAAATTATATATTGGTACTAAAAAAATAATAAAATTATTTTTTCCAATTTCTTATGTGGTGAAAGATATGAGCATCTAAAGAGAGGGCTCAAACTGTCTTAGACTACATAGTTTGAATTTCTCTTTGAGAGTGAAAATTACTTTTTCATTATTCCTAAATACTTGAAACACATAATTCATGCCCTAAAACATCTCATAATACCTCCTCAAGGTGTCATATTGCATTGATAGGGTCTAAATGTGCCTCAATGTGGTATAGGCCTTATGGCTAGCTTTAGGCCTATTACTGAGTTTCAAGGCATCAAAAACATGTATTAGTACATTATGGTTAATAAATATCATAATAACTTGATTAAAATTAATTTAAATCCCTTTTTATCTCATTTTAATGTTTAAGTTTCACTTTGACTTCATGCTTTTTTGGACTGTGTATGTTTTAAATGGCTAATTACCTTCTTATTTTAGCACTCAAGGGCATGTTTTTTAGTTATCCTATAGTGTGATAAAATCTAAATAGTTTTTTATATACTTATAGAAACCTCATTACCTTAAAAAACCCCACGTGAGGTTGAAAACACCTTGTATACCTATAGATCTTCAAGAAGTCTACTTGAGCTCCAATGGTTATTGCCACACACATGTGGGTGACTATGTTAAAATAGTGGATAATTACACTCCTAAAGTGACATATACAATAGTATATATGGTTATAAAAATTCATTAACATCATATCAACTAGGTTTCATACTTAGATCTTGCATATAAAGGTATGTAGATGGATTTTCCTCTAAATTAGCTTAACCTACCTATTTTATTTGATTTTTAATAAATAAGGGGTTGAAAATAAAAAATTAGTGAATATTTACCCTATTATATTGACCTCAAAAATATTATTTATATTTATATCAACTCATTATGATCATCTCCACCAAGTTTCATGATTGGATCATGTATATGGTAGCCTGTAGGTGGCTTTTCCCAAAATTTACCAGTAGGTTGCCTCCTTTTACATCCTAAGGCTGAGTTTTTATTATTTTTCACCTTGGTTTGTGTTTTATAATGGTTAATATTATTTTAAATTTCATTAAAATACCTATTTAATTTGTCTCATCCTCCATTGGTTACCTTGCATACTTGTGCAACTAATTACCATGGCATGTTTCTCAAGGAACCTCCTTGTGACTGTGTATAAACATTGTTGTGGGTGGTGTTGATGAGGTATAGAGGTGTTTGGTATGAATATCATCATGAATTTGCACTTATAATAGCCAAAATAGGTTTTAAACTCCCTCTTATCTCTTTCTTGGCATATTCACTCCCTTGCATTATTTTTTAGGCCTTACACAATCTTGTTCTATACAAAGGCCTGTGTGTTGTATTAGGTGAGTTGGTATACTTTTCATGGTGATAATGATGTTAATGGAGGACTCATGATATCAGTTTACCTTTAAGAAATTAATTTTTTTGGGAATATTTGCATCCTTTACTAAAATTTTTCTTGCATTACATATTGATAGTAGGTGATTGTATGGGATGAAATTGCTCTTAAGTATGTGTTGAACATTCTTGACTACAAGTCAAGAATGGTTCAACCCCCTATAGTCAAAAATTTGTATAGTAATATATTATAATGTCATATGGTGTTGTATAGTCCATTTGATGTCATTTTATATGTTTTAGCCTTGATCATTATCTATTTAAGTCCTTATGTCATTTTGAGTCATTTTAAAGTCATTTATGAAAGTGATAGGTTTCCATGGTGTTTGATCATTTAGATACATGAAGTAGGTTTACACAAAGTCTCAGTGGTTCATCAAATCCTTGGTAGTCCAAACAATAATTTCTTGAATTTCTATGTACAATCATTTGAGTGACCAATATCCCTTCAAATGACAAGGATGGATTGTAATAACCTATTCCCCATGCATGCATAGTTGTCTACCATGAATGAACACCTATAGGTGCTATGGACAATATCACCATGTTGAAAAAGAGTAATTGCTTGGCTTTAATCACTTCATGGTTGAAATATATTGTTTGAAGAATATGAGAACATTTAAAATGAATTATAAGGCTAGAGTATGGAACATCAAATTTAAGTCACAGGAACTAGTTGTTTGGAATCAAATAAATATAACTATGGAGTTCATAATCCTTCTAGCTACCAAGTGTCAAAGACTTATTCAATAAAGATAAAAAATTGATGTCATGTGAGTGATATCAAAGTCAATAATTCAAAGACCTTGAATAAATATCAATGGTACATATTTTTATGTACAAAATATGATTGATGATCCATGTTGAAGATTGGGGTCAATGATTCAAGATCAAGGATTGATGGTGCATGTTTAATCATGTTATCAAATATTGATGGTGAATATGAAGTTAACAAGTCAAAGGATATTGATAATGAAAATGATGGTGCTAAGTGCCATGATCATGGTGAATTGGTGGTAGATTGATGGCCCACATTTGATCACACCAACCAAAAATCAATGGTGTGAATTTGATCACACAAGGCAAAGATGATGACATGCATTCAACTACATAGATGGGGGTTAATGGTGTGCATGATGTCAATAAGTCAATGAGACTAGATTACACATAGGGTCATAATGTGGTATAGGTGAATTTGATCATATAAAGACTAGAAATAGGGTCCACAAAAGGCATGCAATGGTGTCAAGTGTCACGATCTCTGGTGTAGATCAAAGATCAATTACTGACATTGAAATTCAAGGTTGTTAGATTCTAGAGGAGATCAATGGAGAAAATTTGATCAAGTTATAGAGGGAATGAGATGAAGACACATGTATAGGGATACAACAAGCATATTTAAAAATGAAATGAGTAATGTGGCAAGGAAATGGCACATAGGCAAACATGTAAGATCAAAAGATTTTATGGCAAAGCAAATGCTTCAAACTCAAATGCCACCATTAAAGCTCAATTAAGATCATCTCATAAACGTTGTATTCCTAGGAAAGCACATACATTAGATAGGTATAAAAATTACCTTGGTACACCATCCATCATAGGTAGTCTTAGATAGAGATCAAAGATAAAAAGTGACTATTAGGGCTTATTAGATGATAAATGTGAAGAACAAGGTCCAGGAGACAATTGAATGACTACAAATGGTGAATACAATTGTTTATAATATATCTACTAGTTAGGATAAGATATTATGACTATCATAGCATTTTTATAACCTCCCTAAGTTAGTACACATGTGTCAATTATCCTTGGTCCAATTTCAAAAGCTTGAGAGATGATCCATAATGAAAGTAGTTTCATAAAGGCTAGTTGTAGAATCTCTATACCATTTTGGAGAGTTTGTCATAGTTTATATGGACACTTATTAAAAGATACATTCATGTCCATTTCAAACTCTATTCTCCTATAATGAAACTATTTTTCATGCCTTGACATGTGGCATTGTAACCCTTGAACTTCTTTACTTCATTATCTTCTCTTATCTTTTAATTTCTATAAGTAGAAGCCATTTTGGCTCTTGTAAAAGACACCACACCATGTATGATGAATCCATACTATAATGAAATTGTATTTTACCTTTGGACATTAATTCAAGTCTGGTTTTGAGTTCATAAACAATTTTATAAGTGTGAAAAGTGATGTATGGTAGAGTTAGTGATAATTCTTTATCCTTTCTTCTATTATCCTTTCATGTTTATGTAAGAGTTCCTATTCTAACAGGTCATATAGAGGGTGGTAAAGTGTGTTTGACTCCTTTAAATTATACTATTTTTCTTAGAGTGTGCATTATTACCTATAGTTCATTAACCTTGTATTTGTCTCATGTACATCACCTCTATATTAAAACACTCATGTTAGAATCATTTAGGACTTTAAAGCGTGTATGCCTTGTTTCATTATGATAGAAGTATGATGGTCATGTATAAATCATTTCAGTGCATCACCACATTATATTAGGTTCATTTAATTCATATTATAGCTCTTTTCCTCATAATCAAACATTGGTTAGGTGATAAGCATTTCAAGATACATTTAGGGAGTTAGCCCTTAAATATAGAGGCTCCCTTCAACTATAGGTACACCCACATACCTGGAAGTGTTCCTATGTTACCAAAATATATAAGAGGCTTTAAAACCCTCTTCTATGGTGAAATATTTTGTGATAATATTTTTGGCACACCTAGTAGGACACATTATATTCAAGACAACTTGTCAAGGTGAATACTGGTCTTAACAACATCAACTACAAATTGGTGTGCTACTTATCATTTGATGACTCTATCCAGGTAAGTTCTAATTCAAGGAAATTATTTTGCCATAAAATTTCTCTCATACTTCATTTTTATTAATAGGTCATCATCTACTAGAGTGTTTAACCCCATAAATTCACCTATTTAGCCTGAACTTCTTCTTGAAGTTAAATACCCCAATCCTAATCTGCCTTTTAAAGACCAAGAAGATTTTTCTAGCCAAGGAAGTTAAGGGGTGGAATAAATTGAGGATATTTAATTAAAACTTGGATATACAACATGTATTTATTATATTAAATACTTAAAATCCAATTCATCTCCAATCATATGATGTTATTCCCCTTAATGCCATAAAGAGTGTGCCTATATTAAATGGTTAGAATCATGTTACAACTAGTGAACACATCATGGATATCTCAAACTTTTTTGGTTTCCATAATTTCACTAAATATAATATTTCCATTAGATTCCTTTCCATTTCCTTTAGAGGGAAATGTATTTGTTGGTACATGACTTTTCCTAACATATGTATCACATCATGGGAAAATTTTGGAGTGTTGTTGACTTCTATATTTGAAGATGAAGGTGACCATACCTCTCTCATACATCAGCTTAATATGATAAAAAGAGGACCTAAGGAAGCAATGCATGACTTTAATGAGATATTATAAAAGACTTGGTATATAATTCCTCATCCCATTAGGCCACCTAATAGTTTTGAATTTTTTACTTACTTGAGAGCCATTTGTACTAAAATTTCTATCATACTTCAATCCATGGGTGGTTCCACTCTTCCTAAAGCATTTGATCTTTCCATCTAGGATAAAAATGGCCTCATCCAAGCTATAAGGTTACCTATTAAGGTTTATATACCTATATTATATCATACTTATTCTAATACTCTAGATGTGGCCCAATTTCATAATTCTAACACCAAGCCTACAGTTACTCCTAAGAAGGCAAAAGATGATGTTGATTATGAGTAAAGGTCTAAGACCTTTGAATCAAGATGATAAGCTCTATAAGCTCAAAATACGAAAAGAAATATGTATTAGGGTTCCTATAAAATCCCCTAATCTTATTAGTAGCAATATGGCCAATAATTTGTGAGAGGAAGAGGTCAATGGTAGCCTAACTCTAGTCTCCAATAGGTCTGCCATTGTGTATAATCCCAACTCCACCACCAATGCAAGAGAGGTGGTATTAATTCATAGTAACTTAGTGCAAAGATAATATTGGAAAAATTCCAATTCATGGATGTTAATGAAGGTTGAGATAAATATCTTTTTACTCAAGGAGGAGTCACTCCTCTCTATCAACTAAAGATGAGGTCATGATGCAAGAAAATGAGGATTAGCAACCTCATGGAGTAATATTTACCAAATTATTAATAAAAGACACTTTCATAATAGATAAGGCTAATATATTGTATTTAATACAAGGGCCAAGAATAATTCTCTATGAGGTTACAACAACATGCCTAAAATTTTATCCAATCTTCCTCCAAGGTATCAAAGCATGGCTATAAGAAAGGCAACTTCAAACACAACTACACCTCCATCAAGTCAAAATATGGTAAGGTCTGATCAAGATGTTTCAATTCTTCAAGATATAAGAAATACTTTCCCTAAAAGGAATAAAAATAAGGTGAGTAATACTACCTTAAACATAGTGGATTCTCTAAAAAGTGCCAAATCATCTATCTCTTTGTGGGATGTCCTCCATATGCCTAGATAACAAAAACTTTGGTAAAATTAGTTTTCCACTATCCCTACTATTAATTCACCTTAAAGTCATATTAATAGTCATTTTTTCATTAAAAATTTACCCAACAATATTATTAAACCATATACTATTGCTAATAATCCTCCATCACTCTACCTCACTCTCATAGTGGGTGACAAATTGGTACACAATTGCATAGTTGATAGTGGGAATTTTTCTTCAGTCATTCCCAAAGTTATAGATGATAAGATAGGATTGAAGTGTGAACATAATAAAAAATATTTATCCAAATATATGGTATACATACTAAGAAAATAGTTTTGCTAAAAAAATTTCAAGGTTTTATTGTGTGATTATCCTAGTTTTCATATCCTTTAAGACATAGTTATTGTTGACCTCTTAGCTCACTTTGTAATTTACCTTTCAAGAGGATTTATAGCCAAAATAGGTTGATATATATAATTTTATTAGCCCTTCTTAGGCTTTAGTACAAGGTATGGAACCAAGGTGACCATAAGAACTCAATCTCTTATAAGGTTTCATATTGAGCCCTACATTGAAACAAGTTCTAATTTGAATTATGTTGTCAATGAGAAGGAGGAATCTAATGTGGATGATGGATCCTCTAAAATTGAAATAATTTATAATTTTTTCATATATGAGTATGTTTTAGATGCATATGAGCATGATATTTATGCATACTATAAGAAAATTGATTTTGGGACTTATATCATGCATGAAGAGCCATTTGAAAGAGTTGAGGTAAGTGTCAAACATTCACAAGCCATTGAAGGTAACTATATGATTCATAGATATGATGATAATAAGTTAAGGAAATTAATTAAGAACCATAGTTGAAGGAATGATGTTTTCATCCTTGTTATTGATGAATATGTTTTTGATGGTGACACTCATGAAGAAAATGAGAATGACATATGGTAAAGGTTCAATGTTATATGCAAATAATTTGAAAAGCTAGGTAAGTCTCCATTTTATCTAAGAGATTGTAAATCTAGTGTCAAGATTTATAATGTGGCTAACAATCATTTTTTTAAGGTTCCCATCAAACGCAAGGATGGATGTCATTTTGTTGATCAAGAGATATAGTTATAAAAGAGATTGGTGTAGTCTATGTCCAAGGAGTTGTGAATAGGGAGAATAAGGTCAAGGTATAAGTTATTGTGCCTAAAAAATAGTCAAGATATCCATCTACTATTGAGACATGTTCAAAGGTATTGGATCATGAAGAATAGGAGCTTGATGTTTTCAAACATCAAGAACATTTTGTCCTAGAAGAAGACAAGGTTGAGAGGACTATCATACACTCCAATCTACATTTTTTTAGAGAACATCCAATGGATATAATATAGATCATAGTGGTTTCATCCCCAATCAAAGTCATTATAAATCATGACAAAGAATTCATGAAGGTTCCAAATAGTCCACTTGTAGGCAAGAGAGAACATAGAGTTAGTAAACTTCTTAACCATACACATATGCAAGTGATTGGTGGTGAGCATGATCCTAATGCTAGGATACCTTTATGGAGTGAAAAATATGAAAGGGGAATAATTTTTGATCTTGGTTTAGGTATGATTAGATGTTTAAACTAAAGAGTGAGGTTTGTAAATATTAAAATAGGTGTGTGTGTTTTCTTTTAGTTATGTTGTGTTTCATAAGTGCTCTAGTTGAACACATGTGTGTTTATTTGAGTGTGTCTTCCCTTTGGTTTTATTTGTTGTCAAAGGAAATTTGTGTGTTAATATGGTGTATAAGTGACTCCCTGGACTAATAGATAGGATTAGGTAATGGGTCATGGCATAGAAATCATACAACCCTTGGTAAATTGACAAGAATATTGACCATTCTTGACTACAAGTTAATAATGGGTCAACCCCTATAGTCATAAACTTATATAGGGGTCTATTATAATGTTATAGGGTGTTAAATAGTAAATTTGATGTCATTTCATGTTTTTTAGCCTTGATCATGGTATTTTTAGGTGCTTATGTTAGTTTGAGTCATTTTAGAGTCATATATGAAAGTGACTAGTTTTCATGGTGTTCAAACATTCAAAGACATGAAGGAGGTTTACATAAAGTGTTAGTGGTTCATCAAATCCTTGGTAGTATAAAAAGTCATTTCCTACAATTATATGCACAATAATTTGAGTGATTAAGATCCCTTTAAATGATAAGGATGGACTATAACAACCTATTTCCCATGTATGCATAGTCATCCTCCATGAATGAGCACCTATAAGTGCTATGGCAGAGACCATCATGTTAAAAAAGAGAAATTTACTAGCTCTAATCACTTCATGGTTGAAAGAGCTTACTTGAAGAAGATGAGGATATTCAAAATGGATAAAAAGGCTAGAGTGGGGAATGCCAAATTTAAGTCATAAGAACAAGCCATTTGGACTCAAAGAAATATAACCATGGAGTTCATAAGCCTTCTAGTTGCCAAGTGTTTAAGCCTCACTCAATCAAGATCAAATATTGATGACACACGAGTGATATCTAAGTCAAAAATTTAAATACCTTCGATCAAGATCAAAGGTGCATATTTTTATGTACAAAATCTATTCAAAGATCCACGTTGAATATTAGAGTCAATGAGTCAAGATAAAGGATTGATGGTGCACACTTAATCATGAGATCAAAGATCAATGGTGAGCATGAAGTCAATAAGTTATAAGATATTTAGAATGAACATGATGGTGACATGTGTCATGATCATGGTAAATTAACAATAGATTGATGGCTCACATTTGATCACATAAAACAAAGATCAACATTGTGCATTTAATCAAACAGATCAAATATTAATAGCATGTATTCAACCACATAGATGTGGATTAATGGTGTACATGAGGTCAATAAGTCAATGATCCTAGATTATTTGTAGAGCCACCATGTGGTGTAAGGTAATTTGATCACATGGATATTGGTAATAGGGTCCACAAAAGGCATGTGATGGTGCCAAGTGTCACAATATCTAATACTGATCAAAGATCAATGACCAACATTGAAAGTCAAGGCTAGGAGACTCTTGATGAAATCAATGAAGAAAATTTAATTAAGTTATAGGGGGTACAAGATGAATAGATGTATCCAAAGTGACAATAGACATATTTTAAAATGAAATGAGCATTGTGGCAAGGAAATGCCACATAGGTATACATGTAATATCAAAATATTTTATGGAAAAGCAAATACTTTAGACTCATATGACACCATTAAATCTTAGACAAGATCATATTGTAAACCTTTCAATCCCAAGAAAGAACATCAAACAAATAGGTATGGAAATGCCCTTGATATACCATCCATCATAGGTAGTCATGGACATAGATCGAAGATAAATCGTGATTCTTAGGGCTTATTGGATGACAAATGTGAAGAATGAGGTCCAAGAGACTAATAAATGAATGAAGATGGTGAATATAAGTGTCTAGAAGATAACTAGTAGTTACGAGATCTTATGACTATCATAACATGTTTTTAACATACTTAATATAGTACACATGTGTCAATTCTCCCTGGTCTAGTTTGAAAATCTTAAGAGATGATCTATAATGAAAGAGGTTTAACAAAGGCTAGCTAAAGAATCTCTACGTCATTTTAGAGAGTGTCATAGTTTATATGGAAATTTGTCCAAGGAGACATTCATGGTCTATTTCACACTCAATTCTCCTATAATGTAACTAATTTTCATGCCTTGACATGTGACATTATGACCCTTAAACATATTTGATTCATTGTCTTCTCTTATATCTCCATTTATATAAGTAGCAACCATTTTGGATCTTGTAAAAAACACCACACCATGTATGGCAAATCCTTGCTAGAATAACATTGTATTTTACCTTTAAACAGTAATGCAAGTCTAGTTTTGAGTTCATGAACAATTGTCTAAGTGTGTAAATTGATGTATGTTGGATTTAGTGATAATTATATATCCTTTCTTCCCTTATCCTCTCATGTTTATGAAATATTTCCTATTCTAATGGGTCATATAGAGTACATTCAAGTGTGTTAGACTCCTTTCAAGTATACTATTATTCTTAGAGTGTGCATTCTACCCTCTAGTTCATTTACCTTGTATTGGTCTCATACACATCACCTTTATATCAAAACACTAGTGTTAGAATCCTTTTGGACTTTGAAGATAGTTTGTATTCCTTATTTCATTATGATATAAGTATTATGGTCATGTGGAAATCATCTCAGTGCATCACCACCTTATATTAAGTTCATTTCATGCAACTTCTAGCTCTTTTCTTCAAAATAAAACATTAGTTAGGTGATAAGAATTCCAAGATACATTCAAGGATCTTGCCCTTAAATATAGAGGCTCAATTTCACTATAGGTACACCCACAGACCTGAAAGTGTTCCCATGTTTCCCAAATCTAGAAGAGGCTTAAAAACCCTTTTTTAGGGTGCAAGATTTGGTGACAACAATATGGATGCAAGGGCCTCTATGAGGTGAATGATTTTAGATTAGTTTTTGTATCCCACCCTCTTCATGTTCTTAATCCATTAGACATATTCATTTACCCATGAAGCTTCCATTAAATATGAATATCTACCATTAGGCCATTCTTCTTGAATACTTTCTACAACTTGATGAGATAAGCCTATACTTTGGGTGGTTATAGGTGTCTATTCCTAAGGTGTATTACTGAGTGTTTATTTGGACACTCCCATTAAGTTTTTGACTTAATTCCATCACTAATTATTTCATGAAAATTCCATGATCATGAGAATCCACCATTGATCAAACTTATACCACTGTGTCATCAACTCCATAATCTAAGAGATAGGCCTATACCCTCATGAATATAGGTGGATTATCTCATATAAATGCATCATAAACTTAGTTTGAGTTATCATTTATGGTATGATCTTGATCCAAAAATTATAGCCACTTCTTGGAAACACTAACTCCTTCATACCACCATTCCATAATTATGTAAAGAAACTTCTCTTACTCTTCTTGACTGTAGGTTTCTCTCAAAGTGACTCCTTGATGGTTCTTATAGATGGAAAACCAACTCCTTTATTATTTTTCCATATAGTCTCTTTTATCCACTTTGATCACAACTATATCAAATCTATTCTCTATTCTATTCCTTTGACTTATTCATTCAATAGTAACACTACACAAGCTCTTTCCTTAGTTCAACATACCAAATCTCATTATAGGTTTCATGAGGATAATATAAAAACTTATATGATCTTTCATGATCATATTATATTTGTTATAACTCCTTTAAGCCTTTTCAATCTCATTCCACTAGGAATTTTCACTTTTCACCCTCCTTAGAGCCACCAAGATCTTATGGCCCTTTTTTGAGGGTTTCATGCTTGTTTGAAGACTATATCAACATTCCTAAGGACCTAAGACCATTTCACACCACTCTCTATCTCCTTACAAACTTCCATAAAGTTTTAAGGTCTAAATCCAATTTTAGAAAGTACTTCTTATTGGCTAATTTTGGCCTACATATCAAGATTTTACTTGGATTGAATAAATGAGTAGAGTTTCAAAGATTTGAAGGATAAAAAGATGACTTACACAAGCTGTGAAGAGCCAAACCATCATAAGGACATCATGTAGAAATGGATGGGTCAGCTTACTTATGCATTTTATAAGTATGCTCAAAAAATCCTTGTAGGGCTAACGGATTACATAGAATCAATGTTCTCAATGACAAGATATTACTGTAAAAAATTCATGTCTTGATGATATTTCTATCTCAAGATCTAAGCCTTTAAAGATTAACTTGTAGAATGAGATGTGCATGTAGATGTTAAAATTAAGCTCAATAATTAACCATTTAGTGTTCAAATAGTGACAGTCACATGGACATCATTGAAAGTCACATAGATGCCATTGATAGTCATATAGACCTCAAAATAAATCTTGGAAATTATCCATTGGGGTTTAAATATTGATAATAATAAAGATGCCAATGACATTCTTGCAGACACCAAATGATGAGTGTGAAGATGTCAATTTCAAGCCACAATAGATAGCCATTTGGATTCACATAATCCAAATATTAATGAAATGCATTTGATCATGCAAATCAAGATCAACGGTGTGAGAGAAGTCAAAAAGTCAATAGGCATAAGTTAGATAGTCAATAACCAATGAGCAAAGGCAAGACCATGAGACTTTTGATGGAGGTTGAAGAAGTAGTTTTCAACCCAAGCAAGGAAATATATAATAATTAGGCTAAAATATAATCCACATGGAGCCAAATGAATATTTTGAGCCCAAGTCCACCATTAAAGCTCAATCAAGCTCCTAGTTTGAGGAATTTGAACCTACAAACCTAGTTTTCTAAGGTTTCAATATCTTTTTGTGAATGTTTTCAATATCTTTTTATGAATGTGTTCACCATTATTCTAAGGAGATCCATGTATATAATGAGTTCGTAATTTCCATGATGTATAAAGATAGAATAATTATTTTAAGCCTAATATAAATTAGGGTGGGCTACTAGCTATTTAAATGATATAGATATGTCTAGGTGTATGCATTAACTATTTGAAAACTAATAAAGGATATTCATTTTTAGTCTATAGTAGATCCAGGTTAATGATTTACAATAAATATCATGTTAAAGTATAAATATGATAGTCAAATCATTCATAGTTTAGCAAGAACATGCAATCATATATGACAAATAAAGACATGGTTTTGTTAGGCCCAAAAACATAAGGACCTTGTCCTTATGATGAAGCCAAGTAGAAGGTTCAACAAAGTTTATGGATTAGATTGAGGTATTGGAGAAGTAGTTAGATCATTCAATGCTGATCGAAGCCTTTGGCTATATTTTCTCCTTGAAATAATCATGACTCATCATGAAAAATTGATTCTTATCTTGTAGTGGATCTATAAGCCAATGATAATAAATTGAAGACCATTAGAGTAAAGGATGGTTAGCTTGTTGATAAAGTATTAGTCCTAATTAGAAGAAGGCATGCATATAAGAAATAACCAATGAACTATGACCATATTTATTTAACATTAATGACTCCTCCATGATCCCACACATGTTCCCTATCTCTTTAATTCCTATTTTGTTATATATATATATAGGTTCATAAGCCTTAAAATCTATCCCTCTCTTGGGCATGACTAGACTCTACCAAGATTGAGATTTGTAACCTCTTGAGATGAATAGAAGACTATTTTAGATTTAATTATTCTTGTGTAGAGTGTTTATGTCAGTTTGATTTGCATATGTGGTAAAAATCTCTCCCTTGTCAAGTCCTGATCTCACCTAGCTACTAGTTCATCTTGTTATGTAGGTCATGTTTAGTGTTCAATGTCATTTAATTAAAATTAGCATGTTGATACATTAATTGGTTAGTGCCTTGAATTAATCCTCTCTATCACTTCCCTTAGGTTTTGATCACTTGGTGACCCTCTACATGAAATACTGATGCATAATAGACATTTGGAATTGTAGATCCATTTATGTGCTTATCTCATTATTATTTTAAGAGGCTCAAGTAGAGTGGATGAATAATCATTTCAGGTACATCACCAACATTAACTTAGATTTCCCTTTCAATTATCTTTATTTCCATTTTCCTAGTAATCAATAGGTCTTAGTATAAGTGAGCTAAATGATGCATTAGAGGAGATAGCCTTATTAAAAATCCTATAGGTTCAACTCCACTATAGGTGACCCACATCCGAGTTTTTTTTCCCATGTTGGACTAGGTTTGGGTAGGGGACCTTAATAATATTTTGCTTATCTAGGGTGTCATCTAGATATCTAACAATTATGTCATGCCTAATGGGACAAAGATCCAAAAGAGTGGAAAGATTTTTTGTGTCTTTCCTATAATCAAATTTTGGAAGCAAGCAGGTTAACACCAATGGTGACTCTAAATCAATTTTTTTGGTTGTAAGTAGCCTAGGTATGTCTTTTTAAATATTTTAATTAGTTATTGCCTCTTATTTGACATATGAGATTCATATGAATAAACATGATTAATACCCCTATCATTCACATCCTTATAAAGAATTCCATCAATATCATCATGATCCATATGAGCCTAATCATACTTTTGATGAGTTCTATCAAATCTATGATGAGCTTTACCAAATTTCTTATGACACTTATTATCAAGGGCATGGATCTTACCTTTATGATGACCCATATCATCCCTACCATGATCTCTATCATCCTTATTATGAGCATAACCAACCATGTATAGAGACTTACCAAATTTACGGTAACCCTTACCAATCATATAATAGCCCTGATGAATCTGGTTGTCTTCTTGATCAGACCTATCAAGCCCCAAATCAATCCATCTTAAGTTTAAAAAAATATCTAATTAGATATGAGAAAGAGATGATAAGCATAAACACTAGGAAGGGCTATAGAGAAGATATTTCTAAGTATGACATTCAAATCATGAGAGCTAATTTATAGCAAGCTAAAGAGGTATGTTCATCTTTCATAAGTGAAGGCCACTCAAAGTTTAGTTATGATGTTTTAGACATTAGTGGTATAATAGTATTGATTGAAGAGAGGTTAGTGGTTTATGAGAAATCCTAGAGTCATCATTTATAGTAGTATGTTTCCATATAGCCCCACTTACCTCCTTATGATCACCAATATTTGCCATAGACTTCAAGATTCCATTAAGGTATTGCCTAACTTTCCTACCTAGAATTCTATCTAAGAAAGACCTCAAAAGGTTAGAAAAGCATGCTTTGAGGAAACTAATATCCATATTTCTTAGTAAACCATACAAGAGCCTATATCTTCAAGTTTATAGGAAGAGATTTCTAGTGATTTTGTCCATGATTTTAAGGCTAATTTAGCCAAGAAAATTGAGTTTTCCAATCAACATCTCTAGCATTCAATACCAATTACAAAGGAAACATAGCAGTGAACTCATTATTTCTCACCCATAGAAAAAACAATTGCAAAAGTAGAGGTTTATAAACCTAAGTTTATGATTTGGAATCGGATTCAATAATTAAGAAAGAAAGAAGAATACTCAATCATAAGCCAAGATGTTAAAGTCAATATCAAATAGGAGATTATTTAGCCTCCACTCCTTTCCCCTAAAATTCCAAAAGTCTTTTCTTCATGTAAAGCCATTCAAAAATCAAAGCAACAGAGAGAGGAGGTAGAGGTGAATCAATAAAAGTAGCTCAATGAGCAAAACTAGGTACCTATGGTAACTTCTTTAGACTTTTCTCATCTTACTAAATATTTTCAAGGGTCTACTATGCCACTCTTTGAGAAGGAGCCTCTCCTTTATGAGTCAAATCAAGAAGATGTAGTTAAAAAATAGATAATGAAGGTGACTCGAGTGACCAGGAATAAGAGCTCATAATTGGGTCACTAATGGGCAAGGACAAGTATGTTATAGTCTTTCAAGATACAAGAATAGATGAATTCAAAGATGAAGCTAAGATAGAGGTCAAGATGTAAGTATAAGAATAATTATATCAAGATGAATATACTCCAATGAAAGTTCCTATGTTTCATGGATTCCTCACCTAAAGAGTAGTCCATAGATGTGCCAAGTTTCACACCAATTCCTTCTATGCCTCAAGATCCATCCATACTACCAAATCTTACACCTATTTCAATCAAAGTCCTAAGCTTCCTACCTCCCAAAGAGATAGTTATGATTTTACCCACTCTAAATACCATTCCTTATATAACCCATCCATCTCAAACTTAGAAACCTTCATGGGATATGTACTCAAATTATATGATGCCTAGCCTTTGTCATGAGGATATTAATATTACTAGTCCATCCAATCAACTAAAGGAGGTAGAAAAGGTTAAGAAGTTCAAAGTTACAAGCTTCATGAGCTTCTTATTAAGGGGTTACCCAAAAAATTTAAGTTACATCATAAGTGGGGTTGTCTTGCATTTTTTCCTTCAATGAGGAGGAAGTAGAGCTATCACCTTATGTTGAGAATGAAAAAGTTGAGGCTATCAACTCTTCAGATGAGTTACCATCTTATGTAGAGGATCAGGAAATGAATATAATAGTTAATCAAATTGATAAATTTGTGGGGTACATAGAGGTCACAAATCAGCAAAAAAAACACATTGGAATACTTGTTTGAAGTTTTAAGAGTAGGATATACTCTTATCTAGGAGGACTGTGGTTTGATTGTAGCCAAAGAGAGCAACCTTGTCAAGATAATCAAAGAGCATGGAGTGGGTAATCATCCAAGACCACCACCTCAAGAGTTAATTGTAGATATGGTCCTATTTTAGATTTTTAGAATGGGATATCAACTCCTTGATGTGCCTATAGATAGGGGTATGCTTCCAAAAGGTAATACAATTCTATTTGGCGCTCAATCTAGTCAACTAGATTGTGAAGGGATGGAGCTTGAATTTAAGCTAGGGGATGCTAGTAAGATTTCTAATACAAGAGGGTGTCCTTTGAGACACCAATTTTAGTTGGATATTGGTAAATAGGAAGAACCACTACGTGAGTATGTTAACATTGGATGCTATTTTCCCCTACCATTACACATATTATTGAGGTCAACATACCCCTTATTTCTAAAAATTAGGGACCCATGTGTTAAATTCTACAATTTGTACCTTAAAACTAAAAATGCACTTGATCAGAGTGTTATTAATATATCTACACATTATTCATATTTGAATATCATCCACACCATGTTTCAGGCTGGTCTTTTGTTCATGGTTCTACTTCAACTTGGCCTAATGTAGTTAATAGTGAATCTTCATGTTTGAAGTTGTAGGTATAATAGATCTCTCTTTGAATAGAGAATGTTGAAATTTTTCATTTCAATCCATATTCAAGATTTTACTATCCTTTGGTTTGTGGAAATCCAAGTTAAATATATTTTCAAGCTTCCTAAAACTATCGTTAAAAAATCCTATCTCAAACCCTTTGATTTAAATTAAAAATTTGGTGGGAACACTTTTAAAATAATGACTTAACGTTAATTTTTATACCAAGGCTTCATCATGTTTCTCAACATGACCAAACCTTGAATTAAAAATTATAAGCTTGGTCCCATTTACATCCCCCCCTTTATTCCCTTTTATTTTAGCATGGTCTAAAGGTTTGTTGGGTACTTTTATAATGTTCTTATCTTGGTTAAAAATTATTATTCATAGGTTCCTTTTCTTATGTTATTGACTTAGTTAAATGTATTAGTCTTAAGGCCCCATTCATGTTTGTTAACACAAACAAGACCTTAGTCTTAAGATTTTATCCTAGGCTTTGTACACTATGGACCCTAATTTAGGTCATGTGCTTTTTTACAAGATCAATAATCCACATTCACATGGATGCTAATGATCTAATGGAGTGAAACCATCATTGATGAAATGGGCCCCTTCTATTATAATGTAGATTTAGCCTAAGTTTTAACCTAAGGTTTTCATTGTATTGATCAATAAAATAAAGCCCTAAAAAACTTATGTTATTTATTTAATTGTTTAAAATGCCTTAATTTTATTGTGTTTTGAGAACCTAGGTTAAGGAACTTATGTTATACTTTGGTCTAAATTATAAAGGGTCCCAAGATCAACTAATCCTTTTATGACTACAGGAACTAATGATTTCCAACTACCTATATCATAATCAATGATCCATGGCTACTTATATAAAGAAGATACAACAGAGCAAACACAACGTTGAAATGCCAAGGACCAATCATGACTATTTACTTGGATCATAATCAATGGTTCATGTTTACTCATGAGATATGATCAGATGACGCATATTAAACCCAAGTTTCTATGGGAATTACTATTCATGAGACTTAAATTTGACATTCTCATGCCCATCAATTTATGTCTATTAAGCTATTATTAATGTCTATGAGGCCATCAAATTTTATTCTTTATGGTTAACTATATGATCTTAAAATTGACATTCTCACAACCATCAATTGACATCTATGAGGCTGTCATTGACATCCATAAGGCCATCAAATTTTACTCCCTATGAATAATTATATGAGCTTAAATTTTAAATTATCATGACCATCAATTGTTATTCATGAGGTTATCATTGAAGTCCATGAGACTATCAAATTTAAGCTCAAGAACCAATCTCATTTGGATAATTGAATATGATTGTCTTCATATTATAGGATCAATGGAGACCCACTCAGAGAATAAGCGTGTTTAATATTTTGTGATTCAATGATAAAATTGAACTTTCATTTATCCTTTATCCCATTGTAAACTAAGTTGAAATTTTCATGGTATTGATTATAAACACCATGAGCTTAGCTCAAATTTTATCCTAAAGTGCAGTTGTGTTTCTAAACATTTGACTAAACTTTGGTCTAAAATATCATGCTTGGTCCCCATATGTCCCATTATATTATTTAGGTCTATTATATCAAATCAAACTATAAAATGAAAAGTCTCATTATTAAAAAATTAGCTTAGAAATTTTTACACTAAAGTTTTATCATATTTATTAATATAGTAAAACCTTAGGCTAAAAATCATCATACTTGGTCCTTTATTATTAAGGGTCCCCATTTCATCCTGATCTAAACTTAGCTTAAAGACTTTAGAATATGGTTTATATCATGCTCATTAACATGATATAAACCATATCCTAAAGTCTTTAACCTAAGTTTTTGTATGCCCTGATACTAACTTAAATATTGTGCACCTTTATAGGATTTATGACTCACATGTGATAAAAAAACATGATCAAATAGAGTGAGATATATGTGGACTACTCAATGGAACCTCTGAGGACTTTATATGAATTCCACATGGGGAATTCATTCCAATTGATAGAGTTGTCAAGGTGCAGAGCTTAGGAAATCCTATGGGACTACCAAGTGGCATAATCGTGGGTCCTAATCCAAATAACAACCAATGGCATATAGCTCAAAGGATTAAGATCATAAACTTATGTTGATATATTTAGATGATCAAACGGAGTGAGACCAAGCAATATTTTCAAAGGGCAATGGTCATTTTTTGAACATTAATGAACAAAGTGCCATGAAAGTGCAAACAAGATGTGACCTAAGTAGAAAACAACAAAACCAAAGATTGTGTAGTCACAAAAAGCAAAGGTATAAAGGTAGAGGTATAAATCAAATCCAAGGCACCAAATTCACTTAAGTCTAAAACCCTTCACCATTAAAGCCTAAAAAAGACTTGTATAGATACCCTAACATCCATAAAGTCCTAAAGTGATCTCAAATTGGTCATTATTAAACCAGAGAGATCTCAATTATCATCTAAATAAGTGTAGATTAATCAAACAAAAATTTTTAAACCACTAGTGAGCAAATTATAAAGCTCACAATCATAGTAAAATGAAAGAAACATAAAGATGACATAGAGCTCTACTTAACCACAAATTTAGAATGAAGGGTCTTTAAGGATATAGTATTTGATGCTATGGATTTTAACACTGGATATAATAATTGGTCCAATATCTTTTGGATAATTGAGGAATTATATCCCATAACTAGGGAGGATGAGAAGATTACATTCTTTAAGACAAGATACTATGACTTGGTTATAGTACTGATGGTGGGCCTTCACCATGCAGTAGTAAAACTATAGGCACTCTACTATATAGATGTCCTCCTCTCTATTTTAAAATAATGTAATATTGAAAATGGTATGTTGATCAATGAATTTACTCATAAATGCCTTACCTATGTCTCCCATTGCTTGCAAGAATTATTATAAATTACTCAAGCCCCTACTAGATATACCCACACTTAATGAATGGGAAAATAAAAATAACCTCAAAGCTATCTTGGTCCCATGGTTGTATTGTAGAAACCATGTGATTTCTAACCTTAGTGGAAACATTCTCATCAACCAATTTTGACCAAAAATTAGTATGATAATGACCTTGATGAATAGGTTGTGTGGAAACTCCATTAGTACTTATGTTGATAGCCTTTGGGTACCCTTGGTATACTTCATGATTGAGAAGGAACTCACCCCTCCCATTGGGGAAGTTATCAAATCATGTTTATGTAGGCAAATCTCCACTATTAGGAAAGAGTCTAGGAAAAACTTGTTTATGATGTATTATCTTCTGGATGCTCTACATGCCATAATTGAGATCCCTAATTTTAAGGTATGGTCATCTAAAAAAACATAAATAGTGTCCTAGTTCTATTTAAAATTGTATATCTTCAAGTATAGAAACCATATTCAATTTATCTATGATTGCATCTATCTTGCATTGAATGAAGATAGAATAGGATGCCCAATGCCTAGAGTTAGTCAATTGGCAAAGAAATCCATTGAGTCCACTAGGGACATCTAGTTTCATCTAGATTTCCCAATCATTAGGATTGAGGGAACATGATGGACTCCACTTATACTACTAGTTCATGTTCCAAACAAATTGGCTGGGCAAGAAGTGACATTCTAAATATGTAATCATATAGATGGGTTGTGTAGAAGAAAAAGGAAAGGAATACTACATCCTCCACCCTTGGTTATTAGTAAAACCATCTTCCATTATTGGGACAACATTGAATACATTGTTAGACATAGAGCCTCTTTCAAGTTACAACATGATGAATTGAGAGAGTGTGACCCCAATGATAGAGTTGGGAAACATTTACAGGATAAATAAATAAATTTAATTTATGAGCATTATCTAGGAGTTTATGACTCAATTACACCAAGACTACACCTTTCAAAGTGGTATTGGATAGGTTGAAGAACCCATAATCCAAATTGATGATGGACAAGAAAGGAAGTGATGACTTTGGTATCTTGGTCTGAGGTAATATGACTTGATAGGAGGTTAATCCTTTCAAACTCCTCTCATATATCCACAATAGTAAGTTTAAGTCCTAAATATTGAAGAAAAAATTGAATAAAGACCTAAAAAAAGGATACTATCGGAAGGGACATCATCTTTAGCCCAACCCAATTAACCTGGATCTCCAATTGAGTACATTAATGTGGTGGCATTAGACCTAGGTGAGATAGTGGAAGATACATTATAGAGGGTGCCCACTATTTATCAATTTGATGAAGAGTAAATGTAGATGGAATAACCTCAACTCCAATTTGAGGAGATAGAGAAGGAGAAAGGGAAGGAATAAACTTAGAGTATAGTTCTAGTTAATCCCCATAAAAGAGAAAGGTTAAACTCGCATTAGTTCTAGTAGGAACAAAGAGACTAAAGTGACCTTCACTCACCCTTTGAGTTACATCAATGTCTTTAGTGAATAAAATGTGTTATAAGGACCAACCATCCTTGAATGGTTCATCTACGATAATCTTCAAAATATTCCTACTCTATAATACTCTTGGGCCTTGACCAAGTCAGTAAACATAACTATCCATGATGAGCTCAAATCATGGATATTTTCCTTATCAAAGGAGGAGAAAGGAAGAAATATGGATGCCTTTGGGGAGTTAATTGGTACCCAAGTAGAGACTCTAGAATCCCCTCAAATAACTTAATCATTAGTTGGAATCCAATTCAATCCATAAACTATAGGTTTAGAAAGGGTGACAAAAAAGAGAGCCATGGTTGTAGGTGAAGAATTCATTTTTTAGAAGGTGGAACCATTTGTTGTTTTAAATCTAGTAGGAGTTCAAAAGCCAAGTGAAGACCCCATCATTGAAGAAGATATACTTTTATTAGCCCAATCTCAATCAGTCTAGATCTAAACTTTCATCAAGGGCATGAAACAACAAATAGACCTAAAGAAGCAAAAGGAAAATCTAGAGAAGTAGGCTCTTTTAACTATCCCAAATGCTATGATAGAGATGTTTGAGGAATAATTTTATTACATGTTTAATTATTTAAAGATAAAAAAGGTAATATAGGCTATAATAGGTCAACAAGATGAAATATCTAAGGGTTTAATTACTCAATGGCAAAGTTTAAAAGATAAGATGAAGGATTTAATTAACATCTTGATAGGGGATAAAATCCTAGGTTTCAGGACCATCAGGCTATCCCATATCAACATAGTCATGGGACTAATTTTAGATAAAATTTAAGGATTGACCATGTGGTCTGAGATCTTGGAAAGACTCCTCAAAAATGATAAAGAGCTACTAGATAGGATAAAATAATTCCTTAAGACCATGTTGCCAAACCTACAACTCTTAGCTCCATGGACATCATTATAAATGATTAATTCAAGCATAGGACCACTTTGGTCATGAAAGAGGTTAAGAGTAAGATCCAAAGTAGGTTTGGGACTAAAAACAATAGGGCCATGGATATGATCCTAATGGTAGAAGAAAAGATTGCCAAGGTGAGGAGTATTAAAGAAGCATTGGAGAGAAATAACAAGGACCTTGAGGACTTAGCTGAGCAAGATGATGAACTCTTCCTTGAACTTATAACTAATTTAATACTTATTAAGGAGTAACATCAAAAGGAAGTAAGGCTACTCCAATAAAAACAAGGGACTTCATCAGCATAGGGTTTACCAGTTAATTAGGAATATCATCTTTTATTGAAACGTTATAAATTTTGAAAATAGGATATTCTTTTATAAATGTATGTGCATTTTGTTATCACATTTTCCTATAGGTTAGTTCATTTTGGAAAGTCTAGTGTATTTTAGAAACTTTATAAAAAGGATAGTTGTCCTTACTTTTATGCACTTGTAAGTTAATGCAACTGACTGACATACTTCCTTGTTTATATAAAAGGAGTATTGTCTATTATAAAGACAAGAGAGTTTTGAGCCAAAACTTGTATACTTTTGAGCTATTAATGGAAGCAAGGAATTCTGAAAAGATTATATGAATTTGCTTATATCACTTTTTATATGGTTTCTCTCTCAATTATTTATTTTGAATCTTAGATTTGAATAGTTCTTATGTATTCTTAGTTTGTACCTTTTGAATGTAGAATTATTAACTTGTGCATGTGCTAGGTTAATTGAAGGTTCTTTAGTTTTCTTCATTTTATTTGATCTAAATTTATAGATGTGCATCATCTATCTTCTTAAAGGAGTAAAACTTTAAATTAAACTTGGTTCTTATTTGCATTATGTCTTATCTTCCTTAGAACCATAGAAGTTTTTTTGATATATGTTGTAATTCAAGCTTAAGTTGCTTCAATTCATATATTTGTTTTAAGTGCATGCTTGGAAAACACTTAAAATTTGTCATGATGTTTGAGATTAAGAATAATACTTTTCTTATCTACCTTACCCTACCTTTTTAATTCTTTTTTAACTAGATCACTTTAGTTTAAATATAATTGTAAATATTCACATATATTAGTATTTAGACTTATAATTGAGTAAAATTCATCTTAATTAGCATAGATCATCTTCTTATTTGTAAATATTTAATGTCCAAGGTGGCCCCCAACCACCAAACTAATATAAATATTATGGAATAGTTTGCTTGCTTTATTTCTATTTCATCATAGGTACCCAGATTACCACTACCTATTAATCATGCTCTAAATTCTTTGAATTCTAAAAAGAGAAGTGTTATTTAAAAATTAAGAGCACCTATGGTACACATTTATGCATAAACAAGTGTAAGTTGTATTGGTGATAGAAAGAGGGCCTTATTCTCTATAGATTTGTAATATTTTGCTAGTTTTTAAGAATTATACTCAAAGACCACTCTAATCTTTGCATATTTATGTTTATTTTAGAATAATTATGTAAAGGTTGATGATCTTCATAGTTTTAGACTAGTGTTTATGCTCATTTAGGCAAAGATTGATATTCTTTGTGGACATATGTTATATTTTTGTAAAGATAGATTTAGAATTATGAATTCAATAGGTTTGAGGTTAGTAATAGCTATTTTGATTAAAGATTCATGAATAATTTGCAAGTTTGAGTTCATTTAGACTTTAACACACAAAGATTATTCATAATTATGTATTTGGACACTTCTTTGAGATAATTTAGTTAAATATTGTTGTCCTTCATTATTCTTTACTTGAATCTTTGAATAATTTGCTTAATATACAAGTCTGATCACAACACTTTGTAAAGGTTGATTTGAAACACTATATTTCAAATAGGATTTAAAATTCTAAATATGGAACTACCACGAATCAAAATAAGGTCATGTTTAGAGACTAAGGAACCTCTGCTCAAATTAAGAGCCAATAAAAGAGCTAGTCAAGACAAAGGTGTGCATACGATTTCAAAGTCTTTTCTAAGTTTGCCAATTCTAGGTGCTATCATATTCAACCCCAATCAAGGTATGACTTGGCTAGGTGGATCTTCTATCAACAAGCTAGGTGTGTTACATAATCTTCCCCATAACCTTGAGAAGTATTTGCCAACATTTAGTCCTACTAGTATTATAACTATAGAGGAACATATTAAGTCATCCAAAGTTGGATTAATATTCTTAAATGTAGTCCATGAGGATATAGTATGCAGGTTATTTATTTTTAATTTTAAATATGTTGAGTATGGATGGTTTTTGAATTTACCTAAAAATTACATTAATAGTTGGGACCACTTTAATAATATTTTTATTAACCAATTTGGAAAAAATATTAGTCCTTGTGTATTGTACCAATAATTCACCATAATCAAAAAAGATATAAATGAGCCTATAATATCATTTAATGCCAAGTTCCCAAAGATGTATATTTAGACCATAGATCCATACAAGCTTGATGATGCTTTGGTTGTGTAAATCTATAAAGATGCTTTGGATCCTATGACCTCTATTTTCATAAAGAGGGCTATTAGACCTATGAATACATTAACCTTAGCTTATTCTAAAGTAGTGATCATCAATGATCAAATACAGCCCAAAGTTTATATGGATTACATGATTCCCAATGTTAGTCCACATATGACCACCTTGAATATCTTTAATAATAACTAACATAATATGCTAGCCCTAAATCAGATCCTAGCTTTGAGTTAATTACCCTTGAGCCATGCTACTCATAATAAAAAATTAGGATTTTTAAACCATACTACAACTAGATTTAATCCAAATGATCAAAAGGATTTGGTATGAACCAATGGTTCTAATAATAATCATTTTTATATTTCAAAAACTCCAAAGAGTGAGAATGACTCTATCTTAAATATGGTCCAAAAGCTTAACACTTATTTTCTTCAACTGTAGAAATAAGTTGGTAATATTGGAGAGAGATTAGGTAGGGAATTTTATTTCCAAAGGTTTAATATGCCCAATAACAGGTTCCATAATGATAGTTATAATAACAATAATAATGAGTCTTATGATAAGAAAACAATGGATATAAATCTTATTGATATTACTTTGTTTGATTATTATAGGGTACATTATACTGTTAGGCATGATGAGATTGATTGCATTGAACTATGTAAAGCTTTTGAATCCTTTCAAGAGGATTTGGATACATTTGAAGTGGTTCCTAACAAAGATAATGGTGTAGGTACATTAAGATCTAAATATGATGACCAAGCCTTCATGGTGGAGATGTTTGACTTCCTGTTCTAAGAAGATAATGAACTTGATGATATTATTGAAGAGGTCCATGCATTTTAAAAATTATTAAAAAAGACATACCCTCTAAGGAATATGGATTAGAAACATCCCCTGACTACTTCAACACCTCCAAACAATTTTGGCACCCCCCTTCATATACTACATTGAATAATAACCCAGAACCTCGAAAGGGAAGTAATTCTAAATAAAGTACTAATGCAGTTATTTATTAAAATAATAATGGGTATAATATTATGGATGACATGAAGAAAAATAAGGATAATATTAAATTTCATTAATTAACATAGATCACTTAGTAAAGGGACCTATTATTGATTCATTGTCTAAAAAGCCAAGAAGGCCACCCAAAACTGGAAATGCCAATGTTGTTATGTTTAGATCTAAAATAGAATCTCCACCCTTTTTGCTTACTATTAGAATGTTTGATAAGAATTTACATAACTATTTATTATATTTTAGGGCATCCATAAACATTATGCCAATAGGTATTTATAAATAGCTTGTCTTGGTTCCTATTAAATATGATAGAGTTGTCACTTTGTTAGATAATTCTAGGGTTAAATAAATTAGGGATTTATTAAATGTTCATATACAACTTGCCTCTGAGCCTAAAGTCTATAAATTCATTGACAACCAGGTGGTAGACATACCTAATGCTTGTGGCTTACTATTAAGTAGAGAGTGGACAAAGGACCTAAATGGATATATGTTCACTAACTATTCTCATTTGTGGATGCCATGGAAAGGAGTCCCAAATTAAATCAGAGTGGAAATAGAGCCTCAAATGAAGCACATGATCATAGAAATACTATTATGAATGAAAGGGTTAACATGTTGTACTGTGATGAGATCAACATGATGGAATCTAAATTGGGAGTGTATACTTTCGAGACTTTTAAGGTATGTAATCCTAAGACTTCTCATCCTTTGATTGGAATTTGGAGGTTAAATTTTTATGGTGCTAGGTGTAATTCTTTGTTTGGGGTAGTAGTTGTTCTTACCAATTCCATTGGGAAAGAACTAAAAGCTACTTATAGACTTTAGTTTCCTTATACCAATAATATTGTAAAGTATGAGGCTTTGATTCTAGGACTACAATTTTCCATCAAGCATAAGGTTAAGGAACTCTTGGTTCATAGTGACTCATAATTTATAGTCAATTAGGTGAGTAGTAAGTACTAGTGTAAATTGTCACATCTCAAGATATACAAGTTCAGAGTTTGGGATTTGCTAGAGTCTTTTGATGCATTCAACATTATTTCTTTCCCTAGGGAGGATAACAAGGATGATGATGATATTTCCTCATTTATAACTAATCTTATGCCAAACCATGACTCTCTAAACTTTAGTATTGAGCTGGTCCCATGCCCACCAGTACTACATAATGTAAACCATCTACAAGTTTTTAATGATGACCAACAAATCCTATATTTCATGATTAACTTAAGAGTATTTTAGGCTCATGTCATAAATGAAGCCAATGAAAATGATCTTGAAGGGGATAGAAAATTTGATAATAAAGTCATTTAAATAAATGACAATAGAATCCCAAAAGGTATGATTGCCTTGGAAAGATTATTTAACTAAGATTAGCTAGCTGAGAATACTAGGATTCCCAAAGCAAGTGGGGATGATTACAAGATAGTTGATCTTGGACCTCAATATCAACCTTAACTAGTTAATATTGTAACATGTATGAGTAGTGAAGATAAAAAAAATCCAAAGACTCTCTGATAAACTATAAGGATTTAATAGCATGGTCTTATGATGACTTGAATATTTTTTATCCAAGAGTCATCACCCATACCATACCATTTAATAAAAACTACAAACCTTGTAGACAAAAGTAGAGTCTTATCAACTTGTTTTAGAATCTATGATTTTCAAAGAAGTCAAATTTTTTTTATATGCCAAGATTATATTTACCATTAAGCACTCTACTTGGGTCACCAATTTGGTGCTAGTTAGGAAAAAGAATGGGGAAATAAGAATGTGCTTGAATTTTAGGAATATAAATAAGTCATATAAAAAAGACAACTATCCTTTGCCTTCTTTGGACCAAGTTAAACAAAGTATCTCTAGATCTGATATGATGTCATTTCTTGATGGATTTTTAGGATAAAACCAAGTATTGGTGAATCAGGAAGATAGGATGAAGACTTCTTTTACTACCAAGTGGGGCATGTTTGTATACAAAAGGATGCCATTTAGATTAATCAATGTAGGATAAACTTTCCAATGAGACATGGATTATGATTTCCAAGTTTTGGTAGGTAAATTCATTATTATATACATGGATGATCTAACTATTTTTTATAAAAATAAGGATGACTACATCATGTATTTATAATAGGTATTTGAAAGTTGTAGAAGGTATGGGATTTCTCTTAACATAAAAGATAGTATATTTTGTGTTACCGAGGGTAAATTGTTAGGACATGTCATTAAAAATGAAGGAATCTCTATATATCCTAAAAGAGGAGTTATATCAAATATAGATCCTCCTAATAGTAAGAAAGAAATGAAATCATTCTTTGGAAAAATTAAATTTGTAAGAAAGTTTATTTATAGCTTTGAAAAAATTGTCAAACCATTAAATGACATGTTGAAAAAATATTCCAAAATCACTTGGAATGAGGAAAACAAGAAGGCTTTTAAGGAAATCAAGGAGGCAATTGGTCAAGTTCTAGTCTTGATAAGTCTATATTTCTCCAAGGATTTTTACCTTTACTCCTTTGCTTTTGATCATAATATTGGTATAATTTTAACTCAAAAAATTGATGGATGTGTCTATCCAATTGCTTTCATGAGCATAAAATTCAAAAATGTTGAATTGAATTATTATTTTATTGATAAGCAAGTATGTGCATTAGTTAAAGTAGTAAAAAATTAAGGCACTAAATTCTTAAGAATAAAGTGCATGCCATCCTACCTAACCCTACTACAAAGCTCATGCTAAGCCAGAATAAACTTGGAGAGTGAAGAGTGTAGACACTGAAATCATGTCTAACCCTTGGTCATCCTCCCCCTTGGTCCATTCTTAACCCATTCCTAACCCACACACTTACTAATTTAAAATAATAACTTATTTTGAATTAATAACCCCCCTCCTTTGACACATCACCCATAACACCTCGCCTAAGACACCTCGCCTTGGACCATTTCCCACCCTATGACTCACCTTAAGACTAAGTAACTCACCCAAGACCTATTCTTACTCCTTTCCAACCACCTATCTAACTCTCATGCATATTTAGCCCAACCTTCAACAATTCTCCAATGGATTATGCACTTGGCAGATGGAGAACAGGCTTGATAGCCCTTTTACTCGTTCTCCACCCACCGACGTCAGTCAAATGTCGACCAACACCGGTGGGATCACTGACGTTGATTTACTTAAACTGAGTTCTAACCTCTCACTCGGGCTAATCACGAATCACTAATCATGAATCGCTAATCACTAGTCGGCTAATCACGAATCTCAAATCCTCTCCCTGTGAAATAGAGTTCTCTTGCTCTTGATTCCTAGTATTTTTGCTTCTCATTTTCTCGCAGGTATCAACATTTTGACAGCATTTTCCAGGCTTGGAGGACCAGCACTAGTCATTCCATATAGGTTTGAATATTGCATGACATCTCCATCACCAACCACAATAGAAACACAACTCCTGCACCTCTGCCAACTCGTGCCACAGCTAAGTATTTGTACTATTTTTATTTGTGTCATTTCAAATATATTAGCATTCTATCTACTATCCATTCCAAGCATCCTTGACATAGACCCAACCTATTCTTCCCAGAGAGGCTAAAAGGCCTTCTCTAAATCCCTGTCTCCATGTCACCCTGTCCTCTCTCTGGTCTCCTATTTAGACCATACTTTTTGCCTTACATCTCTACACAAACCACCAAAATAGGCTCTCTAACCTCCAAACAGACTCTTAGACTATTATGTGGATTATAAACTAGACTTGAAACTTGTCCAAGGCCATTACCCTGACTAACCTCAACCATTACCCCTTTCGACATCGGCAGACTAACTGACGTCGGTGACCTTCCTTGACTGACATCGACAGAACCACCGACGTCGGCAACTGTACAAAATAGATTGCTACAAATAGGTACGCATTTGCTTTCATTTCTTTCATTCTATTTTTCTCATTTCTATTCCTGACTATATTATGCTTTTTCTCAGTGGACTGTCATCCTCTAAGAAGTCTTTGCACTTCTAGGACCAAGCTTTTGCTTGGCAGTCCACTTTCTAGCCATCTAATAGCTTCTGTGTTTTAGTCTCTTTCTTATACAGGTGTCATCCTCCACAACCAAAGAGGAGTTCTCATGATGTCTGGATAATGATGCACAAGACTTCATCTGGGTATCTTCTAGCCCTTGACCACTTATCTTAGTTTCTCATTTCCTTTTAAAAGTGAAAAGTGAAAAATCATATAGAAACATTCTAACACACCTGGTGGGACCCTAGGGTCTTCCTTGGGTTCTTTTCTTACTTTTTCATATAGGTGCATTAGGTATCTCCTTGCATCTTTCTCTTTTATATCTCTTCCAAAAGACACTATTAGCAAAAATTAAAAAGAATCATTCTTGTTCTTTCTTTTCTTGCATCTTAGACTAGTCAAAAGTCATACTCTTCAACCCTTTCCCACTTGTCTGCATACGAACATACATTTCTATTTGGGATTAAAATTAATTGCATTTCATTTCTAATTGCATGCATTTTTAGTCCACACATCTAGTAATTAAAAATGCATCATGAATTAATCGTAGGCCACTTATGTTACACATCCAAATCACTTGCACAAATCAAACATCAAAACTTACCTGAGACAAGGCCGAACTAGGATTTCATCACCCAACGGATACCTTACCCATCCTAGCAATCCCACTTAGACTACCAAGGGGAAAGCCCACTCTATTCTCTGGTAGAGTATAATCTCTAGGGGAAGTATATACTGGCTAAGTGGCCTAGCTCGACTCTGGGTTCGTGAAGTGAGGGGAGCAAGCTCCTAGCACCAGGCCACGTATAGAACCTAACACAGACTCTTGAGCACTGAAACTGACCTAAAACCATCTTTAGACTACCTCTTCTAGGACCCATTCTACAAGCGAACCTCCCCAACACACTCTATGGCATAAGCCAACAAGATTCTAAAAGATTATTCTTAGGATTTAATGCTTAGGATCTACCTGTCTTCATCTATTTTTCTATTCTTATTTGGTTTTTTGAGCTAGTGAGGACATTTTTTTTTTCTTCCAAAAACTCTCAATTTTTTTGAGTTTCTAGAAAACACAGTAACCAACATTAGTTTTACCACTGACGTCAACAACCTTTCTCCACTGGCATTGGTCATCTGATTGACATCTATAGATTGTCTCATCAGCATTAGTTTTTTTCTTTTTTTTTTAAACTGACATCGGTCACTGTCCAAAATCCTTTTATCAAATAGCAAGCTTAAAATCTGACTTTCTTGCTGTCCAGCACCCATTCTAGTTTTTTGAGACTGAAAAAACATAGTTTCTAAAACCTAACCCTTTCTTGCCTTGAATGGTTTTGACACATAGTCAAACTAAGGCTCTTCTTGACCACACGAGGCAATAACCACTTCCACCTTCACCATCCATAACCAGTCCTCTAATGGAGTATCATTCAGAAACCAAATGAACTCCTACCCAACCAACCCTGACTCAGCCTCCTACTGTCCTTGAGGGGGACCAAGACTTTGAAAGGTTCCTTGACCTCAATGTCAAGGCCCTTCAACATTATCTCATGAGAAGCCAAACACGAGACTCTTCAGGCAACCCAATTTATGGGATGCCAACCTCCTTAGTCATGACAACAACGATATCAACAGCATCCACAATTCAACCTATAGACAATCAAGCCAACACCTCGACTAATAACTCGACTGTGTCCTATCTTCAACATTTAGCCTCTCTTTTTACACCTACCTCCATGGGGGTTTTGGCACCCCCTCAACCTCAAACTACTCAACCAAATTCTACACCCTTCCAAAACCTAGTGGTCTCTATCCCCCCTACTCTTGCACCTATCAACACAAGAGTAACTGCCTATCCTTCAACAAGTATGTCCACCCCTCAACTACCTCTGATGGCCCCTATCCAATTTGTGCCCACCAACCCCATAGCACAAGTGCCCTTGGCTTCAACATCTACCCTGATAACTAGCTATCCATATATTGCACCTACACAAGTGCAACCAACCACGTCATATGCTCCTCTCAATACCTTTTAAATTCTCTATAACCTAGGGGGTACTCCACCCATCAATCCATTAGCTAATATAATCAAAATGTTGATGGACAAAATGTCTAGTCTTAAGACCTCTATTTTTGGTTCACAAAATGCTCTCTTGTATGAGCAAATTTGCAATGAACCCATTCATCCCTCAGTCCTAATCCGGCCGTATCCCAGTCAATGGGAACTTCCTAAATTTTCTCATTTCTAGAGTAAGGAAGACCCATAACAACATTTGCGAGCATTTAGACATGCTTGTTATCTCATAGTGCATGATGATGCATTGTTGTTACACACGTTCCCCATGTCGCTTGCTAGTGTTGCTCTTGATTGGTACAACTCTCTCACCAGCCATTCTCTTTTCACATTCACCCAGCTAGCCCAACGCTTCCTCAACCACTTTTCCATCAATATCACCAAAAAGGTCTCAATCACAGATCTATATTCTATCTGGCAGTTTGATAACGAATCCATAGTTGATTTTGTTGCTCATTAGAGAGGCTTGATTAATCAACTCTCCTTTTCCCTACCTCAACTTGAGCTCATTGATCTCTTTTCAAGAGCATGTGCCAAGCACATCTCTTCTACCTTATAGGTCCAGACATTTTGCACCTTTGACGAGGCTTTCACGATGGCCAGGAAGCTTGAACTATGTGTCATCGAGGAAAACAAAGTCAAGTTGCAGAGTAAAAACCCCAACTCCAAGTCTAATGACTCTTCCTCTAAACCTTCTTCTTCTAATTCCAAATCTAAGGCATCAGCAAATGCTGTAGTCGTTAGTTCATCTTCTTCAACAAATAACCAATTTCAACCTTCCACATCAGACTACATCACCAAATAATTCCAGTAAAGATATGTGCAGCGTCAGTATACTCCACTAAGAGAATCATACACATCTATGTTGGATAAACTTATCAAATAGGGAGTCCTCAATCTCCCCCAAATCTGACTGCCTCCTCAATTCGATCCCTCACACACTATCCCTGCATGGTATAGGGAGAATGACTTCTGCAATTACCACTGTGTCAAAGGCCATGACACAGGCAACTGTAAGACTCTCAAGAACATCATTCAAGACATGCTTGATAAAGGTGATCTTGTCTTAGACAACCCAAATGCGCCACCCAATCAAAGCATAGACATCTTTAAACAACCCTTTCCCAATCATCCTCCTAGCCAAAACAATGTGCAGACCATGACTAATGACTCCCAAGAACATAATATACATACAATCAACATGGTCTCACCTCTTATATCTGACTAACCTGTCTCACAGACTCAAGAGGTTAGTCTACCCATCAATCCATCACACGTAAATGAACCCTCTTCTCCTATTAGTTCTCCATCAACTTCCCTTATATTGGAGGATGCCTTGGCCATACCAGCACCACCATCCTCACCTTCATCATTCCTCCTACCAATGGAGGACCCCACCCTTCCTACTCCTCAACCACACGTAGAAGGCACAATCATCCCTACCCTCTACCCTCTTGAGGAGCCACAATCTCTAGTTCATTCTCCACCAAGAGAAGAACCTGTCTCTCCATCTTCTTTGACCAACGACAATCCAGTTATAACTCCCCCACACCTTGGGTCCGAGACTACCACACCTAACACATTTTTGACCCCGCAACCATCCACATCTTCTGAAGGACCAAAGCCTCATTTGACATCTTTCCAACCATTCTCTTGATTAGTGGAGAAACTAGGACTTCTCTAATCAAAGAAAGTGGAACATCAAGCATTATGGGAGCAACTCAAAACTCCTCATCGTACCCAGCCTATCTCATCTCTTTCCGCCAACCCTCTTGTGACAAAATCCCCCAAAGTCTCTGACACGGATCAGACTTCCACTTCTAAACCTTCAAAAAATCAACCATTCATATCAGAACATAAACCCTCATCCACCATATCAAAACCCATCAAGTCACTTGGTGTTTGCCTCGTCACTAACCTCACTCACCCGCAAGTGAAGGTAGACTTGAACCTTACCTTGCCCAATAGCAGTCCTCAAACCAAACCAAAGAAGACTACTAAGCCACGGCAGCGAACCCCTCCTCCACTGTCACCATTGCCCTCCATTTTGGGCCCTCATCCTTCTACCCTAATAGGAGTGCTACCCACTCTGACTCCTAACCAAAATAAGTTACCTCCACTACTTCTTTTGCCTACCACAAGCCTACCTTTTCTAAAAAAATTGGCATCTCTCACGAAGAAAGTGTTGTCTTCACATGAGGCCGAACCAACAACCCAAAAGGTGGTATAGAAGCCTGCTTCAACACCCCCCCAAGCAAAAGTCATCGACACCTCATGCATCAACAAGCACAGACCCCTTAGTGGGTTTAAATGCTTTGATATTGTGCTGACTTTTGTAGACCTCTAGCATAACCTTTCTGCCTATCAAGCCATTCCAACCCCTCAGGTCAAAACCTTCTTGGTTTGGTGATACTAAGATTTGCCTATATCATCGTATGCCTGGACATGATATCGAGGATTACTATGCCCTCAAAGTGGTCATTCACCAATATATGGAAAAAGACACCCTTCTCCTTGAGGACACTGACGACAGACTTCTAACACCTTCCCATATCCCTCAAACCTCTTCATCGACATCGACATCTCATCAACAAACTATGACCCCTCCATCTCCTTCATCTCCTCTCTTCAAAATTAACGCCATCCACATAACCACTAGGTCACAAAAGGATAAGGCAAAAGAAAAAGCTGTTATTCCTTAGACCTACCCTTTTGTCCAGCCACCTCAACCACCAAAGCCCAAGATTTCCATCTTGGGTGCATCCCAACCCTCTTCTTCAAGGGCAATCCATGCCTCTATGTTAAAACAACTTCACCAAACGCCCGTGAAGATGACCTTATATGACCTTATCTAAAGCTCACCCTAGCATCGTCAAGCTCTAATTAGAGCCTTACAGGCAGCAGAGGTCCAACTCAAAGACCCCCAACCACTAGCTGCCCTGGTCCATTCTTTATCCCCCGTCACCTCTATCACTTTCAGTGATTCTAAAATTCCTACCTCTACCTCAGAAGATTAGGATGCTGCCCTCTTCATCACAACCTACATTGATCAAACCCACATTAAGTGAGTTATGATTGACGGGGGTGCCAGCATTAATATCATTTCTACCCACACCTTTGATCAATTTTCCCTCCCCAAGAATTGCATATCAAAACCAACGCAATCCTTTGATCCTTTAATGACACCACTGCTAACACTATTGGCACCGTCATCCTCCATATTCATGTTGGCCTACGCACAATCCTAGAGCTCTTCTACATCATCAAGGGAGAATTACAATATAACATGCTATTAGGATGACCCTAGATCCATGCCATGGATTGCGTCCCTTCTACACTTCACCATTGTGTCAAATTTGAACACGATGGGCAAGTCTATGTCATTTCTACCAACCCATCCCCTTTAAAGACTTGTAACATGACCTATCGACCAAATGACATTCTTATTCCTCTCAAGACACCAACCCAAACACCACCTCCATCTGTGGAAGCTTCAACCAGTATGCAAATAGTGGTTGCCCTCACATCACCTTCTCAAGCGACAACCAAGGACCCCATGGAAGATATCTTCCAACAACTTTCACTTGGGGAATATCACTTACTTACCCTAGACATGTTTTAGACTCCATAAGAGTATGGATAGCTTCATCAAAGTCCAAGCTATGATCATTAGATTAGAATGGTCATTCCTTATGGTCCTCCTAGCCTTTGAACCAATCTCATCTATGGGGGGCTAGATCGAGCTCCTACTGACAGGAATCCTCTCTCCTCACCTCAACCATTCACATCAGACTTCTCTTTTCTTGGTAACCCTGCCTTTGCTCACACCTACCTTTATAGGTGTGCTTAGAAGGGTTTTGGCTTTGGGCACTATGAACAAGGCTCCCATCAGCTCATCAAACCACCCAATGACAACAATGCCAAGAAACGATATGGTTTGGGTTTCCAAGAACCCACCAAGGCTCCTGCAAACCTTTTCCCCAAACCCACCATCGACCAATCTCCTCCAGGCTTGCCTATTCTTCCCCCTTCACCTACGGAGTTAGTAGTTTCCATCCCTCTTAGTTTTTTTTGCATAAACACCATCCACTTGGAACCCCTAAGCTATGAACTCAATGGGGTCTCCATGTCTCTCCCTCTCATTTATCCCAACATGATAGCTAATGAATCAGCAACCATCAGCACTATGCACTACATAGATGACGATGCCATTCTCATCTACATGGGTGCCGATGACTCTTTCATTTAGCTCTCCCTCCCTTCTAAAATGTAGGTTATGTTAAATGAATCAACCATTGACATTAACCTTCCATCTTCTAATGTTTCTCACATCTTAAAGATTGGTCAATCTCTAGATGCCCAAGAGCAGATTGACTATACCACATTTCTTTTAGACAATAGCAAGGCCTTTGCCTGGACCTACAGTGACATGCCTGGCATCGACCCTAACATTGCCACTCATAACATCGTCACAAACCCAGAGGCTAAGCCTATCAGGCAAAAGCTTTGCAAAATGCATCCTCACATTGTACTCCTTGTCAAAGAGGAGCTTCAACGTCTTCTCTCTATCTCTTTCATCTAACCCATTGATTATCCACAATGGGTATCTAACATTATCCTTGTTACCAAAGCAACTGGGGGGATCTGAATCTGCACAAACTATCACGACCTCAACCTAGCCTATCCCAAAGACAATTTTCCTCTTCCCAACATCAACCAAATTGTTGATCTTACGGCTGGTCATGAGATGTTATCACTCATGGATGGGTTTTCAGGATATAATCAAATCCTGATTGCATCAAAAAATTAGCACAAGACCACCTTCATTACCCCATGGGGGACTTTTTGCTATCGGGTCATGCCTTTTGGTCTAAAAAATGTAGGCACCACATATCAATGTGCCATGACTTACATTTTTCATGATCTCCTCCATAAAATCATGGAGGACTATGTGGATGACCTGTTTGACAAGTCTAAGCTTCATCGTGACCATTTAACCATCCTCAAGATCATCTTTGCTCGCCTTCTTCAATATAATGTCTGCCTTAACCCCAAGAAATGCGTCTTTGGGGTCCTCTCAAGAAAGCTCCTGGGTTTCATCATTTCTCTTCATGGCATCAAGATAGATCCCACCAAAATCCACACTATCCTCGAGATGCCACCTCTGACCAATCTCAAGTAGCTTCACAGTCTGCAAGGGAAGCTCCAGTCCATCCACCGCTTCATCTCGTAGCTTTCTAACCGCTGCCAACCCTTTCATCATCTCCTTAAGAAGGACATCTCCTTTAAATAGGATAAGGACTATCAAGAGGCATTTAAAGCTCTTAAATGCTATCTGGTCTCTCCACCAGTCCTCATTCCACCTAAATACGACCAACACTTCTACCTCTACATCTCAGCAACCAACCATTCATTAGGTGCCATGATCGCACACTGAGACGAGTAACACTATGAGCAAGCAGTCTACTACATAAGCCAAACACTTTGTCGACTATGAAAATTGGTATAATCATATTGAGAAACTCTATTTGGCTTTAGTCTTTGCCGCTACCAAGCTTCGTCACTATCTTTTCAATCATAAAACCTTTGTCATCACTCACACTGACCCTCTTAAATACATGCATTCCAAGCCATACCAAAACCAGCGCATGGCTCATTGGCTCATGCTTCTTGCTAAGTTCAACTTGGAATTCATCCATTAGAAATCCATAAAGGGGCAAACAATCACTGACCAACTAGTAGATGCCCCTCTTCTTGACAATCAACCTTCTCAGTGTGAGTTCCTCGATGAATCTATCGCCACTCTCTCGACTGATGACACATTATACCAAATGATGATGTTCTTTGATGGCTCCAAATGTCAACTTGGTGGGGGTGTGGGGGTCATCCTCATCCCACACGAGGGTGAGCACATGCCCCTGTCTTTCAAACTTGACTTTGAATGTACCAATAATATGGCTGAATATGAAGCCTTAATTTTGGGACTTCAAACTGCCCTTTCTTTAAGCATTAAGACCATCAACATCTTTGGTAACTCACAACTTGTCGTCAATCAAATCAACAATTCATATCTTTGTAAAAATGAATTTTACAAAGGTACAAGCACCGTGTTGACACCCTTCTAGCATCTTTTGACCATTACCTCTTGCAAACTATTCCTCGATCTATGAATAAGTTTGCTAACACCATGGCTTCTCTTGCCTCACATATTCCCTCTTCATCATCTTCATCAAGAATTTATGTCATGGTACATCATGTGTTATTGCCTTCATACATTTCCACTGACATCAACCTCATCAACACCATAGACTCTAGTCCATAGGATGTGTGGTATAAACAACTTGTGGACTACGTGGCTCATTCTATCATTCCTCCCAACCTCTCTAGCAATGCATGGTGGGCTTTCATCAAATGCATAGCTCACTATACCATGCTAGGGGGCCTTCTCTATAAGAGAGGCTTGGACATCCTTCTTCTTCACTGTCTAACCTCCACTAAAGTGTCTCATGCCATTAAACAGGTCCATGATGGGATTTGTGGTAGACACTTTAGTGGTAACTCGATTGCCAAGTGCATCCTTCACCTGGGCTATTATTGGCCCACTCTTCATCAAGACTGTAGTGACTATGTTTGGTGTTACATCAAGTGTCAGTAGCATGCTAACTTGCTTCATCTCCCTAGCCATGCCCTACAAGTCACTCAAGATTTTTGGCCTTTTTCATAGTGGGGCTTAGATTTCATCGACGAGATTAACCCTCATTCATCTCTTCGTCATCAGTCCATCATCACCGCCACTGAGTATTTCACTAAATGGGTAGAAGCTATTCCTCTCATCTCTACAAAAGCTAACAAAATTATTGACTTCATCAACACCCACATCATTTGTCATTTTGGTGTCCCTCACAAAATTATCACTGATAACAGTAAGTCATTTAAAAATAAAACTATCCAAAAACTTTGTGACTCCTTTGGCATCAAACTCAGCTTTTCTTCGCCTTACTACCCACAAGAAAATGGGTAGGCTGAGGCTTCCAATAAAATCTTAACTAAAATTCTCATGAAGGTGGTCAACGACATTGGAAGGGATTGGCACATTCACATTCCCTTCACTTTGTGGGCCTACCACACTAGCATTCGAACCTCTCTGAGTGCTACCCCTTTCTCTCTAGTGTACAAAATAGAGGCTATCCTACCTCTTGAAGTACAAATCCCATCTCTTCACATCTCTCTGCATGACATTCTTTTTAATGATGACTTTTGTCAAGATTGATTAGCTCAACTTGAATTACTCGACGAACATTGTCTTGCTGCCCTCAACCATCTCCATGTCTATCAAAATCGCATCAAACGAGCCTATAACAAAAATTTGAGAGAGCGAGATTTCAACATCAGAGACCTCGTCCTCAAAGAGAACCAACATGCGACCAATATGGAATGAAGTAAATGAGGCAAATTTGCTCTTAATTGGCTCAGACCTTACATCATGATGCACAAGTATGGATCAGGGACTTATCATCTATCTTTTCTTGAAGGCCAACCAGAACCTAAGCCCCTTAATGCCTTCCATCTGTGACCATTCTACTATTAGGTGAATACTCGCTTACTTGACATTTAACTTGAGCTCATCCCTTGAGCAACCCTTGTCCTCTTAATCCTCATTTCTTTCTACCCTATTTCTCTAAAGCAAGCCCTATGTAACCCTTTTATAAAGTATGAATGTTTTGTCCTAATAAAAGGGAGCCCTTAAACTTCTATAGTCTTGTCCATGACTCAAAATTTTGTCAAAAAAAAATAAAAATAAAATAAAAAATAAAAAAGTAAATTGATGTCAAAATATCAAAGGTCATAAACCCTAAAGGCAGATTGCTCCCTCAAAGGATAGTTGTACTATCATTGTTATAGCTAATAGACTACTCCCTCGAAGGACAACTATTCAAAGCCCTCATATATATATAAAGAAAAAATATAGACCACTCCCTTGAAGGATGGCTATGACTAAACTCTTGCTGCAAACAACACTTTCTCATAAGCTTCTCACATCGATCAGCTTCACAAATGACCACAAAACAAAATGACATCTCTATGTAGAATTTCCGAATTGATTAGTCTACTTAGAAAGAAAAAAAAAACTTAGGTCGTGGACTTGGCTTGTAGTCGTCTCAGGGTCTCCTATCAAAAGGGGCAAAGTCATCCCTATTAAAAGGGGTGACCCTCTCCTCACATATCACATCACCTGCTCAAGGGATTTCGAGCTCATTTTAAATATCAAAGTGATTCGATTACCTCTCTAACACAACCAATGGTCGACGGCGTAATGCATGAATAGGGCTTTTGTTTCTAAAAACCCCCTACTTATGTTATCACTATGGTCCTTGTCAATGAAAGGGAAAAAATGCCTTTCACTTTCTCCTTACCTTTGGTCACATTCAACCAACTCATTTGTCATCCAACCCAGCCTAACCTTTTTCAAGACCACTCACATTATCATAACTTATTCACACTAGTTTCTATGGACACCAATACACATGGAAATTATTGACCACACAATTTATGTCAAGCATAAACCATTACTTACTGAAGCATCAATAGACCCATTTCATTTCTAGCATACATTCATTACTTAATATGGACAATTGCTAGGGATGAAAAACCTCGACCAATGTTATAGAATACACCATCACCTCATATGGAAAAGGCTGTAACATCATCTTATCCTCATCACTTCAATACATGACCAAAACCAATCATCAACACATTTTGCCTCTTAGTCTGAACTATATTGGTCTAAGGCCCTAAATGATAGGGGCTATGTAGGCAGCACTCAAATGACATGATGTCTTTTGGGGTTAGCTTGACCACCCTCATTTGTTCATCTACCTGATGGACAAACCATATCCTCCTTTTGACCATAACTTAACCTTGACCAAAACAATCCATAACTTTGACCCTTTTCTTCCCTCTTGGGAGAACTACATTGGCCTGAGGCCCTAATGATAGGGGCTATGTAGGCAGCACTCAATTGACATGGGGTCTTCTGAGGTTAGCTCAGCCATTCCTTCATCCATCCATCCACCTCGACCAATGACCATGGAGATTGCGACTATCTCCTTCGACTATAACCACTTCCAAGACAACGTTGCCTTGGTTGTTTTTGCATGTATGCTACCTCATGAATGGTTATCAAAAAAAATTTCAACCAATATTTTGACCCTCACAAGTATAGGATTGTGAGTAAGTTGATCCCCACTACTTGTGACATTTTCGTGTTTTTTGAGAGCACTTCTTGAGCTTGGGATACTTGGAACATGATGACCATTGGAGCTACAACTTGGATCAAATAACCCAATCAGCTACGACTAAATGCTGGGGCCCAGTTATTTTGATTTTAGCACTCCTCGACCTTGACCTATGACAATTTGACCTAACCATCTCGTGAAGTGGTATGTGTGCAATCTCAAACTTTTGCAGCGTTCACACTCAAACTTCACCATATCCATCCACTATCTATCAGATCGGCACTTGATTTCAGGTTTCCTTCCCTCGACTCCCATTTTGAGGGGGAATACCTCATCCCATACTCAAGGAAATCTACATTCATTTTTTTTGTCTTGCAGTTTGCCAAAATAACCAACAGGATGAAAATAATCTCATCCTATACCTAGGGCAATCAACTCCTATTTTTGTCTTGCAGTTCGTCAGAACAACCAACAAGATAAAAAGGGGCAAATGTAGACACCAAAATCATGTCTAACCCTTGGTCATCCTCCCCCTTAGTCCATTCCTAACCCATTCCTAACCCACACACTTAATAATTTAAAATAATAACTTATTTTGAATTAATAACCCCCCTTTGACACATCACCCATAACACCTCACCTAAGACACCTCGCCTTGGACCATTTCCCACCCTATGACTCACCTTAAGACTAAGTGACTGACCCAAGACCTATTATTACTCCTTTCCAACTGCCTAACTAACTCTCATGCATATTTAGCCCAACTTTTGATAATTTTCCAATAGATTATGCACTTGGCGGATGGAGAACAGGCTTGATAGCCCTTTTACTCATTCTCCACCCACCGACATCGATCAAATGTCATCTGACACTGATGGGATCACCGACGTTGGTTTACTTAAACTAAGTTCTAACCTCTCACTCAAGCTAATCATGAATCTCTAATCATGAATCGCTAATCACTAGTCGGCTAATCACGAATCTCGAATCCTCTCCCCGTGAAATAGAGTTCTCTTGCTCTTGCTTCTTAGCATTCTTGCTTCTCATTTTCTCATAGGTATCAACATTTTGATAGCATTTTTTAGGCTTAGAGGACCAACACCAGTCATTCCATATAGGTTTGAAGATTTCATGACATCTCCATCACCAGCCACAACAAAAACATAGCTCCTACACCTCTACCAACTCGTGCCACAGCTAAGTATTTGTACTATTTTTATTTCAATGTCATTTCAAATATATTAGCATTCTGTCTACTGTCCATTCCAATCATCCTTGACACAGACCCAACCTACTCTTCCCAGAGAGGCTAAAAGGCCTTCTCTAAATCCCTATCTCCTTATCACCCTATCCTCTCTCTGGTCTCTTATTTAGACCATACTTTCTGCCTATAGCTCTGCACAGACCACCAAAACAGGGTCTCCAACCTCCAAACAGACTCTCAGACCATTCTACAAATTATAAACCAGACCTAAAACTTGTCCCAGGCCATTACCCTGACCGACCTCGACTATTACCCCTATCGATGTCGACAGACTAATCGACATCGATGACCTTCCTTGACCGATGCTGGCAGAACCACCGACATCGACGACTATGCAAAACATATTGCTACAAATAAGTATGCATTTTCTTTCATTTATTTCATTCTATTTTTATCATTTCTATTCCTAACTATATTCTACTTTTTATTAGTGGACTGTCATCCTCCAAGAAGTCTTTACACTTCTAGGACCAAGCTTCTGCTTGGCAATCCACTTTCTAGCCATCTAACAACTTTTGTGTTTTAGTCTCTTTCTTCTATAGGTGTCATCCTCCATAACCAAAGAGTAGTTCTCACGATGTCTGGATAATGGTGCACAAGACTTCATCCAGGTAGCTTCTAGCCCTTGACCACTTATCTTAGTTTCTCATTTCCTTTTGAAAGTGAAAAGCAAAAAATTGTATAGAAACAAAGAGGTAAGTGGATGTATGTCCTCTAGGAATATTACATTGAGATTAAGATTAAAAAATTGATAAGGTTCCAAGGTTTGATTGAAATGATTTCCAATTCTAACCCCAAGTTAGGTGTCATAAAATTTGATCAATGAAGATTTCAGCCTAACTAGTATGATCCTATCATTCATTTACTAATTAATGGAACTTATCTTGCTAGACTGACCAAGGAGTAGAATAAATCCCTCAAAATCAAATAAACCCATTAATTAATTAAGAATGGAGTGTTATATAGGAAGAAATTTAAATGTGTCTACCTAAGATGTGTTTCAAAATAAGAAGCTATTGATATAATGAGCACTTTTCATGTGAAGATGGGAAGTGGGAATCCATATGGAAGAACCATAGCTCACAAAATTATAAGAGTTGGTTACTATTATCTCACCATCTTTAAGGATGCTCATAATCATGTGGGAGAATGCCACTTATGTCAAGTCTTTAACACAAAGGAGCCCAAGGTAGCCATGCCACTACAACCAATGATGATTGATAAACCATTTTCCCAATGGGGACTAGATTTCATGGGGGTGATTAACCCCAACTCATCATAAGGTCATAGGTATGTTCTAACTACTACTGACTACTACACCAAATGGACTGAGGAAGTGTCTACTAAATAGTGTATAACTGAAGAAGTGATCAAGTTTCTACAATTAAACATATGCACTAGATTTGGGACTCTAGTCTCTCTAGTATATGATAATGGATATGATTTTATATCCATTAAAATGATATAATGGGCATATGATAAAGATATTAGTCTCAATTTCTTAGCCAATCATTATCTTCATGGTAATAGAGTAATTAAATCTACCAATAACAATTGATGAAAGTAATAAAGAAGTCTACAGAAGATAAACCTAGAACTTGGCATAAGCTTCTCAAATATGCCCTATAGGTAGATAGAACAAGATTTAAGTATGATCTTAAAGTGTCACCATTATTATTTGTGTATGTTGAAGAACTTATCTTCCCTATCACCCTCAAGTTACCTATATACAAGTTCATGTAAGAATATATGGAGGAAGATCAGGAACTTGTAAATTCAAGACCGTTAGACACTATTTAGATGGAAGATGCATGAGAAGAGGATTTTTTCAGCTTTAGTAGGCACCAAATGATGGTGAAAAAGTGGTTTGACAAATGATCAAAAATAAAGGTGTCCAGGCAAGGAGATCTAGTTCTTCTTTGGGATAAAACATATGAACCAAATGGTAAACATGGGAAGCTCACACCTTTGTTGATAAGTCCCTATAAATTTCCTGAGACACTTGAAAACAACACCTTAAAACTAAAAGACCTATAAGGAGAAGAGTTCACACTACCCACCAATGGGTAGGATCTCAAGCATTACTTTTTTTCTACTTCACCTGGGATCTTCATGGAGTAAACTATAATAATATTTAGAGTTAGAATAGGTAAGCTAGTTTAGTTTTTTTCTATTATTTCCTTCTTATTCCTTGTTTGTATATATGCTTACATATATTTTTTTACTTTTATTTAATTTCCTAATTTTTATTTATTTATGTTTTGTGTGTTTGTTTCTTTGCTTGGTTCCTTACTTCTAATAAGTCCTTTGGACAACCCTCAGTGCAAAGTTCATCTTAAGTACTCAGGAACTACATAGTTTAGAAATTTAGGTATGAATCTCAAGCATTTTTTGATCATGGGTTTGAAATTTAAGCTTATGTTATAGTTTAAATAAACTAGTATAGACTGGTAGATAGGTCAATTATTCTATGAAAATTTAAAACTTATTTTGATCTAAATTTGGTTTTGAGGTTAATTGCACATGTAGGATGAAAGCTTGAATTATTAAGGTACAATCATATTTTCATTTAAAATATATACTTACTTGGGATAAATTTGAAACCATAGGTGATTGTCTGAGGATCAAACATTTGACCAAATCCCTAAACTTGGATAACTTGGTTCTCGACCTTTGCTAGAAAGCCTAAAAGATCTAAAAAATACAAAAAAAAGCTTATTTTAAAATGAAAAATTTTCTAAGCAAAGGTGATTATGGTAATCTCCATCAAGGCTATGGAAACCTATCTATAAATGGAACAAGCCTTTGAGTATAGCCAAAAGTATCTCTATCAATCCTATGGATGATTGGCTAGAAGAAGAGCAATGCCCAAGCCCCCCTGAGCTAAAGTATGTTTTTTAATGAATATCCAAATATGTTGTAAGTTAATGTTAATTATTAAAGACATAAAATCTAGAAGTTGTCCCCTCAATCCTATGGAAAACAATAAGTGGAATCAAAACACACACACAACATGGCTAGGTTTTGATGGACGATTCTAATTATATATAAGCAAGGTTTGTCTTAACCATGAACTAATCTTGATAATGGTATTGATCAATTAGAATAAGTAATATAGTTATTTTTCTAAACTAGAGTCTCTAAATTCTAACATATTTCTATGTTTCCCCCATAAGCTGCCATTTGTTGAGGTCAAAATACCCCTATTTCCAAAAATTGGGGACCCATGTGTTAAATTGTGTAATTTTTACCTTAAAACTAATAATTCATCACTTGATTAGAGTATGATTAATATGTCTGCACATTATTCATATTTCAATATCTTCCACACCATGTTCTAGGTTGGTCTTTTGTTCATGGTTATACTTCAACTTGGCCTAATGTGGCTAATAATGAATCTTCATATTTCAAGTTGCAAGTATAATGAATATCTCTTTGAATAGATAATGGTGAGATTTTGAAATTCAATCCATATCCAGGATTTTACTAGCCTTTGGTTTGAGGAAATTCAAGTTAAATCTATGTTCAATCTTATTGAAACCCTCAATTAGAAACCCTAGATTAGAACCTTTTATTTAAATTCAAAATTTTGTGGGAAAACTTTTAAAATTCTAAGGACTTAAGCTTAAATTTTATACGAAGACTTCATCGTGTTTTTAAACATGACCAAACTTTAGCCTAAGAATTATAAGCTTGGTCCCATTTATGTCACCCCCTTTTCCCCCTTTTATTTTAACATGGTCTACAAGTTTACTGGGTCCTTTTATAATGTTCCTAACTTGGTTCAAAATTATTATTCACATGGTACTTTTCTTATGTTATTGACTTAGATAAATGTCTTAGTCCTAAGGCCCCATTCATGTTTGTTATTACAAACAAGACCTTAGTCTTAAGAATTTATCCTAAGTCTTATAAATTTTTAGGAAATAATTTAAGTTGTGTGCTTCTTTTTAGGATCGATGATCTGTATTCACATGGATGTTAATTTACCCACAAAGTGAAACCATCATTGTTGAAATGAGCCCCTTTTATTATAATATAGACTTAGCCTATGTTTTACCCTAAGGTTCTCATTATATTTTTCATTAATGGATTTAATTATTTTAAAGGCCTTCATTTTATTATGTTTTGAGAACCTAAGTTAAGGAACTTATGTTATACTTTGGTCTAAATTCTAAATGGTCATGAGCTCACTTAATCCTTTTATGACTACAGGAGCCAATAACGTCCAACTACCCAACTCATAATCAATGATCTATGGCTACTTATACAAATACAATCTAATAGAGTGAACATGGTGTTAAAATTCTAGGGACCAATCATGACTATTTACTTGAATCATCATTGACGATTTGCATTTACCCCCCAAATATGATCAGATGACACATATTGAATCTAAGTTTCTATGGGACTTACTTTTCATAGGACTTAAATTTGATGCTCTCACACCCATAAATTGATGTCCATTAATCCATCATTAACATCCACATGGCCATCAAATGTTAGTCCCTATGGTTAACTATATGATGTTAAAATTAATGTTCTTGTGATCATTAATTGATGCCTGTGAAGCTATCATTGACATCCATGAGGCCATGAAATTTTAGTCCCTATGAATAATTATACAAGATTAAATTTTATGTTCTTGAGACCATTAATTGACATCTTTTAAGCCATCAATGATGTCCATGAGACCATCATTTTCAAGCTCAAGAACCGATCTCATTTGGATAACTAAACATGTTTTTCTTCATATTGTAAGATCAATGGAGACCCATTCAGATAATAAGCATGTTTAAAGTATTGGTTTTTAATGATAAATATGAAATTTCATTTAGATTTTATCCCATCATATACCAAGTTAAAATTTTCATGGGATCAATTATAAACACCATGAACCTAGCTCAAATTTTAACATAAAGTGTGGTCATGTTTCTAAACATTTGACTAAACTTTGGTATAAAATATCATGCTTGGTCCATATATGTCCCATTATAATATTTAGGTCTATTATATTGACTTAACCTAACAAATTCCAATTCTTTTTTATTAAAAATTTAGCTTATCACTTTTTACCCTAAAGTTTTATTATATTTATTAATATGGTAAAACCTTAGGTTTAAAAAACAACATACTTAATCCTTTATTATGAAGGGTCCCCCTTTTATCATGATCTAAACTTAGCTTAAATAATTTATCCTATGGTGTATATTATGTTTATTAAAATTAAATAAACCATAGCCTAAAGTATTTAATGTAAGTTCTTGTATGTCTCGATGCTAACTTAAACATCATGCATCTTTACAAGATCTGACTTACATGTGATCGAAAGAACAAGATCAAGTAGAGTGAGATGTCCTTAGACTATTCAATAGAACATCCAAGGACTCATGGGATAATCACATGGAAAATACATGCCAAATGATGGAGCTGACAAGGTGAAGAACTTGAGAAACCCCACATGACTAGTGAGTGGCATAACCATGAAGCCTAGTCTAAACAATTACCAATGACATGTAGCTCATAATATTGAGATAAAAAAATCATGTTGATCTACATGGATGATCTAATGGAGTGAGATAAAGTAGGATTTTCAGAGGGAAATGATTAGTTTTTGAACATTAATGAACAAAATGTTTCAAATGTGCTAACTAGATACCACCTAAGTAGAAAATGACAAAACCAAAGATTTTGTAGTCATAAAAATCAAAAGTATAAAGGTAGAGGTATTAATCCAATCGAAGGCACCAAATTCACTTAAGTCCAAAACCCATCACCAATAAATCCCAAAAAATACTTGCAGAGAAAACCTAGCATCCACAAATCCCTAAAGTGATACCAAATTGGCCATTATCGAACCAAAGAGATCTCAATTATCATTTGAGCAATTTAAAATTAATCTAGAGGTAATTTTTTAGACCACTATTAAGTAATTTGTAAAGCTCACAGTCATGGAAACATAGAAGCAATATAAAGATGACGTAAATATCTACTTAACCATAGATTTGGAAGGGTCTTTAAGGACATAGTATTTGATGCTATAGCATTGAACACTGGAGATAATAATTGGTCCAAGATCTTTTGGAAAATCGAGGAAATACTGCCTCTAACTAGGGAGGATAAGAATATTTCATCATTTAAGACAAGATATTATGACCTAGTTGTAATACATATGGTGAGCCTTCACCACATAGAAAAAAAAATAGAGGTATAACATTGTACATATGTCCTCTATATTTTTAAAAAATGTAAGATTGAAAAGGGTATGTTGATAAATGAACGTACTCATAAATACATTGCCTATGTGTCTCCCATTGATTTTGAGAAGTATTATAAGTTACCAAATCCCCTAGTAGATATACTTAATGAATGGTCCAAGAAAAATGACCTCAAAGCCATCCTAGTCCCATAGTTGTATTCTAAAAACCATGTGATTTTTGACCTTAGTAGAAACATTCCCATCAACCAATTCTGACCTACAATTAGGATGATAATGACCTTGACGAATAGCTTGTTTGGAAACCCCACTACTAATTATTTTACAACCTTTTGGTACCCCTTGTATACTTCATGATTAAGAAGGAGCTCACCCCTCCCATTGGTGAAGTTATCAGCTCATGCTTATGTAGGCAAATATCCATTATTAAGAAAGGATCTAGGTAAAACTTATTTATGATGTCTTCTCTTTTAGATGCCCTGCTCGCCATAATTAATATCCCTAAATTTAAGGGATGGTTACCTAAAAATACATAGACAATGTCACAAATATATTCAAAATTTCATATCTTCAAGTATAGACATCATATTCAATTTATATATGATTCCATCTATCCTATCTTGAATGAGTCTATAATAGGATGCCCAATGCCTAGAGTCAGCCCATTAGATAATAAATCCATTGAGTTCATTGGGGACATCTAGTTTTATCTAAATTACAAAATCATCAATATTGAGGGAACACAATGCACTCCACTTAGATTGCCAGTTCATGTTCCAAACAAATTAGTTGAGCAGGAAGTTACATTCCAAATATGCAATGGTATAGATGGGTTGTGTAGAAGCAAAAGGAAAGGCCTACTACATCCTCCACACTTGGATATTGGTAGAACCATCTTCTATCATTGGGATAACATTGAATATTTTGATATACATAGAGCCTCTTTCAATTTTCAACATGATGAATTGAGAGAGTGGGACCTTAATGATAGAGTTGGGAAAAATTTGAAGGATAAACAAATAAATTTGAACTATGAACATCAGCCAAGAGTCTATGACTCAATATACACCAAGGATGCATCCTTAACAGTGGTATTAGGTAGGTTGAAGAAACCTAGCATAAATATAGGAGCTAGATTGATGAGGGACCGGAAAGGAAGTGATGACATTTGGTAGCTTGGTCCAAGGTAGTAACACTTACTAGGAGATCAATCCTATCAAACTCCTCCCATGTAACCATAACAAAAAGTAGAAGTCCCAAATTTTAAATTACAAAATAAAGAATGACCTTAAGAAAGGAGACCTAGGGAGGGGACATCATCTTCAACCTAGCCCAATGAACTAGGATCTCTAATTGAGTACATTGATGTGGTGACATTGGACCCAAGTGAGATAGTAGAAGATGAATTATAGATGTTTTACACTTCTTATCAATATAATGAAGAGGAAATACAAATGGAATAACCTCAACCCAAATTTTAGGAGGTAAACAAGGAGAAGGGGAAGGAATTAGATTTGAGTATAGTTCTAGTTATTCTGCCATAAAATAGAAATGTTGAACTTGCATTAGTTCTAGTAGGAATAAAGAGACCCAAACGTACCTTAGCTCACCCTTTGAGTGAAGTAAATGTCTTTGGTGAATAAAATGTGTTACAATTACTAACCATCCTTGAATGGTTCATCTACAGTAAGTTGAAAAATATTCTTACTCTACAACACTCTTAGGCCTTAACCAAGTCAGTAAATGTAATTATCCATGATGAAATCAAACCATGGATAGTTGCCTTGGAGGAGGAGAAAGAAAAAAATATGGATAAACTTGGGGAGTCAATTGAAACCTAAGTAGAGAATACATATCCCCCTAAAATAAATTAATCATTAGTTAGAGTCCAATTTAATCTAGAAACTATAGGTTTATAGAGGGTGACAGAAAAGAGAGCCATGGTTGCAGGTGAAGAATTCATTTTTTATAAGGTGAAACCATTTATTGGTTTAACTCTAGTATGAGGTTAGAATTTGAGTGAAGACCCCATATTTTAATAAGACATACTTGCATTGGCCCAATCTCAATCAACCCAGCTACAAATTAACATCAAGGGCATGAAACAACAAATAGAGGACTTGAAGAAGAAAAAGGAAAATTTAGAGAGGCAAGCTATTTTATATATCCTAGATGTTATGATAGAGTTGTTTAAGGATTCCTTTTATGACATGTTTTATTCTCTAAAGATAAAAAAGGCAAGATATGGTGTATTAGGTTAGTAAGATGCAGTATCTAGGGGTTTAATTACTCAATGATAGAGTTCAAAAGATAATATGAAGGGTTTAAATAACATATTGATAGGGGATAAAATCACAAGTTTTAGGACCATCAGCCTAACCCATCTCAACAAAGTCATGGGAATAATTGTAGATAAAATTAGAGGATTGATCATGTGGTACAAGAGCTTGAAAATAATTATTAGGGATGATAAAGAGTTATTGGATAGGAAAGAACAATTCCTTAAGACCATGATTGCCAAACCTATAACTCTTAGATCCATGGTCATTATTATAGATGATGAATTCAAGCATAGGACCACTTTGGTCATCAAAAGGTTAATATAAAGAGACAAGGTAGGTCTATGATTGACAACAACAGGGTCATGGATATGATCCTAATGGTAGAAGAAAATATTGACAAGGTGAGGAGCATTAAAGAAGCCTCAGAGAGAAATAATAGGGACCTTGAGGTCTTAACTGAGAAAGAGGATGAAATATTCCTTAAACATATAGTTAATTTGAGAATTATTGAGGAGAAACATCAAAAGGTATTAAGGTTACTATAGCAGAACCAAGGGACTCCATTAGCATAAGGTCCACCAGTTAGTTAGGAATATTCTCTTTTATTGATATGTTTTAAATTTTAAAAATAAGATATTCTTTTGTAATGGCATGTGCATTTTTTTAGCACATTTGCCTATAGGTTAGTTTATTTTGGAAGGTCTAGTGTATTATAGAAACTTTATAAAAAGGATAACTATTTTTTACATTTTTACACTTGTAATATAATGTAACTAATTGACATACTTCATTGTTTATATAAAAGGAGTATTTTCTATTGTAAAGAGGAGATAGTTTTGAGCCAAAACATGTATACTTTTGAGGTATTAATGAAAGTAAGGAATTCTAAAAATATTGTCTAAATTTGTTTCTATTATTTGATATATGGTTTCTCTCACAATTATTTGTTCTAAATCTTAGATTTGAATAGTTCTTTTGAATTCTTGGTGTGTACCTTTTGAACGCAAAATTATTAAATTATGCATGTGCTAGGTTAATTGAGGGTTTTTTAGTTTGATTCCTTTTATTTTATCTACATTTGTAGATGTGCATCAGCTATTTTTTCAAAGGAATAAAACTTTTAAGTAAAATTGGTTCTTATTTGTATTGTGTCTTATCTCCTTAAAAGTTTGCCTAATATATGTTTTAATTAAAGGTTAAGTTGTTTCACTATATAACTTGGTTTTAAGTTCATGTTTGGAAAACACTTGAACTTTGTCATGATGTCTGAGATAAAGATAAACAACACTTTTCTTCTCTACCTTACCCTAATTTTTTACTTCTTTTTTAATTAGATCAATTTAATTTAAATATCATTCTAAATATTCACATAGATTAGTCTTTAGACTTAGAATTGAGTAAAAATCATCTTAATTAGCATAAATTATCTTCTTATTTGAAAATATTTGATGACCAAGGTGGATCCCAACCACCAAACTAATATAAATATCATGGAAAAGTTTTCTTTCTCTTTTGTTATTTCATCATAGGTAATTAGATTACTACAACTTGATGTAGACACTAGGACACCATATATGATGGTCCTAGATGTTGAAACACCCCTAGATCAGACCATTACCCAACCTATAACCATGACCCTAAGTTATTTTATATAGATAACTAAACCCAACTCACTAACCTACCCTTTTACCCCACTTAAACTTTAACCCTTGACCATCTACAGTCACCTTGACTATTAACAATCGCCTTGACCGTCGACAATCAGGTCTTCCCCATCTAAAAAAAGATAACTCAAGCTATGTGAAAGATAGTACATAAAAAAACCAAAAAAAAATCCTATGGAAATTTATACCTCCATATATATTTTCCTATAAAAGGAGGGGAGTAGGAGGTGAAAGAGGATCCAAGAATTTAATAATCAAGAAATCAAGTTGTCAACTAGTAGTCATCAGGAGATTTTAGGATCAAGAAATTATTTGTAGGTCTTCCTCCAACAAGTTAGAAGCTATGATAGAGACTTAAAACTTTAAAAAATATATTCTTTATGAAAAATACCATTACTTTACCAAAATTACTCTAGGATCATCTACCAACTATCAAACAATTAGTTAAGTATATTTATGGTTTTCAAGTTATGATTATTTAATTTCTAATCTAGACCCTTCTACATAATATATTCTAAACCCTGACCCCAAAAAAAACCTCCAATCATTTAATTATCCCTTATATAACCTAACCTAACTCTTTTATAAAACACCCTTAGAACCCATAGTATCTCCAATGGTCATCTTGACTACCAATGATCACCTTCAACCACCAACAGTCACCCAACTACCAATGGTCACCTTAACTGCCAATGGTCATTATGATAGGAAATATTAGATAGATATTTACACTTAATTACCCTCACATAAATTCTAATTTTTAACCTTATGCTTGTTCACAGAGACCCCACCTATTTCCTGAAGCCAACCTAACCTATTTATCATTAGTATTGACCCACTATTTGTTTAATTAGTCTATTTCATTTATCAAACATTTATTTCTTATTGCATTCCCTTTTATTATTTTTTATCATTTCATGTAATTATTTATTTCAACTTAAATATTTTAATAGTGTGGGTTGATGGCTTCCTATTAATTTCATGCTTCTTGGATTTAGATCATGCTAGGCAATCCACCTTGTTATCCATCTAACAACCAATTTGCTTTAGTGTTTTCTTATCTACAAGTCATTATTCCTAAGATAAAGAGGATATATTCAAAATCATCTAGATCATGTGTGCAAAAACAAATAGATTATTCTACCATACTCACATTTATTTTCTTACTTCTTTAACTAGAAAATAAATAAAAAATGAGAGAAACATTCTGGCATGCCTGGCTGGACCTAGTAGCATCTAGGTGCCCCTTTTCTTCCTTATTATATGCTCATATAAAGAAATTAAAATTTATTTTGGGTATAAAATAAACCTTGCATACATTGATTACATGCATGTTTATCTCACATAGTTAAAATTAAACACAAAATAATTCAATAGTAGCTTCACTTCTTTATCACACACCATACCAAAAAAATTAAATCAATCAAAACATCATAACAAATGACATAAGGCCAAACTAGGGTTTCATCTCCTATCATATCACCTTCACCCTTTGGCTATCTTACTTGGATGTCATTACCAAGAAGAGAAACCAAAACTCATCTCTTTGATTGAGTTTAAACCCTAGAAATTGATATATAATAGATAAACACCTGATACCCTTATCACTGTAGTGTGTGAAGTGAGGGGGTAGAACCCAATACCAAGCCATGTATTAATTTCTAACATAGATCCTTTTGAGAGCCTTAAACATCTAAAACCAACCATAGACTTATTTTTTAGTACTTATTCTACAAACCAAGATATTTTTCATACTTTCTAACTAAGGTATAAACAAAAGTGAGCTAAAAGGTACCCTAATATTTTAAATGCACCCTAGTGTATGTTTTTGATTTCCTTGAGATATTTTTCTTTCTGTATGCTTTATGTTTGAGTTGTGAGCTTTCTTTTATTTATTTCTATTTCTCACATGGTCTTTACTAAACAACAGTTGAGGAACCAAACCAACCAAGAGCCACCTTCCACCTCTTCTTCCTCCATGGAGTATACCTTGGATGTTGAGGGTTATCCCCATCTTTATACCATCTACCATGCCTCAGATTATTGTCTAAGGGGATGTGGATTTTTATACCTTCCTTTTTATAAAACCCTATAGCCCTCCAACATTACCTTAACACCCTGTCTCACCACACCCCTACTTCAGTTCCCTCCTAGTGATCCACCTTATGGGATGCCTCACCATCTTATGGTTACCACTACCTCTACCCAACCTATGATCAATCAAACATATTCTTCCATGAATAATCCATCTACTACCTCCACCAAAACTCAATCAAATAACCCAACTAATAACTAATCACCCCTTCACTGACTAACAACTCCTCCCACATAGGAATAACCTCATCTCTTTTTACCCATACTCCATCCACCATGGGGATTCCTTATATCCAAATTTCCACTATTCCCCTTATCACTACCAACCCACCAATATCCACCCCACTTCAAAGTGTGGTGATTTGTATACCTTATACCCTTCCACCTATTAGTACAAGAGTTACCACTCATCCCCAACCAATTAACCCATACATACCTTCAACCCAATCCATATTAATTCCCTAATCTACCAATCCAATCATACCTCTGAATAAACTGACATTAACTCCTTAAGAAATACCTATGACACCTTACCCATGTTATGTTCCTAATCTACAAGGATACATATCTCCATCTTATACCTAGCCTTTTGTGCCTATTAACTCTTATGTGGCATCATATTAAACCTCAATGACCACATACCAACATGTGTAATCTTCTCAACCTTATACCAATTATCCATATATTGCATCCACCCAACCTCAACAAAACTTACCATACAATTATGGAACTCCTCAACCCCAAACAAATTTGGTCAAACTATTGATGGATAAAATGACCAACCTAGAGTCATCTATCTTTGGGGATCACAACCTCTTATCTTATGAATAGATCTGTAATGAACCTACTGACCCATTTATCCATATACAACCTTACCCTCCTTAGTGGAAACTACACAAATTTTTTAAATTTCAAACAAAGGAGGACCCCCAACAACACTTAAGAGAGTTTCGACATTCTTGCTACTTGATTACCTATGATTATGTTCTTCTCCTTCATACCTTTTTTGTGTCTTTATATGGACCAACATTAGATTGGTATAGTGTTATCACTAAGCACTCTATCTTTTCCTTTTCCCAACTCACCCAAACCTTTTTAGACCACTTTTTCATCAATATATTTAAGAAGTTCTCTATCACGGACCTCTACTCCATCAAGCAATTTGATGATGAATCAATTGCTGATTTCATATCTCGATGGAGAGGTCTTATCAACCATCTCTCTTTGTCTTTTCCCCAACTCAAGTTGATTGAAATTTTATCTTAGGCTTGTGTTAAACATATTTCACCTACTCTACAAGTTCAAACCTTCAAAAATTATAACGAGGATTTCACCATAGCACACAAAATAAAAATTAGAGCCATTAATGAGGGGAAGTTAAAACTAAGAAATAAAAACTCTACCTTCAAATCTAATGACCCTTACCCATACAAAACCACCAACCAATCTAACTACCCTAACACTAAACCAAAAGTAGCCACAAACATGGTTGTCCTTAAAATATCCCCACCTTTGGTTATCAACCAACCCAACCAAACCAACTCCTCTAATCAACAAAACCAAAATCAAAACTGGGATACCCCAAACAATGCACTCTGTTAGGGGAGTTATATGCTTCATTTTTGTACAAGTTTCTCAAATCCAACATTATATAGCTTCCCCTCATCAAACCTCCTTAATAATTTGATGCTTCTAACCCTATGCTTAGTTGGTACAACAAGAATGATCTATGTGTTTTCCACTGGGTCATTAGACATAATGTTAGTAGGTGTAACACCTTTAATATCATTGTCCAAAACTTGATTGATTAAGGATAACTTGCATTGGACAATCCTAATACACCCCCAAATTAGTCAATCGACATCTTTTAACAAAAATTTCCCAATCATTCCCCTCCTACCAAAAATGATGATAACATACCAGAATCATCTCATGCTCATGAGGTCCATATGCTCAATGCCATTATCAATGAACCTATCATTGAGGAAACGACTACATCAACTACCTATTCCTCTACTCCACTTATTGAAGTGGTGTAATCACCCCCATTCCTTTGGATACCCAAATAAAGGAAGTAACCACCTCCTTTCATTAACTTGATGAGATAATAGACTTACCCACCTATCCTTTGATATACATACCAAAGAAGGAAACCATAACCATCACACCTTCCTCCCCCATCATGGAATTTCCCACTTTCTCTTCAAAAACCATTCCAAAAGAAGAGATCATCTTATCCTCTCCTTCCATTGAGGAAACATCTTTTCAAATCTTAGAAACTTTCATCAAAGACAAGGGTAAATAAACCATTCCCTAACCCTAACTTATGGACCTAATCATTGAATACGATGCCCAAGAAACTAAACCAGTTTACAAACCCTTCTCTAGACTAATCCAAAGCTTAGAAGTCTCTTCTCAAATTGATTTGGATCCAACCACCTTTTCGCACCATCTTGGGCTCCCTTATCAAAACAAACATGAAATTTCAACCTCACTTTCATCCACCATTAAATGTATCATCACCTTAATCCCTTCTTCAAAAAACTCTCCCTCTAAAACCATGGAAGAACCATCTAAACCATCTCCATCCAAAATTATCAAATCACCTTACACCTCTCTTATCAAACTTATCAATATCCTAGGGATACTTCCTGCTCCTAAACTTATCCACCCATCTTTGAAGTTGGACTTAACCCCATCTATTCCACCAAATAAAATCTTAACCAAACCAACCAAGAAGGTGAAACCATCCAAACTCCCACCTATGACTAGAACCTTACCACCCCCTTCCCTCTTACCTTCTATCTTGGGACCCCATCTTTATTTCATATTAGGAGCTCATCTTTATATTAAGAAGGCCAACCCTCCCAAATTCACCCAAACTAAACTTATTATTTTTATTCTAGCTTTACCTACCCCCTCTAAAACATCAAACTCCCCATCATTTTAAGCTAAACTATCTACTTCTACCTGCCCACCTATCTCCGAAATTTCATCATCTCAAGCACCCACCTCTAAATATTTCACCTTTAAATATTTTGCCTAAAAACTATCCAACAAAAAATAATAACAACAAAACCCACCTATCAAAACCATTCTACCACCCATAAATTCTATAGTGAAACCTACTTCTAAGAAGGCTCCCACCCTAGAAACCAAAAGCCCATCACCCTTAACACCTTTGCTTGAATATTATTTGATCATTTTACAAAGGTTTTTAAAAAATTCGTCCTTAAACTTACCACCTATCATACCATTTGACCCTTCAAGTCCTAAACCATCTTGGTTTAATGAGAGTTTAATCTTCTCATACCATAAGACCCTTGGATATAAAATGGATAACTATAAAGCTCTCCAAGCACTTGTCCATAACTTATGGGATTAAGATGTTCTATTATTAAATGAACCTCTCTAGAGTCTATTATCAACCCAACCACAAAATGAACCTATCCAACACTTATCCATTCCCAAACTCTCACCCAAGATTGAGGAGGAACCAAAGCAACCTTCTAGTTGAATTCCTCCCCTCATTAACACTATCCATATGGTCACTTGATCTCAGGCCCAAAAAAAAGATAAGGGAAAGGACAAAGTGTCCATTACATGGAAATATCCTTCCACCCGTTAACCTTATAACTAGAATCAATAACCTCCACCTTCACCTTCACCTTCACCAAAGCTCAAAATATCCATTTTGGGTACCTCTCCCTCCAACCCTTTTGAATATATCCAACACATAGTTCTAAAATAGCTTCACCAAACATAGGTGAAGATGAGCCTATACGAACTAATAAACACCTCACCTCATCACCACCAAACATTAATAGAGGTCCTAAAATCTATATAGATTAAACTAAAAGACCCTAAACCTCTTCTAGCCTTTATCAAAGCTCTGTAACTTTCTACCCTTATCATATTCAAGGATTCAAAAATACCTTATGTTCATCTTAAATATCCTGATCCTCCCTTCTTCATCACTACATACCTTAATTAAACACACATCAAAAGGGTGGTGATTTATGGGGAAATATTATTAATATCATCTCATCACATGTGTATTACCAATTCCAAAGAATATCATGTAAGAAACCATAGTGGTCCTCCATTTATTTAATGATACTATGGCCACAACCTTGGGAACAATCATTTGTCATAGTTACTTATGACCTCTCATGCTTCTAGAGCTATTCTACATTATATAAGGTGAGTTCCATTATAATGTCTTACTTGGATGCCCTTGGATCTACACAATGAATTGTGTCCCATCCACCTTACGTCGGAGTGTCATGTCTGAACATGAGTGTCAAGTCATTACCATACAAGATGACCCTAGTCCTTTCACATATTGTAACATGACATATCGACCCAATGACATTATTCTTCCTTGATTACCCACCTCACCACCAACCAAAAACAAACCCAACCCTACCATCGATGAAGCTTAAACTATCTCATCTATCTCTTCTTCTTAGATCCTCATAGAGGACCCCTTGGAACCTATGTTACAACATCTCTCACTAGGAGAGTATCATATTTTAGACTTGAATGCCTTCCATACTCCTCAAGAGTATGAGAAACTTGACCATAATCTTGGTTATGAACCCAATATTAGAACCATCATTTATTTTGGGCTTCTAAACCACCAAACCAACTTTATCTATGGGGGACTTGATCATTTAATTCTCACTTCCTCCACCACCTCTTCTATCTGACTATTTACCTCTAGTTTCTCCTATTTGGACAAACTAGAATTTGCCAAATTATATCTTTACTAGTATGACTGGAAGGGATCTAGCCTTGAATAATATGAACATGGACCACATGAGTTACCTTTGATAAAAACCTAAAAACCTCATGAGCTATTTGGCCTTGGGTTTGTCCCACCAAAAGAACCCACCAATTCACCCAAACTTATTGATACCACCAAGGAGGACATTCCATCTTGACCAACCCCATCTCTTTCAAATTCCAAGTATTTCAAAACCATCCCTTCTAAATTTTTTTAGTCAATACCATTAATTTGGGATATCTAACCTATCAAAAGGGTGGCCAAACTAAAATATTTCCTCTGATTTAGCATAAAATGGTGGAAAATGATTCTCCTACCATCCACACCATCCAACATCAAGAAAATGATTCCATTATCACCTATCTTAGTGTAAGGGATTATTATATCCATAAATCCCTTCCTTTTGAGAACCAAACCATGTTAAATGAATCGACTATCGATGTCAACTTAGGTACTCAAGATAACCCTCACATTATAAAGATTGGTCAATCCTTAGATTCTTCAAAAGAATAGGATTAACCTTCCTTTGTGATTGAATCATAGAATTTACTTGGTCCTATTATGATATGCCCAAAATCAATCCTTACATATCTCTCCATAACATCATCATCTATCCTGATGCTAAGCCTATTAGGTAAAATATTTGTAGGATGCAGCCCCACATCACCATTATAGTCAAAGAAGAGCTTCAACACCTATTATATGTAAATTTAATTCAACCCATTAACTATCCCTAATGGGTTTCCAATATCATTCCCATTAACAAACCCATAGAGGGACTTTTCCTTTGTGTTGATTATCATGACCTCAACTTCTCTTGTCCAAAGGATAACTTCCCTTTCCCTAGTATCGACCAACTTGTTGATCTTAAATTTGGACATGATATGTTATCTCTCATAGATGGTTTCTTAGGATATAATCAAATCTTGATTTCCCCTAAGTATAATTCTAAAAATTCCTTCATCACCCATGGGGAACTTTCTACTACAGTGTCATACCATTTGGTCTAAAAAGCATTGGAACAACCTATTAGTGTGTAATGACCTATATCTTCCATGATATCATCCATAAAATAATAGAAGACTATGTAGACTATCTCTTTGGAAAATACAAATATCAAAAGGATCATCTAAAAGTTTTTAAGATTAGCTTTGAGCACCTAATCCATTTTCATGTCTAACTTAACCCCAATAAATGTGTTTTTTGGGTCCTATCTAGAAATCCTCTTGGCTTTATCATCTCTCTTCAAGGAATCAGAGTATACCCTACCAAAGTTAGATAAATCCTCAACATGCCACCTCCAACCCACCTTAATAAACTTCATACCTTGTAGGGGAAGCTCCAATACATCTGTCACTTCATCTCTTAGTTGTTATATAGATGTCAACCCTTTCATTGTCTTCTCAATAAAGATGCATCTTTTAAGTGGAATAAAAACTATCAACAAGCCTTTGATTAAATCAAATAATACCTTCTTTGTCCACCCATTTTTATCCCTCTTAAATAAAACCAACCCTTCTATCTTTATGTATTTACCACTGACCATTATTTAGGGGCAATGCTCACTCACTATGATAAATAAAATAAAGAGCAAGTTATCTACTATATAAGTCAAACACTTATAGAGCATGAGACTCGATACACTCATATCAAGAAGATTTAACTCACCTTAGTATTTTTGGATTCCAAGCTTCAACATTACCTCCTCAATCACAAAACATTTTTCATCACCAACACTGATGCACTCAAGTATATGCACTCTAAATTATATCAAAACTAATGTATGGGTAATTGGCTCATGTTCCTAGCTAAGTTTGACCTTGAGTTCTTCCAATAAAATTCAATTAAAGAGAAAGTCATCATTGATCAATTCATTAAATATCTTTTTCTAGACAACTAATGACTTCCTCACATATTTCTAGATGAGTCTATCATGACTCTTTCTCAAGAAGACATCACCTACCAAATGACCATGTTCTTTGAAAGCTCAAAGTGCCAGCACGATGTGGGTGCCAAATTTATTCTCATTCCCCTCGATGGAGAACCTCTCCCTCTTTCTTTCAAAATTGATTTTTAGTGTACCAAAAATATGGCTAAGTATGAAGCCCTAGTAATAGGTCTCCAGACCTCTCTAGCTTTGGGAGTTAAGATGATTAGTATCTTTGGTGATTCCTAACTTGTGCTCAACTAGATCAATGGATCCTACCAATGTAATAATGATGTCTTGTAAAAGTACAAACACCTAATAGATGTACTCTTAATATTATTTGAGCATTATTTTATCCAATCTATTCTATGATATACCAAAAAGTTCATGGATACAATGGCTTCCTTTGCTTCCCAAATCCCATCTACACCTACTGAGTCTAAGCTCCTTCTCACCATTTATCATTTTATCACACTTTCTTATATCTAATCTAAATTTCATACCATTTTTAGTGTGGATTAATATTCATCAAACATTTGGTATGAGCAAACCTTTGACTACCTCAACCTCATCATCATTACTCCTAACCTCTCTAGGAATGCTAAAAGAGACTTTATTTAGAGTACCTCTCATTATACCATACTAGGGGGAATCCTTTATAAATATGGTTTCAATGGCCTCCTTCTCCACTACCTCCATGGTCATGAACCCTCCTATGCTATCAAAGAAACACATGATAGGATATGTGGAAGATACTTTAGAGGTATAAATGTCCCTAAATGTATCCTTCACCTTGGTTACTATTGGCCTAACTTCAACCAATATTGGTATGATTATGTGAAGAAGTGTGTTAAATGTCAACAACACATTAATTTACATCATGTGCCAGCCTATAGCCTTCAAGTATCTAAGGAATTTTGGCCCTTCTCATAATGGGTATTAGTTCTCACTAGGGAAATCAATCCTCATTCTTCATAGTGGCACAACTCCATCATCATCTCCACCACCAATTATTTCACCAAGTGGGTGGAGGTTATTCCTCTTATCTCAAGTAAAGTTGACAAGATAGTTGACTTCATCAATTCTCATATCATCTATAATTTTGGTGTTCCTCATAAGATCATCATTGATAATGGTAAGTATTTTAAAAACAAGCAAGTCTAAGGATTTTGTGATGCATTTGGCATCAAGTTAATATTTTCCTCACCTTTCCATCCATAAGCAAATGGATAGGTGAAATACTCTAACAAAACCCTCAAAAATATTTTAACCAAAATGGTCAGTGCTTCTAGTTGAGATTGGCACGTGCACATCCCCTTAGATTTATGGGCCCATCACACTAACATTTTAACTTCTAAAGGTTCTAACCCTTTCTCTATAGTCTTTAGAGAAAAGGTGGTCTTGACTTTTAAAGTATAAATTCCCTCTCTTCACATATCCTTGAAGGACACCATTTCTGAGAGTGGATATCATCAAGAGTATCTTGTATGACTTGAAATACTTGATGATCATCACCTAGCTGTACTTAACCATCTTCATGTATACTAAGAGCAAGTCAAACATGCCTATAACAAGCACTTGAAATAATGATAATTCAACATTGAAGACCTCATCCTGAAGGAAAATTAATATGTGACCAATATGGAGAAAATAAAATGAGGTAAGTTTATTTTAAATTGGCTTGGACCCTACATCATTACCCAAATTAATGAAACAAGAGCTTATCATTTGTCCTTTCTTGAAGGCAAACCAAAACTTGAGCCTCTCAATGATTCACACTTATGTCTTTTCTTTTGTTAAATAGGGATCAAACTCACATTTTGTGTAACTTAAGCTCATCCCTTGATTTATGAGATATTCACCTTCTTCAAACCTTCATCTCATCCCTTTGAGGATAATTGATTATAACATATAATGATGTGATTAATTATCACAATCATAGCCTAATCCTAAATATGGGTACCATGGCTTTACCCATTTTATGGTTCTTATGGATACTTTTTATCCCTAATCATATGGAATCCCATGGTCATTGTTTCTCAAACCACCCCTTTCACCTATCATTAAACCCTTATGCTTTAGGTTCTGCCCTCATAAAGGTAAAACTCTAACCCTATATAGAATTTTCCATGTCTAACCTAGCATAAAAATAATTTGGGATACCTAAATACCACTTGGGTCTAATATCTCTAACATGAAAACTATTCCCTTGATGGATAACTACCTTAAATTTTAAAAATTGCTTAAAAAGATAATTTGCTCCCTTAAAGGATAACTACCAAAATGAATAAATACCAAACATAGACCACTCCTCTGAAGGATGGTTAAGTAAAATTCATAAAATTAATCATTTAAGATTCTCACATTGATTATCTTCATAAAACCATAAAAAAAATCAATAAAGAGACCCTTATCTGAATAAAGAACAAGTTATCCCAAGAAAGCTACAATCAACTTACATATATAGTGTTAGTAGACTTCTTGCATCAATCAGTCTACACCTTGCATTAAGACACAGACTATCTATTATGGTTCTTAGGGAACCTATAGAAGGGGTAAACTAAGTCACAAGAGGTTACACTACCCTTCACACCACTTATCACCTATCTCCCCTTTGTAGAATATACAAATCAAGGGATTCTAAGCTTACTTCATACAATGTGATCAAGACACCTTTTTATCAACCAACACATGATAATGTGAAGCATTCAAAAGGATTATGATCCTTAAGCCAATAAAACTTTAGTTTTGTTTAGTCCTTACCAATGAATAAGCACCATGCCTTTTTTGTACCCTTTCATAATTGGTTCATGTATTCACTTAAATGTATTTCTCATGATTTTCATCTCTTTTCCCACATCTAGTTTTGCTACCTCACTTAATTTATGTGATATAATAAACATCATAACCATAATAAATCACATCACATAACCATAATCAAAACATCATAGCCATATATAAAATAGAGCATCACATCATATTCTTGTATAGCCATAACTCATCATAAACATCATCCATAATCATCACATGTCTAAGCTAGTGATTTTACATCTCATAAGCCTAATCATAGTAAAATACAAACATAAAAACAATGAACCATGAACCATAAATCAAATTTATATATCATCATTAGATATTATACATCATGTCTCATTAAAATAAAATAGTACATATAATACAGTGCATCTTTCTCTCTAAAAAATATACATCTCACTACATCAGCTCATATGTTGGTATCAAAATAATCTACACCTATAAATATCATATCATAAACTATGCCCTTAGGGTACCACTTCCACTTGGTGCTTATACCCATAAGGTGCCTACCTGTCTACCCATAAAAGTAGCCCAATGACTTAAAGTCACCACACTAGTACCATCTACCAAACTGGCCCTATACTCACCCCATCAGGGCTCATCTAGATAATGTGTCAGAAATATGGCCTCATAATAACACATCTCCTCAATTATATAAAAATAATATGCCATAAGAATTATATCTAGTGGTCTTATTAGTGTTATGGATGTTCCTTTAGTCTATCTCAAGGAGTCCCTCTCCTAGGTCATAAAGGCTAGTGAAGTCCTAGCCTTATCCCTCTCACCCATCATAGTGGCTAACTAACCTTGTAATATAATAACCTAAAAATATAATATAGCCACCTACCCATGTAAAGCTATGAACTATGATTATGTAGTAGCTAGCACCGTTCATACATGTCCATCATAGATACCTCCCTATACCTATAATTATGGACCCCCACTAGCTAGGTCCACATCCATGGACTACCTGCCCCCATCATCCCATGCAAAATTTACTATTATATAGAGGGAATGATACCATGCCATGTAACCATAAACAAAACTTGCATCATTAATATTTTCTCTAGTAGGTAGTTCCTCATGATCAAGAACTGTCTCCACCAACTATGGCTTTGGAAGCAAAAACTTGGCATCCTCCCACCTATACCTTGAGAATATATTTGGAATCCCTTATATTAGGTTAAACTACCTATAAAACCTATCAAAATGGATGATATTAGTCTCACCCTCTCTCCTCCTAAAAATCCAACTATATTTTTGCATCATTAAAATGAGCTGAGTGTAGTGGGCCCACTTTAAAAAGATAACATATGCCCTCCAAACCACATCTCTAACCACCAAGGCCTCTAATTCCCCCCTTGAACCAATCAATGCCTCTTACACCTCCTCTAGGTCTTGTGAATGTGTAATCATTCCTACACCACATAAAACCTACCCTGAAGTCCATATGGCCATATCCATCCCATGGCAGCCCCATTGGCCTTAGAACTTAGATGTGCTCATAGTCCTAATAATGTAGCACAAACCCCACACTAATTTCATACCTCCTTTGAGCTTTGAACCCCCACAACTCCCTATATATCTAAACTAATAGCATAGGTGACCACCCAAACACTATACAACCCACTAACATTTCTACCATTACACCTAACAATAGATAAGGATACCTCCCACTACTTGAATCTAACATTACAAAACATGAGACTACCATCATCATCATCATCATCATCATCATCATCATCAAACTCTGATCATCTCTATTCCTCTGATATAATAGCCTATATATAAATCCTTTGATGTGCCATCTAGTGAACATATGATCATCACCATATAGTTTTTCCATTAGCTCATCCCTCTCTTTTCTCTCAATATGATATATCAGCTGCCCCCAAATTGGTAATCATGTAATCTTATTTATATCTTATATCAAGATCATCATCTCCCTAATCAATAGGAAAAAGGTGTTTATGGCTATATCCCATCTCTTGATGAGATCCATGATCATTACCACATATCATATCATGTGTTGGTAGTGCATCATAGTTCTGAGGTTGACCTCCTCCATGTGCACCTAGTCATCATTTTTCATCCCTTAGTAGATCTCTAAAAAGATCTAAGGAACCTGATCTCACATTTGGATATGACCTCATGCATTAACAATTTAATATAGAAAACACATTTATTATTTTATAACCTACGTTACCCACGGAAAAAATTCTTTCACCCCATTTTACTTACCTAGTTGTACCTATACAAGCAATATCTACATCTTTTCTTTTAACCTACCCTAAACCTAAGCTACCCTTAACATTATAAATGCTAACACATTTTTAACTCACCTATTGACTTAACACTTTCATCAAAAAACACTATCTCATTTGGTCAACTATCGACGGTCACTATGATTTCTGATGGTCTGTTGACCACTTCACCCTTGGTCTTCAACCATCGATGGGTAGGAATGATCATCAATGATCGAATATCACTGCCAATGGTCACTATGTGTGACTATTGGTGATAAAACTCCCAACCCTACCTACCCAAAACCTATCCAAACACCCATATATAACACCTAATTACCCTAATTTTGTCCTCTACCCTACCTCCAACCTACCTACCCTCCCAATTTCAATTTTCACCCACAAATTTTAATAATAACAACCTATAACCAAAAACTAGGTCAAAACCTGAAACCCTTCCTAAAATAATCACAAACTAACAAAACATAACCAAAAAAGACCAAAAAAACTAATCTATTAATTTAAGTTAACCCCTACCTCATTCCTAAATCGTCATTGAGGAGGAATCCTAGGTCCCACTACTCAGTCACATCCTTGTCTACCCTACATACTTGACCCCACACTCAGTCAACTAAACACAAAAGCATAAAATTCTAAAGTTAAAAATGCATTGGAATAAATAGAGTTAAAATAATAAAATTTAGACTGACAACTCTTTTTCACTTTTTATCCTCCATGTTTTTAGTGTTTCTCCCTGACTGTCAATGATTAGGGTGATCATTAATGATTAATTTTGAGACCCTTAACCATCGACGGTTAGGATATCTTATTTTCAAAATTTTTTCACCTAAACCTTAGTGACCACTTTTGGATATTACCTTCTCCACTTACCATCCCAACCATGTCTACCTTGATGTTGGCCATTTTGACCAAACTTTTACACATTTTGTGATGACCTTGCCTCGATCCTTTTAACTACATTGACAAACACAACCATGTTAAAAATTCAAATTTTTACCACTTACTACACACAATACCATTTGTGTTTTTCCCATGAGCACTTCCTACCTTAGATACCTATAAAAACACTAACCCTATATAGGAGACTTGATAGGAATAGCCTAATCAACTATGCCTAATGTTGTGTCCTAATCACCCTATCACTAGTCCTAAAACCAAAATTTTAGTTTTACCAACCATGGTAACTTAGTATATGAAAAATATTGGATATCACACCTTATTCACATTTTTTGTGCATGTTTCTTCTTTAAATTCCTAACCCCCATTATCACCAACCTCATGACTCACCATAATCACTTATCAAACCTGCACTTGGTTTGGTTTCACCTCATCAATTATTGGCTTGAGGGGGAACACCTCTTCCCATACTTGGGACAACCAAACCTTCAACCCATAATCCATTTTATATTTTATATCTTGTTAACTAAAAATTCATAACATAAATGGGAAAAATGTAGACACTAGAAAATGACACATGATGGTGCTAGATGTAAAAACACCCCTAGATTTGACCATTACCCAACCTCTAACCATGACCCTGAGTCAATTTATCTAGCTAGATAAAACCAAATCACTAACCTACACTTTTACCCCACTTAATCTTCAACCCTTGATCATCAACGGTCACCTTCACCACCAATGGTCAGGCCTTCCCCATCTAAACAAAGACAACTTGAGCTATGTGCAATCTATCACATCAAAATTTAATATGGAAAGAAAGCTAGCACATCACAAAAACCAACCAAACCTCCTATGAAACATTATACCTCTATATCTCTTTTCCTATAAAAATATGGGAGTAGGAGGTGAAAGAGGATCCAATAATTTAGAAACTAGGCAATCAAGCTATCAACTAATAGTCATCAAGAGATTCTAACATTAAGATCTTCTTTATAGGTCTTCCTCTAGCAAGTCAATATCTATGATAGAGACCCAAACCTCTACCAAAATTATTCTTCAAGTAAAGTACCATTAATCTACTAAAATTACTCTAAGATCAACTACCAACAATCAAATAATCAGTTAAGTATATTTCTAGTTTTCAAGTTTTGATTATTTAATTTTTATATAGACCCTTCTGCATCATATCTTCTAACCGTCTGACCCCAAACAAACCTTTTAGTCATTTATCAACCCCTTCTACAACCTAAACTTGACTCTTTTCTAAAATACCCTCAGAACTTAGAGTAATCACTGATGGTCACCTTCAACCACCGATGATCACCCAATTATCGATGGTCACCTTAACTACTAATGGTGACCTTAACCACTAATGGTAATTATGGTAGGAAATAAAAACAAGATATTTCCACCTACTTACCCTCACCCAAATTCCACTTTCTAACCTTTTGCTTGTTCACAAAGACCCAACCTATTTTTTAACCCAACTTGACCTATTAGCATTAGTATTAGCCCATTATTTGCTTAATTAATCTATTTCCTTTATCAAGCATTTATTTATTCTTGCATTCCCTTTTAGTATTTTATATAATTTTATGCATGTACTTCATATTTATTTCTTGCAACTTAACTATTTTAAGAGTGTGGATTAATGGCCTCCTAGTAAGCTCATGCTTATTGGATCTAGCTCACAATAGGCAATCCACCTTGATATCCATATAATAACCCCTTTTCTTTAGTTTTTTATTATATATATATGTCATTCTTCCCAAGATAAATAGGATATATTCATAACCATCTGGATCACATGCACATAAAAAAAGAAAGTTCTTTTTCCATACCCACATTTAGTTTCTTACTTCTTCTTTAAATAGAAAATAAACAAAAATTGAGAGAAACACCTTCTACTCATGCTCTGAATTCTTCAAATTCTAAAATTTAAAGTTTTATTTAGAAAATAAGAACACCTATGGTACATATTTAGGAATCAACACATATGAGTATGCTAGATTATTTGGCAAAGACGAGGCTTGCTTCCTCAACCACTAGTCTTGCAAGGGAACATGTGATATGTCATTCTCCAATTAAGTCTACAAATTTTCCTTTTAATCCAAGTGGATCATGCTTTCTCTATTTATTTAGGTTCCTTGTACATAATTAGTTGTCTATTTTCCTCAAATTTTTGTCCTAGCACATTAGGTTAGTAGTCCCTACTTTATTAGATTACTTTCCCTTCTATTCTATGCTTCCCTTCAATAAGTGCCTTGGGTACTATGTGTTGTTTTACTCCCTTTTGGTCCATGTTTGTTTCAAGATAGTATATCCATATGGGTAGTTATTTTTAGATTCAAATTCAATTATTGAACCAGAAAGGAGATTTCATGCCCAATGGATAAGATAAGGTAACATAGTTTGAGTTCTCAAGCATAATAGGCATGCTTCCCTATGAGTCACTAGAAATGTTGGCTAATTTTGGCCCACATACCATTATTTTTCTTAGATTGAAAAATTTAGTATAGTTCCATAGCTTTTAAGGATTAAAATATGACTTAAAAAAGCTATGAAGAGATAGTTTATCATTAGGACATCATGTAGAAATGGATATGTCAGCTTACGTCTACATTTTATAAGTATGCTCAAAAAGCCTCATGAGGCTAAAATATCACATAGAATCAATGTTATCAATGACAGGATCCTAATCTAAAAAAACATGTCTTGATGAGATTTCTACCCCAAGATCTAATCCTTAAAATGTTAACTTATAGAATGAGATGTGTGCATAAATGTCAAAATTAAGCTTAACAATTAACTGTTTAGTGTTCAAAGTGTTTTGATTATGTGGATTTAATTTAAAATTTCATAGACATAATTTATATTCATGTGGATGTCAAAATAAATCTTGTAAATTATTCATTGGGGTTCAAATATTAATAGTCATGTGGATGTAAATGATAATCATGTGGAAATCAAATAATGGGTGCGCAGACATCAGTTTTAAGCCATGATAGATAGCCATTTGGATTTAGATAATCCAAAGATCAATGAACCATGTTTGATCATGCAAATCAATATCAATGGTATGAGAGGAGTCAAAAGGTTAATGGACCTGAGTCAGATAGTTGATAGCCAATGAAAAAGGTGAGACTAGGAGACTTTTGATAGATGTCAAAGAAGTAGTTTTTGACCTAGGCAAGGAAATAGATAAGAACTAGGATTGAATATGATTTAGGTGGAGCTAAATGAATATTTTTATCTGAAGTCTACCATTAAAACTCAGTCAAGCTCTTAGTTTAAGGAATTTGAACCTATAAACCTAGTTTTCTAAGGTTATAATATCTTTTTCTGATTGTGTTCACCATTATTTAGAGGAGAGCCATGCATACAATGAGTTCTTGATTTTCATGGTGTATAGAGATAGAATAGGTATTTTGAGCCAATATAGATTATAGTGGGCTAATAGATATTTAAATGGTATAGATATGTATAGATGGATGTATTAACTATTTGAAAACCAATAAAGGAGATTTGTTTTCTATAATAGATCCATGTTCATAGTCAAATCATTCACATTTCAAAAGAAACATACAACTACCTATGATAGATATAAACATGTTTTCTTAGGCCCAAGAATATAGGGACCTTGTCCTCATGATGAAGCCAAATGGAAGGTGTGGAAAAGTTCATAAAGTAGATTAAGGGATTGGAAAAGCAGTTGGAGCATTCAATGTTGATCAAAGCCTTTAGATATATTTTCTTCTTGAAAGAATCATGACTCAACATGCAAAACTAATTCTTGTCTTCTAATGGATATCTTAGTCAATGAGAATAACTTGAAGACCATTGGAACAAATGATGGTTAGCTTGTTGATAAAGGATTAGTCTTGATTACAAGAAGGAATGCATACAAGAAAAATCCAATGAACTACTACCACATTTCTTGATCAATAATGACTCCTTCTCCATGATCCTATGTTCACATCTCTCTCATTCCTATTCTAATATATATATAGGATCCTAAGACTTAAAATATATCCATCTCTTGTGCATGACTAGACTCTAACAAGATTGAGATTTGTTTTAGGTTTAATTATTTTGATATCATGTGTTTATGTCAATTTGATTTGCATATGTGGTATAAATCTCTCCCTTGTTAAGTCTTAATCTCACTTAGCTACTATTTCATATTTTTATGTAGGTCATGTTTAGTGTTTGATGTCATTTGATTGAAATCATCATGTGGATGCATTGACTAGTTAGTTCCTTGAATCAGGTCTCTCCATCACTTCCCTCAAGTTTTGATCACTTGGTGAACCTATGCATGAAATACTAATGCGTAATAAACATTTGGAGTTGTAGATCTAGTCATGTACTTATCTCATTAATTTTTTACGAGGATAAAGTAGAGTGGATGAACAATAATTTTAGGTGTATCACCATCATTATCTTAGATTTTCCTTTTAGTTATCTTTCTCTCCTTTTTCCCAGCAATCAATAGGTCTTAGTATAAGTGAGATAAATTGTGCATCAGAGGAGCTAGCCTCATTAAAATACTAAAGGTTCAACCCCACTATAGGTGACCCATAGCCTAGTGATGCTCACATGTTATACTATATTTGGGTAGGGGACTTGAACAATCATTTGATCAGCTATGGTGTAATCTAGATCTCTAACACTTCCTTTTTTAGCATCCTTCCAATTTGGCCTCTTTAGCCCTATCACATACCCATAGTATTGGTATCATAATATAAGGACCTATCATTAAAATAGAGCCTTTATACTTCTAGAGGGCATAAAATAACACTAGAATATGAATTTTGATCCAATTGGACTAGTTAGAATAAAAGTTATGGGTTATTTGGTTCTGAAACTCTAGTTAGGTTTAACACCTAGACTGTACAAATTGAGAGCACTCTAAAATACATATATTTATTTCAAAAAAATTTAAAACCACCCTAAGACCTTCCCTAGGTTTTTATACATCTTATACAACTTATCTAAAAGGTTATAATGTTCAATTAATCCCCTTAAAAATTATAGACAATAAAAACAAAAGAATGTGTGTTTTTACATGACTATGTAGGGGTTTGTAGAACTATATACCTTCTAAGATAGAAAAAACTCCACTAGGATAGTCTCAAGTTTTTGTTTCCATTTCAATCATGCTATGACATAACTAACACCATAAAATATCACTTCCTTGAACACCCACATTTATTTCTTGCATGTTAATTTGATGAAAATAGGGGTTTCACTATAATTATAGGTTTTCTAATAGTTTACATAGGTCTATTATAGATATAAAACCAATTCATATATTGGTTTTATATATATTCAATAATATTTACATTGATCACATGCACTCCAATCAATAGGAAATCTCCATAACTCCTATACAACTAATTTTCATTGACTTATTTGCTTGGTTGTACAAGATTACTAGTCTTAGTTGCATTAGTAAGCTATAGGTGGAGTTTTTAAGGGGTAATTTATGTTCTTAAGGGTTTGGGTCCTTCACTGAATCTTCTTAAATTTTATCCATGTTCTATATTTTCACCCCTTCCATCATCAAGACACATCTACAACTCTTTTTTTGAAGACTGTCTATTGGAGGCATAAAAGTTCTAGGTTGTATTTGACCCTTGTATGGATTGTCACCTTCAAGTTAGACATAATGGGATAATAACCCATCATAATTGTCACTTTTGGTTGAATTATACCTTCTCATGAATTCTTCCAAGTCTCTCAAGATTATATAATCCATTGCTTTCCCATATTAGGCACCTTATACACTTTAGCTCTCCATGCATAAGATATCACTATAGGTACAATTCTATGTTTAGGAGTCCTATAGGTTGCATTATGAAAAAATGTATGAAATAAATTTATTGATAAATTATTAAGGTTATGGAGACTTCATTAAATTAAAAAAGGGAAATTTATCATTCATATAATATAAGACTAATTTTTACTTCCTCAAGATACTCCTTAAAGTGTCAAGGTTGGCTATAGGTGAGTATTCTTTCAATCCTATATGTTGCTATCAATGGGAATAATATAGACAAATTTATTTTCAAGTCTAATAAATTAATAGGAAATATTAATTACTAAGACAAATCAACTCTCATTGGTGACTTATCAATTAAAATCTCCAACTACATGACTAGTTCTTAAGATTCTCAACATGACTATATGAGGTCTTCAAAACTCAGACATCCTATAGGTGCACCTATGCCTTGAGATGTGTAATCCACCATCATAAAATTTGAGATATTATTAGACCACTCCACATTGAAATTATTTATATCATATCTTGAGAATCCAAGACTTCACCTCTTATCACCTTGTCAGTCCTTAAGGGTCTTAGTATGACTTTAAGTTGTAATCACTTTAAAGGTTTCTTGTAGGTTGTTTCTCATGATAATAACTATGTTTCACTTCCTCAACTCATTTTTATGTTATAATATAAATTATATTAATCTATTAATTCATTGAGGCCATGTTTCATCCTTAATCACCATAACACTTATGCTAGTAATTAATTTGTATTTTTTAAGACTTTTTGGACTAAGTACCACTATGCACACTATATATTTCCAATCAACATTACTTTAAATGAAACATAATTCAAACTCATTCCCTACTCAACAAAAAAATCTCTCATTACCTTTAAATAATTATACTAAGACCAATGTATAGAGGAAAGATGATTTGGTTGGCCTAGTATGTCATGGGCATGTTCATGGCATGAAACTGTGTAGGATTAAGACTGACTTTAGAGAAATTAAAGTAAAGTTACTCTGAAGTAAATTTTATACTTTGCATGAGGTGTATGAATTTACTTAAGAGATTTATGGGGCATAAATACCACCAAGACCTAATTCACATTCCTAAACCAAATAAAAAATCTTCACATGGATTCAAATTTCTCCAAGGTGCCTCTAATCCTATCTAGAACCCTATTCATGAGGAAACCTATAACCATCTTCTTCAACATAGAAGAACATTGAATATAATGAAGTTTATAAGGGTTTAAACCTCAATAATGGATTTAAAACACTAAAACCAAATGTATTTAGAGTTAATCTAGATGTTATATACAATATATATCTTTTAAAAGTGTTCATACCCTGTAATCAATACTTAAAAACTCTGAAACAACTTCAATTAAATAATGAACATGTAAAGACAAGCCTTAAAGGCTTAACCTCTCTTTGTCTCTCATTCATGGATTAAAAATACCATCATATTGAGGTCCTTATACTAGTATAGTAACTTTATTTACCTTTAAGTTCACTACTTTCTCAATATATAAACTTAGATCATTATTTTCACTCCTCAAGACTCCAAGCAATAGAATTCATCAAAACAACTTATACACTAAGGCCTTCATTTTTAAATTGAAAATTCCTCGTGGAGATGAATTATTCAATGAATAAAACATGAAAGGGAGATCAAAGAATTGTAGGAAACATCATAAAAGAAAACATGGACCCTATCTAGATGAATAGGCCACCTAGATGCTCCTGCACTATTAGCAATTGTTAATAAATATGGGGAGATAAACCAAATGAAAATTCCACAAATTATAATTCCAATACAGTCTATATCACTTCAAAAAAACTTCTTTCCCAAATCTCTCTCTCCTAATCATATCAATTTAAAACTTGAGGCTCTCCTAGAGTTGTCCAAGACTACCCAAAATGGTTTTTCCTTACCATGAAGAACCTAAATGTTGTCTATGAAATAAAAAACTTGGGAAATATTTTTTATTATTTAAATTACATTTCATTCCTTCTAGAAATCTTTTGAAGTGATTGGACCTCCATTAATGGTAGAAAACATGTTTCATGCCTAGTTTACAACTAATAGGCTTTCCTTACCTCTATTGGTTCTTGTTATTGGATATGATTTCAAAGACATAAGAGAGGATATTAGTGAAACCATGGATTCATGAATATGATATATTATCCCTTATATTAAGATAAACCTTCAAAAACCTTCTCAGCCAAAGCTCTAAAAGGCTTAAAAATGAATCTTTTTGCTTCTAAACTCCTCTCTTCCACTCTAAATGGATTTAAATGGCCTTAAATATGTATAAATAGGGGAAAAAATACATAAGGAGGTGGAAGGAAGTCAAAACCAATTTGAATTCCCCAAAATTTAGTTTTTCACTTAAGAATTTTTATTTATAAGGTCTTCAAGTCATTTAATGCAGTTTTGGGGATATTTTGGGCTTATTAGATTATATAGACATAATTTTAGACTCAATATAATATTTTAAAATTTGTGAAAACTTCCTTACTAACCCTAAGTGCTCAAATAACTTGGAAACCAACTAGATCCTTCACTTGTTATTCCAGACCCATTTTTAGACCTTTTCCTCAAAATATCTAAATACACCTTAAAACCTGATTAAAGTTTTTAAAAATATTGAAAGGGAAATGAGGTAGGGTCATGTATTTTATCTTATATTTACACCATTGGATCATCCAATGCACAAGGACTCTGAACAACTCCTCATGCCACACTAAGACCTTTTAGGATACTACAGTACATCATGTCAGGAATAGAAAAGACTAGTCATGGAGGCATCTTGTCATTGAATGGTATAAAAGAGTGGCCTGATACATCTAGGAAAAAGCTTTGTAAGTATGCCAATTTTGGCCAAATTTTCTAGTGACCTCCTAGGATTGCATGCCTACCTATGCAAAATACCGATTGCCTTATTCTATCCATTGGGATTACGAGGTTACAAAAGTCTTTTTAAAATTGATTTAAATTAATAATAAGGCTATAAAATTTTTGATGGGAATTCTCAACATATAAAGGATAACCCAAACCCAAAAAAACTATTGTTCAAAGCACTTAAGAAATGGAAACACATAATGAAAGATAAAAGTGCACAAGGCACTTGGAGGAAAATAAATAACAAAAAATTAGGTGAATCCCATTGAATGGGATGTCTAATACCTCTCCATATAGTTGGAAAAGAAAAAAATCATTATGTTGTTTGCATCCATAAATCAAGTAAGGGCCATTCCATAAGCTATAAAACTTAATATGGTTACCTAGATTGGCCTTATTTGAATCCCACTTGAGGACTAGATCACCATCCTTAAAGTCTCTTTATATGGATCTACTTTCAAAGGATTTATTGACTTGAGCTCGATGTGATTTCATTATCTTCATTGTAAGATCCCTTGTTTCTTTAATCTGCATGAGCTCTGCCATCCTCACACTCATAGGTTCACTCTCCATCAATTCAAGATGAAGGGATAACTCCAAGGTAGGTAACTCAAGAGAGATGGACAACTTGGATTATTTCCCATATACTAGGACAATTGGTGAGTTTATAATAGTAACCTTGGGAGTCACTCTATCAGCCCATAAGGCTATCCTTAACTTCGAATGTCACACCCTCTAATTCTCTTCCATAGTCCTCTTGATTATTCTAATCAAGTTATTATTTGTTGAATTTAAAAGTCCATTACTTTGGGGGTAGTAATTAGAGAATGTGCTAAGGTAGATGACCAGCTAAAGTGCCCATTCAATCATATTCATGCCAACAAATGCTAAGGCATTATCTAAAATGATGGTTATTAAAACACCAAACCTCATCACTATACTGTAATAGAAGTCCAATACTACTATTTCATTAGCTTACTTTAGAGAAATTGTGTCCATCCACTTATTGAAGTAATCAGTTGAAGTGATCACTCACTTATGTCCTCTACTAGAAGGTGGATTGATCATTCCTATAAAGTTTAGGCCCTGATGCATGAAGGTTTTCTCTACCTAAATGGTATTAAGAGAAGGGTTGATAATCTTTGCTTGCATGTAAATAAAGCACACTTTTGTCACTTTCTCACCCATACATATGCATATTTGAAGAGGCTAGGCCAATAATAGCTAGCCTCATCAATTTTTATCTATAGTTCTTTGGGGAAAATAACCTCCTGCAGGTCCATCATGAAATTTATCCAAGAGTCTAGTCATTTGATCATCATCTATACATCTGAGTAACACCCCATTAAGGTACTTTATTAAAAGAACAACATCAATAAAAGTATAATATATGGAATAAACTATAAAGTATATTATCTTTATTCTATCCATACCTTAAGGATAATCACCTATTTATAACAACTTTACCACATCCTAGACCTAGATAGAATGAGGTGGAGGTACATCTATTTGTAAGTTATCTCATGTTATCAAGATAACTTCTTTCTCTTTATGAAGGTTAGTAACCATGTGTTTACATAAGCTTTTACTTCTTACTATCTTAGTGAATTTTATTTATATGTCATATTCCATGAATACTATAATCCAACTAACCCTCTTCTCATTTATATCCTTGTTGAGAAGGAAGTCTCTCACCCCAAGATGAGACACCATAATGTATATTTTGTTATTGGATAGCATGGGCCTAAACTTTTTAATAATTATCATATCTAAAAAGACTTTTTTCTCTATGAAAGTGTACCTTTATTCATACCCCTCAATCCCTTGGCTAGAAAATGTAATTGGTTATTTAAGCCCCTCTTCATTATTTTGCATAAACATAGCTAAGATGTTATCAATGTTGGCAAAGACATACAATATGAAATCTTTTAAGAAATCAAGATTCATGAGTTTCAATGCTTGAGCAATGGCTTGTTTGATAGCTTCAAATCCTATTTTACCTTCTCTTGTCCAATTAAACACCTAATTCTTCATCAACATAGTGGTGATAGGTTGAACCAAGATTGTAGAACTAGGTATGAACCTTATTACAAAGTTTATCTTTTTAAGGAAACTTTAAAGTCCCTTCTTATGCTTGGGTAAAGACAAGGCCAAGATTGCACTTATTATGTCAAGATCAATAGCTAGTACCTACTTTGAGATAATATTCCCAAAGATTTTTCCCTCATGGAAAAAAACACACACTTCTTTGGATTCAATGAGATCCCATACTCTCTACACCTTTCAAAGATCAACCTCAAATGGCCCAAGTGTTCACTAGCCTTCTTAGAGATAATTATTATGTCATCTAGGTAGACAAACACAATATAATTGAGCAAACATTGGAAAGCCATGTCCATGGCTCTTTAAAAAGTATCTATAGAATTTGAGAGGCCAAAAGGCATATTCTTATAGGCATAGATGCCCCAATTTGTGGTGAAGGTATTCTTGTATTGGTCTTCCTCTCTTACTATCACTTGGTTATACCTTGAGTACCCATCCAAAAGAGAGAAATGTTCTGAACTAGAAACCATTTGAAGGATTTTCTCCATGGATGGTAAGGGGTAATGGTATTTCAAAAAGACTCTATTCAAGTCTCTGAAGTCAACGTATAACTAGATATCACAATTATTCTTTCTCATAGGCACTAGGTTAGCTACCCATAAGGAGTGCTTGATAGGAAAAATGATATTAGACTCAATCAACTTAGTTAATTATTTTCTAATCAACTCTTTAATCTTTGGGTTGATTAGCCTTTGATTCTGCTTAACATGCTTAGCACTAGCCTCTAACTCTATAGTATGTTGGGCTATCTTGGGGATAAAACCTCTTAGATCAATGTATTGCCAAGAAAATATATATGAGTATTCCCTTTAAATGTCAATAAATGCATATTTTTCAACCTCATTATTCACCTTTCTAAGATTGAGAAGCTTATCCTTGAAGATGAGGCCTCTCTCATAGTTTTCTTCATCAGTAGACATAATTGCCTTACCTTTCCTCATGTGATCTCCTTCATGGAAAAGACCCACAAGGGTGACCAACCCTTTAAGAAGTTTATTTTAATTTAGTTAAACAATCTAGTCCTCATACTTCTATTGAAGTCTAATTTGGTTTGTTGAAGAAAACTCTACCTCTTGTTTTAGAAAACAAACAATATGCTTCCCACTATCAAAGATTTAGCAATGAGCATCATTATTTAGAAATAATAATATTACTATCACCTTGACATATGGCTATAATTTATACTTCATCAAATCATTTGGGATGTCAAATTAAGCCCCTACTACTACCAACCTTTTATCATGCTAATTTTGCTCTCTTGGCAATGCTTGGATATTAAAGGCTTCAAAATATTCAAATATTTCCTACACTCTATGTTTGTAGTACTTCATTAAGATATTCTTGGATGTGTTTTTACTTCTTTCCTAATGTATTATCAGCTCACTCTCATTGTATACTTATAACTACTTTATTCCCTTCTTACTAGCCCATTGAAGACCATGGATGAGGTCCTCATACTCATCTACATTTAAAGAATAACTAAATTAGAATGTGTATGATGAAAAGTATTTATCATTAGAGGGGGATATTAGAATTACACCTACATGTAATCCATTATTACTCCTTGAGCCATTAAAGAACATCTTCTATGATCCACTAGTATCCTCCTACAACCTAGCGAGGGATGGCATGAACTCATTATCTTCATGTAGGAAATATACTCCCATGTCTATTTATTCAACACCTAAAAAAGGATCAAGTAGATAATTATTACTCCATATCTGATCTAAGAACATATCAAATATCCACTCAGGATGGATGTTTAACTCTTGACCAATAATGTGGTCTTCTTCATCTAGAATGGTTCAATTAATGTTTGAGCTACTTGGCCTATAATGCTCAATGTGAAATTGGGAAATATGTTCAACCTTGATAGACACTTTGGTCCCAAACCTTGTCCTAAAAACCATATAGGACCAATCTACTACTAGATAACCCCCAATTTTGGTTGTGAAGTCTTTAGATAAGCATAGAGAAAAGTGGGGAGGCACTTTTAGAACCACTACATCTTGAGTCACTAAAATACTAGGAAAATCCTGTAGGGTCAAGTTTAGACCTAAGATAATACTAGCTAGTTTGGTAGAAGATCCATCAAGCTATAAGACCACCTTAGTTTGGTGTTCATACTTCAAAGCAAACTGATCTATTATTGACTTTGGCATCACTGAAGTACTTTATTCATTTTCCACAATGAAATTGTGTAACAAGGATTTGAAAATGATTAAATAAAGGTATAAGGGAGGATGTTTGACCACTTTTTCGCTACCCTTCATTTTATTTGGATGTATTAGTGAGAACTACACTCTTCTTACTTAGTGTCTTCTTTAAAACACTAATTTTTGACAAACCCTCTTAAAGGATATCCACTTGAACAAGTATATAAATAATGTCCCACATTTGAATTTTTCACTTACTCAACAATTTTTATGTACAAACCACCAACCTTTGCTTGTACTTTGGGAGCCACAACTATGATTTGAACCTGTGAGTTTTGGGGTACAAGAGTGTTTCATTGGTTCTAATTTTTTATAGTTGTTGAAACTTTTGGGGAAATGGTAGGATAATTTTTATTTGATAGTAATGGATTAAGAGTAAGAGTATATTTAAATACTTTTTGTCTGACCTCTATGTTCCTTATCTTAAATATTGTGTTGGTTTCCATAGGGGTGTTTGCTTGGCTAGAAATAGCCTATTGATTGAAAGCATATCACTCTTCTTATTCATAATTAACCATTATAATACCCAAGTAGTTTGTTACTTAATTAGGCCCTTTGCCTTATTTATTTTCTTATGGTTTGGTCATCATAGGAACTTCTATATTTTGAGCCATGAGAGTTTGATTGAAAACATAACTATCACCCTATTTTTGTTGATCATTGAAATCTTGATTGAACTCAGTGTTTGGGATAATCACTTGATTGAATGACTAATTCCAAGGTATATAAGATTAAAATTATTTTTTAATGTTTTTCTAAATAGTGAGTGAGGTATTGGAAGCATTTGTAGCATTATGATTGTAATTATTTTGCCTAGTTTAGTTAGGTTATTCTTATCCCTATCCTTCAAAATTTACCTTAAAGGGTGGCCTATTAAATTATTAATATTTTTGGGGATGATATGGGGATTTATAAGGCCTATTATATTGATATTTTTTCCTCTTCACATTTACCAATTCATTTTTCAAGGTTTGAAACATATTCTTGATTTCTTGAAAGTCACTAGATTGACTAGTTGAAGATTTTTTTTGTTTTGGTTTAGGTATGGAATCAAGTGTTGGCAAAGGAGGAATGGAATAAAGGGGATAAATGATTATAATAAGGTGGTTGAATATCAAAAAAAAGGGTGTATGTGTCATGTGCATAAGCTTTTCAACCTATATTAAGATATTCTCTACTTTGATTACCACCTCATAAGAATCTGGTAGTGTGTTTCCCCCCATACTTTGTATCATCACTATAATGTCACTATTGAGAAACCTTATATATTATAGGAAATCATAGTTAGGAGTAGGCCTAAAAGAAATTTTAATCCTATCCCATGTCTTTTGAAACCTATTTTTAAAATCTTGCATAGCCTTGTGAGGATCTCTCTTCATTGTAGTTAACTATTATCCGAGTGATAAGTGGTTAGTTTTGTCTTCAAAACTCTTGGAAAAAACATCCCCTAACTATTCCCATGATTTGATATAGTTAGGAACAAGGTTCTTATACCAATTTAGGAGCCTGACCTTGAAAAATATGGTCAAAAATTTGATAGCCACGTTTTCTTCATTGATATTATGGATATTACAAAAGTTGGATATATCTCTAATGTATTTATAAGGGGTTGTAAAATTATCTCATGTGAAGTAAGGCACACTCTTAAGGGCTTCCATATGAATAAAATCATATTGATTGAGGTAAAAAGGACTTTGAACATTGAAATACACAAAAAGTAGAGCTTTAGAGGAATCCATGGTAGTGAAAGGTCATAAAAAGGATCTTCTTGTAGAGGTAGACTTGGAAATTTGTTTAGGAGGAAAGTTTACTTTGTAGGGATGAGTGTTAACAAACCTTAATATTTTTTTCGGAGTTAAAAGGTAATTCAACAAATTCAAAGGAATACCTCTAGAAGATGATTTTTTAGTCACCTTTAGAATGCAATATATGTATTATTGTACCAACAAAAAGTTAAATGTTTATTTGAGTCTCTAGATGTTAAGAGTGTGGATGTAACAACTGATACAAATGGATTAAGACCAACATCAATATCAAACAGTCTTCTTCAAATGTTATCCCACTAGGCATGCCAGAAACTATTATAGCATAAAATTTCAACCTTGTGAAAGTTATTTAGGATCTCTCACTTTTGGACACAAAATAGAAATAAACACAGGTTGTGGGTATCCTATGATGGGGTTGAACCTCTAGATAAGGCTAATTCTTCTTGATAGCTAACCTAAATTATTAATTATGCTTGGAAAATGGATAGAGAGGTTGTAAGAGATGAATAAAAATACAAATAAGGTGATAAAATAAACTTAAAAACACTCCAAATTACATGAAACTAAAACTAAGGTAATTCAAAGACAACCCTCACTCACAGAATCTCTCAAACTAGTCATTTTGAATCAATATTTCTAAAATTATGACCACTAGGCAAGAGGTAAAGTATGGAGGAGTATAAAAATCACACTATACATTCACTAATGACCAAAAAAAGCACAATTTCAAACCTACAAAATGGTTTAATACCTAAAAAGGTAATAAAAATGTAAAATTACCAAGGAAGAACACCTCTCTACAAATAAATCATACACAAACTCACTAGAGCACTAGATGTAAGCAAGAGATAGGCAAAATATTTTATCTTACTATGTAAAAAGGTTGTTTTAAAAAAAATTGATAGGATTTTTCCTTCTTAAATGATATTATATCTTAAAAAATGCGGAATACAAGGGTGATATATGATAAAATGTAAGAGAGAGGAGAAAAAGCTCTCAGAATTCAATGTCACTCAGCCACCTTCCATGGATTATCAATAACATTTTATTGGAACACAACTATATATTTAGAGGGGGTGGGTGAATTAGTATATTGATTAAATTAGTCCTTTTAAAAACATTTTAATTTATATTAAAACTATATGCAGAGGTCATAAACACACAAATATATAGAACACAAAATATATAGTGGAAAACCCAATATGGGAAAAACCACCATGAAAATAGATGTTAGAATCTACCGTTCTAATCTAGCCTCATAATAAAGAACCTCACTAGTTACAATATTTAAGGGAACCAAACCTAAGGAGACACCAATACCTTTTATTTAAGTTCTTTAACTCTAAGGAATCACCCACTCCTAAGTGAGCACCAACTCAGCTTGTCTTATGACATGAACAAATCATATCTACTATAGAGCTACAACTCCAAATTAAAATGTTGATTCATAAAATAATATAATCCTCTATTTTCTATTATAGGTCTAATATGCAACTTTTCATGCTCTAAAATTTATCTCTCTTCTCTTTCCTTCTCTTCCCCTCTATCTTTGTGTCTCTATATTTCTTTATTTGACACACTTCATCAATCTCTCGATCTTTACCTCTTTTTTTTCTCAACTCTACTCAATGAAATAAAAAATAGCTCTAACATCATTTTCATATGTCCTACATGTAATATATATAAGATATGGATCTAGGGTTCCATATCTTCACTATGTTCTCACTTGTTTACAAACACATCACACTCTATTCTACACTTAGTTCATTATCTCTTGAACTATAAGCTTCCTGTGTCTAGAACTCATGCACCAAAACAATGATTCCTAATCTTTTGCTATATTTAGTAAATATCTAGTTTTATTTTTAATGAACATGTTTTTTTTCACAATTTATATCGATCATAGTGATTTAACTCATTGTTTGTGTCATGATTTAGGGTTTTCCTGCATGTTCCTTCATATTCATACACTTGACCATTAAATTGATCATATATTTAAATATCAATCATTGATATTACATTTGGAGCCATTATTTGATGGTCTTTATTCAAATAAATAAACTTTAAAATGGATCCATTTGATTGATCTTTAATAAGATCACACTCTCCATTGGATCCTTGTACGCTTTCAAACTTTAAAGTTATAACCTTTATAATGTATTCATTTATATTTATGATCCAAGATTTCACATGTTGTTAGATCTCCAAAGATGCATAGTATTTACTTTTATATTGATGTTAAACATCAAGCTCTTTATCCCATCTTACTACTTTCAAAGTCTTTGGATTGCTTACACTCCATCCATATTCTCAAACTTGCTCAATATTTAACTTGCCACTATGTTGATAAAACTCAAGCACTTTGTTCAATTGAGTTCACTCACTCCATTGGATCTCCTTTGCATGATCATTCACTCACCATTAGATCTTCTGACAAGCTTGATCTTTATCTCTACTTAGTTCGTGATAATGTGACACTTGGAATTAGCATGTGCCTTCTACACATTGATGTCAATTCCATCTATTGAGACACTTGGAAATATTATATTGCTTATTGACCTTTTGAATTTAAACCATTTCATTGATTTATTGTGTAGGATCTACGATTGTGACACTTATCACTAACACATTTACTTAGAGGTCCTTTTGACAATTTGACTTTGCTTTACTTCATTAGATCTTTAGCATATGATTAAGTTCTAGCCATTTATCAAGATGGGACAAATATAAAGTCTAAGACCTAGGAAATTTTAAGTCCTTTGATCACTACTAGAGTTGGTAATTGCTAGGTCAAAGGGGTCATTTTTACAATGATGACAAAGGCTTAAATTATAACTTAAGATATCAGGTATAGTTACATCTAGTCAACATAAGAATATAAAATTATGTTAACACCATGACTTAAACCCTTAGAGTTTAACTTAGAAACCTGATTATGCTTGAGAGAAAAGATAATTCAATTATAGCTTCATTCTTTCTCATTTAAACCTACAGACCATATATTTGGGATACTCATGAAAAACCCATAACAAATATTCTATATGTTTCCTTTACAAATATCCATAAATGGTCTTTGTAAAAGCATGAAAAATTTGCATGACCTTGTGCATATTTGACTATGGGGACCATTTCAATATTCCCAGAATGCTAAATTTGCACCTACATAACTCTTGTCATGATTAGTTGTATGAATTTTAATTTAGTGCATAATATCCTCTTACATAAAGGATTCCATCCATATAATCATCTTCTTTTGAAGCATTCATATGTTCAAGATATGACATCGTAAAATTACCTACTTAGATTTATCTTGTAACCTAAAAATTTGATTGTGTTAGAAGACACTATCAAAATTCTTGGGAGCCTAACTTTGCTCAATTATATCTTTTGTCAGTCTATATCGCATGACCTAAGATTTAGCATGTAAAAAACTAGGCATAAAAATGAACAAACTCATATGATCATTTTATCCTATCACCTCCATATGTGCAAAAAATGACCTCGTTAATATGCTTACTTTGCTTTGTTGAACCCTTTTGTAAATTTGGCTAAGTATATAAACTTAGTGAATTTTTTCTGAGTAGCCAACTTTGCATCCCCATATCTTTTATTGTACTTCTTTACATGACTTTAAATCTAGAACATAAAAAATAAGGTACTAATGAGATGAAAACCATATAACCATATCCCCTAGACTCATCCACATGTGGCAATGGTGACATCAAGAAAATGCCTTCTCAAATTTTCCTATCTTAGACCCAAAATGTATAGATGATCAATATGAAGAACCAAATGAATTCCAATCATGCACACAACACTCCAATCATCCTTGACCTCTAATATGATCATTTTTATATAATCTAATCACCATATTTAGTCTTGAGCATCAATGAAATATATAATGCCAATGCTCTCCCATTTGACATCAATTACAATCCTATTTCAAATAATCTCCCCCTTTATCATTGATGGAAAACTAAATGCTCTAATCTTCTAATATTATGATCCTTCTCTGGAATTAGTTATATTGGATTATAATGTGTATAAACTAAAGCTATTCATACCAAACTTGATCCCCCTTATTCAATATCACATTTTCCTAATACTCAACTTAGACACTTACTTTGCTTCTTCTTTGACATTTGCACTTTGTTTCCAAACGTTTGTAGAGAGTATTTGCCCTTTTTCTCCCCCTTTGACATCAATGGCAAAGGGACTCTATCTAAATATTTTTCCAAATGTTTCTCCCCATTTAGAAAATAAAGGAGTTTGTTTAAGAATATGTAACCATCAACTCATTATAACTTTTCAAAAGTATTCATACCTATGTTTCCTTTTCTCTCTACTTTCAGGGATTGACAAAGCTTCTATGAGACTCCTTGTGACTCATGCCCTATCACTAGGATATAGTGACTTGATTTATGACCAACCACTCCCAACTTCTATCTCAGATATTAATATTATTCTTTGGGAAGAGATTTGGTGAATATGTTTGTAATTTGACCTTGATTTGGCACATATTATATTGTGACCTCTTGATCTGCAACCCTCTCTCTTAAGAAGTGATACTTGATTGATATGTTTTTGGTTCTAGAATTCATCACTATTTATTTTATATATTGATAGAACTTGAATTATCATAAAGAATAGAGATAGGTGAATTTTACTCTACCTTGATGTCTTTGAGTGTTTGCTTCATCCACAAGACTTGAGTGAAACATGCCACTACTGCTACATACTTTACTTGTATTGTAGAAAGAGTAACTAACTATTGCTTTTTACTTAACCATGAAACAAGTATGTCTCCAAGGAAAAATTTACCACCACTAGTGCTTCTTCTACCATCCACAATTCCTACCCAATCAACATATGTATATGCTATCAAAGTAAAATCTTCACTTGTAGGATACCATAAAACATAGTCAATTATGTTCTTGATGTATCTAAAGATCCTTTTCACTACATTAACATGTGATTTTTTAGGAGAAACCTAAAATCTTGAAACCATGCACATTTCTTGCATGATATATGGTCTTGATGCAATTAGCTATAATGAGATACATATCATTCATCTATACATAGTCTAATTTTTATCAAGGGACTCATCCTCTTTGCTCAACTTACATCTATTTATCATGGGAGTATTAAGTGGTTTGCCATCTCCCATTCTAAATTTATTGAGCAGTTCCTTTGCATACTTTGTTTTGGATATGAATATCCCTTCATAAATTTGTGTTATTTTTAGACCAAGGAAGATAGACTTATCCAAGCATATCAATCTCAAACTCACTTTGAATTTGTGTAGAAAATTATTTTCACATTTTGTTATTACTACCACCAAATGTGATGTCATCTACATAAACAACAATAATCAACATATGCTCACCTTCTAATTTGAAGTATAAATTATTATCTCATATCCTTTGTTGAAACCTTATTGTTGTAGGTATTAGTATAATATTAAATACCATGCTCTAAGTTCCTATTTTAGACCATATAGATATTTCTTCAGTCTACACACATAATATTCTTCCTCTAAAAATTGAAAACCTTTAGGTTGTTTTATGTAAACTTCCTCTTCTAGGTTCCCATTCAAGAAATCAAACTTAACATCCATTTGATAGACTTTGAATTTATTGTAAATAGAGAATGTTATAATCATTATTATAGCTTCTAATATAGAAACTAGACTAAATGTTTCCTTAAAATATATGCCCTCAAGTTTTACATATCCTTTACACACCAATCTTGATTTATTCCTTATAATAACTTCATCCTCATCGAGCTTATTTTTATAGACCCATTTTGTACCTATCACATTCTTATTTGAGAGTCTTGAAACTTATTACCAAATTTTGTTATTTTCAATTTGGCTTAGTTAATCTTCCATAGATTTTATCCAACTCTCATCCTTGCTAGCTTTAGCATAGCTCTTAGGCTCAATTTCTGACATTAGAGCAAAACTTACTTGCTCCTTATTCATTAGAGTTCTTCTCTTTGTTTGAACTCCTTCATTATCATTTACAATTATCTACTAATTATGAATTTATTTTTTAAAAAAATCTTGGAGGTGATTTTTCATTCATTTCCTTAGCCTCTTCATTATCTGCTTCTTCTTTAAGACCTAATTATTTAATATTGATTTCCCTATTAGGTTCAACATGTTTCAATCCTTCTTAAACTTTGACATTGATGCTCTCTATAATATTTTGTAGCCTTTCATTATAACATAAATAGGCTTTGATTTTAGTGGAATAACCAAGAAATATTCCTTCATCACATCCTAATTCAAAGCTTCCAAATTTGTCCTATTTTTTCTTGATGTAGCATTTACTTCCAAACACTTTCAAGTACTTAATAGAGGAAAACTTTCCATACCATAGCTCATAAGGAGTTTTGTCACTATTTACCCTTAGATAAACTCTATCCAAGATGTATACTACTATTTGGATGGCTTCTCTCTAGTATCCATCAGGTAACTTGGTCTATTTTATCATTGTTCTAGACATCTCCTTGCCTATCTTGTTATTTCTCTCAATAACTTCATTCTGCTATTGAGTCCTTGCTATAGAGTAATGCCTTTTGATCCCATGATTTTAAAAATAATATATCAACTCATTTGAGGTGAATTATCCACCTTTATCAAATCTTAAGCAATTAATTTCCTATCCAATCTCATTCTCCACCATGGCCCTAAAGATCTTGAATCTCTCAAATGCTTGAGACTTATCCTTCAAAAAGAATCTCTCAAATTCTTGAGTAATCATATAAAAATAGCATGAAGTATCTATCTACTTTAGATCCTCTTATCTTAGTAGGACCACAAAGATCAATATGAACTATTTATAAAGGTTTTGTAATTTCATAGTCCTGTGTCTAAAATTTGACCCTTGTCTGCTTGCCTAGTTGACATTCCTTACAAGTAGTGTCTATAGGTTTGGTTATCTTGGGCATGTGTCTGACACACTTATATTTTCTTACTTTGAATAGGTTATTAAAGTTAACATGACCCATTCTTCTATGCCATAGCCAACTCTCATCAACATTTCCTATCAGGCAGCTATTACCATTCACTTCAAAAAGATTATAGATATTGATTTTAGTCCTTTTCCCTTATCTGACTAGTCTTCCAAATCTCTTTTATTTTTAGCCTTTTTCATCAAATGTGACCTTATATCCATTGTCACACATTTGGATGACACATAGCACATTATGCTTCAATTCTTAAACATAAAGGACATCATGTGTAGGTAGTTTTACATCTATGTTCAAAGTTATTTTACCTTTGATCTTTACTAATGTGTTCTCTCCCAAGTTGATAGATCCTTTCTTACATTTTCTCAATCTGATTAACTTGCTCTTATCACCAATCATATTCTTTGAGAAACCACTATCTATCACCCACAAATGATTCTCCTTAGCATGGACTGTACTTTGAGAAATCATAGATTGATTTTTCACTCTCCACACATCCTTGGGTTTCTTATTTGGATTCTTTTTAGAAACTTGTAAGTTTTTGTTCACATAGGAAGGCATGCCTTTATTTACACTTTGTACTTTTGATCTTACAATGATAGTTCTACATTGTTTATCTATGTGACCAAAGTTATTACACTTATAACATATTACATTTGTATCTAACAAAGGAGAAAATGAATTTCTACTTACAAAATTTGTTTTCCTTTTAGGTATAACTATAAAATCAATAGATCTAAGACCAAACTAATTATAGGTATAGAAATAATAATAGAAAGATGAGGAATATCTAGTCATAGAATTTCTTGGTGTAGTATGCAAAACCTATCACTTTTGTGTATCCTTTTGCATCAGATACCTTTGACTTCTTTCCTTCAAGATTCTTTTTAGCTCGATATTTCTTCACATCAACTATGTTTAAGTCTATCTTTGTATTCTTGCAAGATTTATCTTTTTTTGCTCATGATTCTCCATCTTTTTTGAATTTGTCATATAGGCTAGTAGATGTACTTGTTATGGAACATTTCCCTTTTTCATAACCAAGACTTGATCTCTCTTTTGAAGGCTTTGGAGAGTTGATAAATTCATCAAGAATGTATGATCTTCCTATCAAATTAATACTTTTGTATAGTTTTCCTTTTGTCTTTTTCTATCTCTTTTCTTAAAGCCACTATCTTTGTTTTAACTTCTTTCACTCATCAAATTTAGATTGTATCTCAATTTTGAATATATATTTATTATTTGATCCTCTTTAACTTATGTCTTTAGGCTAATCACCATTTGATAAAAATTTTCAATATTTTTAGACATTTTATCAATTTCCTTTTGTCCAATCTTCTTTTATTTTGAGATCTCATTTCTCATCTTTTCAATTTACTGTAAAGCACATATGATTTCACACTCTAGACCCACTTCTCCTTCTTCATCTAAGTCTTCAAATTCTTATTGTTCCATAGAAGTTGATCCTATTTTCATGAATAGGACTTCCTTTTCCTCATCCACAAAAGCACAGTCATGATCATCATTAGAACTATCATTGTCATCCATTGAATCATTGTCTTCTTTTGTGTATAGGCATTTCTTATTTTTGAATAAGTTCTTATTCTTTTGATAATGGGGTTTCACCTTTATTATACTCTCTACTTGCTCAAATTTATCATTTTTATTGTAAGGGCATTTAGAAAAAAAATGTCCTACTTTACCATAATTAAAGCTTTTAAAAGGTAACTTACCTCTATACTTTATAGACCCTCTCTTTAATCTTCTAAAAAGGTTGGATTCTTCTTCATTAGTCTTCTTAAATTCAGATGAGGATGCTTATACTTTTACTTAATTAGCTACTTTGAATGCAACTTATCCCTTGAAATTATCTACTTCCCCCATTCTCATCTCATAGGTAGTGAAGGTTCCGTGTAACTCATCAATAGTGAGTTTATCTAGATCTCTTGCTTCCTCTATTATAAAGATTTTAGAATCATACCTTGATGGTAGAGATCTTAGGACATTTTTTATAATTACTAATTCTTTCATCTCTTTTCCAATGCCTCTGATTGCATTGACTATTTCATCCACTCTGAGGAGATAGTTTGCAATTTTTCTTCTTCATTCATTTTAAGGATTTCAAACTTGCCTTTCTAATTTTATAGCTTGACCTACTTTACTTTGTCATCTCATTAATATATGATATTTAGTTTGTTCTAGATATCTTATGTATTTTGATAATGCATCACTTTGAAAAATTCTAATTTAGACAATCCACATAAAATAACATTCTTAACCTTGACATTTCTCTCCTATGCTTTCTTGGTATCCTAATCAGTAGGAGTGCAATAGGGGATATATCCATTTACCATAACATCCATAAAACAAACCCTAATGAAGATAGATATGCTTCCTTTATTATGATCTATAATGCATAGTTTGATTCATAAAATAATGGTTCTTTGTTTGATGAAGATCCTTCTTGACTTGCCATTTGTATTCACCATTCCACGATCTACCTGAGCTGATTAAGATTCTTCTAAGGAATTAGGGATTTGATACAAATTATTGGAACATAAATATATACTAAGAGGGGTGTGAATCAATATATTTATTAACTTAGTCCTTTAAAAAAAAAGTAGATTAAAACTATATTCAGAGATCACAAACACACAAATAAGCATAACACAAGATATACCATAAAAAGCCCAATATGGGAAAAACCAACATGAGAATAGCTACTAGAATCTACCATTATAATCCAACATCATAATAAGGAACCTCATTAGTTAAAATATTTAAGGAAACCAACCCGGAGGAGACACCAATCCCCATAATTCAAGAGATTCAACTCTAAGGAATCACCCACTTCCTAATTGAGCACCAACTTAGCTTATCTTATGACACCAACCAATCAAATCTACTATGGAGATACAACTCCAAATTATAATTTTGATTCATAAAAGAATCCAATCCTTTATTCTTTATTATATCTATGATCTACAACTATTCATCCTTTACACTTCATCTCTTTTTTTTCCTTCTCTGCCCTTCTATTTTTGTGTCTCTATATTTCTATATTTGACACAATTAATCAATATCTTGCTCTGTACCACTCTCTTTATATTAAATATACTCAATGACAATAAAAATAACTATAGAATAATTTTCATGTGTCCTAAATATCATATATATAATCAATGGATCAAGGGTTCTATATCTTCATTGTGTTCACACTTGTTTAAAAACACATCACACTCTATTTTGGACTTAAATCATTATCTCTTGAAATTTAAGTTTCTGCATCTAGAACTCATACACCATTGTCATGACTCCTAGTCTTTTACTATATTTAGTAAATTTTGGGCTCTAGTTTTCATGTACATGTCATATTACACAATTTATATCAATTATAGCAATCTAACTCATTATTTGTGTCATGATTTAGGGATTTCCTAAATGTTCCTACATGTTCTTATGATTAATCATTAGACTGATCATATCCTTAAATATTGATCATCAATATTATGTTTGGCACCATGATATGATGATATTTATTCAAATAGCTCAAATTTAAAATGCATCTATTTTATTTATCTCTAATAGGATCATGTTTTCCATTGAATCCTTGTACAGTTTCAAAATTTAATATTCCAACCTTTAAAATGTGTTGGTTTATCTTTCTAATATGAGCTTCTATGTGACATTGGATCTCCAAGTATGCACATTCTTTACTTTTATTTTGACATTAAATGCCAATCTCTTTATCCCATCTCACTAATTCTAGAGTCTTTAGATCACTTACGCTCTATGAATCTTATCAAACTTGCTCAATCTTTAACTCACCACTGTGTTGATAAATCTTGATCACTTTGTCCTATTGAGTTCACTCAATCCATTGAATCTCCTTTGCATAATCATCTACTCACCATCAAATCTTCTAATAAGATCGATATTTACCTCTAATTAACTATCAAGAATGTGACACTTGGCATTAGTACATGCCTTCTACACATTATTATTAGTTCCCATTATTAAACACTTATAAATCCTCATTAGTTATTGACCTTTTGACTTTAAACCCTCCATTGATTTATAGTGTAGGCTCCATGATTATGACACTTACTAATAACATGTTTACTTAGAGGTCCATTTGAAAATTTGACTTTGCTTCACTTCATTGGATATTAAGCGTATGATTAAGTGTTATTTATTTATTAATTTGGGACAAATATAAAGTCTAAGACTTAAAAACTATTAAGTCCTTTGATCACTGCTCAAGCTAGTAATTACTAAGTTAAAGGGGCCAATTTTATAATGATGATAAAAGATTAAGTTATAACTTAAGATAATAGGTCCAAGATGTATCCAATTGACATCAAAATATAAAATCTTATTAACACCATGACTTAAACCCTTAGGGTTTAACTAAGAAACCCTATTATGTTTGAGAGTAGTGATAATTCAATTCTGGGCTCATTCCTTCTCATTTGAACCTATAGACCATATATATAGGATGCTCATGAAAAACCCATAACATATCTTCTATCTATTTCCTTTAAATTTTTTTATAAATGGTCTTTGTAAAATCAAGACAACTTTACATGACCTTATGCATATTTGACTAAGTGTGGGGACCATTTTAATATGCCTAGAAGGCTAATTTTACATCTACATAAATCTTGTTATTATTAGTCACATGACTTATGATTTAGTACATAATATCCTCTTACATAGGGTATTCCATCCATATAATCATATGCTCATGACACCTTCATATTTTAAATATATGACATCATAAAAGTGCCTACTTAGCTTTATCTTGTAACCTACAAATTTGAGTAATTGTTGGAAAATGCTGTCAAAATGATTGGAAGCCCAACTTTGCTCAAGCATATCTTTTGTCATGATATGTTGTGTGACATTAGATTTATCATGTAAAAATTAGGCACAAAGATGAACAAACCCATATGATCATTTTATCCTAGTACCTCCATATGTGCAAATGCTAACCTCATTAATATGCTTACTTGTCTCTCTTGAACCTTTTTGCAAATTTGACTTAGTATATAAAATTAGCAAATTTTGTTTGAGTATCCAACTTTACGTCCCCATATATTCTACTATGCTTCATTACATGACTTCAAATCTGGTGCATAAAAACTAGGAACTAATGTGATCATAACCGTATGACCAACTCCCTAGACTTGTCCACATATGGAAATGGTGATGTTAATAAAATGCCTTAGATTTTCATATAGTAGACCCAAAATGTCTAGATGATCAATATGAAGAATTGGATGAATTCCACTCATTCACATAATCAATCCAATCATCCTTGACCTGTGATAGGATCCTTTGCATATCCTTTAATCACCATAATCAGTCCTGAGCATCAATAACATCCCTAATGCTAATGATCTCTCTTTTGACATCAATGATAATCATATTTACAAAAAAATTATATTAATGAAGCACTAATCCTCTCTCATCAAACTAACCTCTAAAGGTCAAAATGATATTCAAGCCTTTCCATTAGCCTAAAAAGGCACTAGAAGAAAAAAATCTTTGAGGAAGATGATGTCACACTCTACTAGCTTTGAGAAAAGTCTTCAAAGACTAAAAATATCATTTAATTCAACCATTTGTTCTTAAACCTCCCAAACTCCTCCACTTTCACTTCTATGCCCCATTCCATTTGGCTTCTATAACTCACTTTACAACAACATAGTTAGTGATGTTGAATTTAATGCTTGTAATTGACACTAAAATTTATCTTTGAGTGTTTGATTTTTTATTCCTATTTTGTTCTCAACTTGAATTTTCTACTCCAACCTAAAAAGAGTCCAGAAAACCTACAAATCTCGTGGAATATATTAATGGAGGTTTGTAAGCATGATCCACCTTTAATTATCTATGTAAGAACCTATTCCCAAGGCCATTTATCACCATGAAAACCACATTTAGACCTATATAAGGTTTTTAAACACATATCATTCCTTTGAGGAATAAAATCAATATTTAAGCCACCTTTAAGACATGTAATAATGATGGGAATCTCCAATAAACCAATAACCATTCATAAATTATCAAAAACTTAGGTTTTTGATCTTTTAGCTCATTAAGACACCCTAACAATCCATGGTAAGGGATATAAGTGACATATAATGGTGACTAATGTCTAATTAGGCTTATTTTATGCATTTATACCATTTATCTCTTTGAATACCTATAAAAATAAACATTTTTAGGCTATTTTGGGCCTCTTAGGAACCCACACATGCTAAATTATTCTAAAAAATACATTATACATGATATTGATAGATTCTTATACATGTTAAAGGTGGTTTCTAAGAATATTAGGTCATTTCATGTGTTTATGAGTTTGAAAACCCAAAACTAGTTAAAAAGGATCTTTTGGCAGTTAAGACAAGCCTACCTTTTTGATGATTATTCATAAAATATAAACCTCCATCCAAAAATTTCCTTTCATAAATGTTTATCCTATTTACCCCTAAAATTTACTTTAAAATATTGGTCTCCCAATTGGAAGGTGTGTAAAGATACATACGTAAAAAGTTTTCTTGTGGGGTTCTACATGGATTCTAGGCCTGCTTATAGTCTTAAAGATAGTTCATAAACCTCATCCCCTCAACCAACATAAATATATAATGTATTTAAACTATATCTTAGTACTCAAAACATATTAAAATAATTTATCTCAATTCCTTATGTGGTGAAAGATATGAACATCTAAAGAGGGATCAAAATGGGTATCTTAGACTGCATAATTTGAATTTATATTTGAGAGTGAAAATGACTTTTTTATTTTTCCTAACTACTTGAAAAAACTCATTAATTTAATAAAAAATATAATAATACCTCTTCAATGTGTCATCTTGAATTGATAGGGTTTGAATGTGCTTGAATGTTCTATAGGCCTTATAGGCCTTAAGGTTAGCTTTAGGGCTATTACTAAGTTTCAAGGATTGCGACATCAATAAGAGTACATTAAGGTTAATACATATCATAATAAATTTATTCACATTAATTTCCATCCCTTTTTACCTCCTTTGAGATTCAAGTTTCACTTTGGCTTCATGTTTTTTTAGATTACCTATGTTTTTAATGGCCACCTGCCTACTTGTTTTAACCCTAAAAGGCATGGTTTGCATTTAAAATAGAGTGTCATCACCTCTCAATGGGTGTATATATACTTAAAAATACCTCATTACCTTAAAAAATTCCATATGATGTTGAAACCACCTTATATACCTATAGATCTTTAAGAAGTATGCATGAGCTCGAATGGTGATTACCATAGACATGTGGGTTATTATGTCAAAATATTGTATACTTCCACTCCTAAATTGACCTATAAAATATTATATATGGTTATAATAACTCATTAATATCACATCCCTCATTTTTCATACTTGGATCAAAGGTCTATAGATGGATTTTCCTCTAAATTTATTTAAGTTGGTTGTGTTTTTTGACTATCAACAGATAGGGGATTGACTTTGAAAAAAATAGTGAATATTTAACATATTATAATTTCCTAAAAAATATTATTTATAGTTATATCAACTCATGATGATCATATCCACCAAGTTTCATGCTTGGATCATGCATATGGTAGACCTTAGGTGGATTTTCCCAAAAATTACCAGTAGGCTACCTCATTTTATGTATAAATACTAATTTTTTATTATTTTTCACCTTCATTTGTGTTTTATAATGGTTAATATTATTTTAAATTTCATTAAAATTCCTCTTTTAGTTGTCTCATCATCCATTGGTTACCTTACAGACTTATGTAACCAATCACCATACCTTGTTTCTCAAGGAACCTCCTCGTGATTGTGTATAAACATTGTTATAGATGGTATTGATTATGTGTAGAGGTGTTTGGTATGTATATAATCATTAATTTTTTCTTTTAAGAACCATTAAGTAGTTTTAAAACTCCCTCTTATCTCTTCTTTTCCATATTCACTCCCTTGCATTATTTTTTAGGTCATACATAGTCATGTTCCATATAGAGGTTGTGTGTTGTATTTGGTGAGTTGGTATTAATTTATATCAGGATCATGATGTTATGGAGGCTTCATAATATCAATTTTCCTTTTATAAATTAGATGTATTGACAATATTTTCCTCTTTGAATGAAATATGTCCTACATTACTTATTGAGATTAGGTGATTATGTAGGATGAAATTGCTCTTTAGTATGGATGTAGGTGCTTTTATGAGGTGAATGAATGTATATCAATGTGTTTAACACACCATATTCATGTTATTGATCCATTACACATCATCATTTAACCATGAAATATCTATTAAACGTGAATCTATATCATTAGGCCATTTTACTTGAATACTTTTATAACTTGATGAGATATGCCTATCCTTTGAGTGGTTGTAGGTGTCTACTTCTTGAGGTGTATGCATGAGTGTTTATTTATACACTCCCATTTATCATTTGAATTCATTACATCATTACTTGTTTCATGAAAATTTCATGATCATGAGACTCCACCATTGATCATGAAACTCCAACATATAACACTGTGTCATCAACTCCATAAGCTAGGAGATAGGTCTATACCATCATGGATGTAGGTGGATTATCTCATGGAAATGCATCTTAAATTTATTTTGAGTTCTCATTTATGGTATTCTCTTGATACAAAACTTATAGAAACTTCCTGAAAACACTAAATCCTTCATACCACCATTTCATAATTATGTAAACAAACTTATTTCTTACTGTTCTTGACTATATGTTTTTTTCAAAGTGATTCCTTAATGGTTATTATAGATTTAAAACCAATTCCTTTATTGTTTTTCCATATATTCTCTTATATCCACTTTGATCACAACTCCATAAACTCTATTCTCTATTCCATTCCTCTAACTTATTAATTCACTAGCCACTCTCCACAAGCTCATTTTTTAGTTCAACATACCAAATATCATTATAGGTTTCATGAGGACAATATGACAACTTAGATGATATTTCATGATAATATTATATATTTTTTTAACTACTTTAAGCCTTTCAATCTCATTCCATCAAGAATTTTCAATCTTCACCCTCCTTAGAGCCACTAAACCCTTGTAACCCTTTTTTAGCCTATCCACCTTCCTGAGGACCTAAGACCATTTTAAACCACCCTATATCTCCTTACAACCTTCCATAAATTTTAAAGGTCTGAATCCAAGTTTAGAAGGTACTTTGTTGGTTATCATCCTTCTAATTAGGCCACTTTAGCCCTATCACATATGCATAGTACTGGTACCATATTATACAGACTTATCATAAACCTAGAGATTTTATAATCATCTAGAGGGAATCAAATAACACTCCAATATGAATTTTGAGCCAATTTTACTAATTATAATTAAATTTATGAGTTGTTTGGTTTTGAAACCCTAGTTAGGATTAGCACCTAGACTATATAGGTTGAGAGAAATCTAAAATCCATATCCTTATTTTGAAATTATTTAAAACCACCCTAAAACCTTCCCCATGTATTTATGCATCCTATAAACCTTATCCAAAAGGTTATAACCTTCAATTAATCCCCTTAAAACTTGTAGATAATAAAACACAGAGGAATGTGTGTTTTTACTTAACTATACAGGGGTTTATAAAACTATATACTTTCTAATATAGAAAAAATCCACCAAGATATTCTCAAGTTTTGGTTTCCCTTTAAATCATGCTATGGTACATCTAAAAACATAATCTCTCACTTCCTTAAACACCCATATTTATTTCTTGCATACTAATTTGATGAAAATAGGGGTTTCACTTAAATGATAGGGTTTCTAATAGTTTACATAGGTCTATTATATATATAAAACCAATTCCTATATTGGTTTTGTATATATTCAAATATATTTGAATTGATAAAACCCCATAAAATCAATAAGGAATCTCCATAACTCCTATGCAACTAATTTTCATTGACTTATTTGCTTGGTTGTATAGGATTACTAGCTTTGGTTGTATTTGTGAGCTATAAGTAGAGTTTTTAAGGGGTAATTGATGTGATCAATGGGTTGGATCCTTCATTTAAGATTATTTAGTGATCTCCATGATTTTTCTTTTCATCCCTTCTATCATCTCAACACTTCTCCAACTCTATTTTTGAAGACTGCCTATTGGAGGCCTAAAAAGTCTTGGTTGTTTTTGACCTTTATACAAACTATCACCTTTAGGTTAGACTTAATAGGATAATTACCTATCATCCTTGAAATTTTTTAGTTCATGAGATATTATCATAAATTCCTCAAAGTATATCAAGCTTGTATAGGCCATTACTTGCCCATATTAGGCACCTTGTACGTTTTAGCTTTATCCAAACATAAGATATCATTGTAGGTGTAATTCTAAGTTTAGGAGTCTTGTAGGATGAATTATGACAAAATTTAAGATATTAATTTATTGATAAATTATTAAGGTTAAGAATACTTATTTAAATAAAAAAATGGTACTTTCTCATTCATATAACACGTGACTAGTTCTGACTTCCTCAAGATACTCCTTAAAGTGTCAAGGTTAGTTGTAAGTCACTATTGTTTAATAGTCCTCTAGGTTGCCATAAATGGAAATACTATGGACAAATTTATTTTGAAGTATAATAAATCAATAGGACATATCAATTTTTTAGATAACTCTACTCTCACTGGATTCTTATCCATTAACATCTCTAACTACATGACTAATTCTCAAGATGCTCAACATGACTATATCAGGTCTTTAAAACTCAGACACTTGTAGATGCACATATGCCTTGAGACATGTAATCCAACACCCTACCTTTTGGAAGATTATTATAACACTCCACATTTAAATTAGTCATATCATATCTTGAGAAGCCAAGACTTCACCTCTTATCACCTAGTCAGTCCTTAAGGCTCTTTGTATGACTATAAGTTGAAATCACTTTAAAGGTTTCTTGTAGGTTTTTTTTATGATAATAACTATGTTTCACTTCCTGAACTCACTTTGAGGTAATTATATCCATTATATGTATATATTAATGCATTAAGGCCATTTTTCATCCTTAATCACCATAACACTTATGCTAGTAATCAATTTGTATTTTATAGACCTTTTTTGGACTGAGTACCACTATGCACACTATAGATATCTAGTCATCATTACTTAAATTGAAACATCATTCAAAATCCTTCCCTACTCAGCCAAACACTATTTCATTGCCTTCACATACTTATAATAATTCAAAAGTATAGTGTTAATATTATTTTGTTGGCCTAGTATTTCAAGGGAATCTTCATGGCATGAAATTGTGTAGGATTAAGATTGACTTCAAAGAAATTAAGGTAAAGTTGCCTTGAAGAAACTTTTATTCTTTTCATGAGGTGTATGAGTTACCTTAATAATTATATGGGACATCAATACCACCACTAAATTATTACAATTACCAAATCAAATATAAACTATTCACATGGATTCAAATCTCTCCAAGGTGTCTCCAACCCTGTTTGAAACCCTATCCATGTGAAAACCTACAACCATCTTCTTCAACATAGTAAGCCATTGATAGAAATAAAGTGCATAGGGGTGTATACCTATAGAATATATTTTAAAAACTCAAAACAAATGAATTTAGAGTGAATATATATGTTTTACACATTATGTATCTTTTAAAATTGTGCACACCCTCCAATCAATACTTCAAAACTCTAATAAAACTTTAATCAAACACTGAACATGTCAAGACAAGCCTTATAGGATTAACCTCTCTATGTCATGGAAGATAAAGACCATCATGATAAGTTCCTTATATTAGTATCATAAATATCATAACATTTAACATCACTACTTGATAAATATATAGAGTTAGATAATTTTTTTCATTCCTCGAGACTCTAAGCAACAAAATTCATCAAAGTAACCTACAAATTAAGGCCTTCCTTTTTCAAGTGAAACTTCCTCATGGAGATGAATTATAAAATGAAAACATAATGAAAGGTAGATTAAATATGTGAAATAAACATCAAAAAAATTATTTTTCTCTATGATATCTTGAATCAAATAAATCAAAGAAAACTTGGACCCTATATGGATGAATAGGCCATATAGACACCCTTGCACTATTAGCTATTGTTCATAATAATGTGGAGATGAAATAGATAAACAATTCCATAAAATTTAAGAAAACTAGAATCCCTATCACTACCAAAAATATTTTGTCCTAACTCTCTCTCTGTCCTGATCGTATCAAGTGAAAACCTGAGGCTCTCCTAGAGTTGTCTAAGACTACCCAAAATGGTTTTTCCTTAGCATAGAACCAAAATCTTGTATATGAAATCCAACACCTGGGAAATATTTTTTATGATTTAAATGACATATAATTCCTTATATAAACACCATTAAGTGACTTTACCTCCATTAATGGTAGAAAACCTATTACATGCCTAGTTTATAGCTAATAGGTTTTCCTTACCTCTACTAATAATTGTACTAGGATCTCATTTTATAGGCCTAATGTAGGATATTAGGGACACCATGTATGCCTTAATATGATATATAATCCCATGTATTAAGAAAAATCTTAAAAAACCTATTCAACCAAAGCTCCAAAAGGCTAAAAAATACATCTTTTTGATCCTAAACTCCTCTCCTTCACTCGAAATAGATTGAAATGGTCTTATATATCTATATCATGAGGAGGTATAATTAATTCAAAACAAATTTTACTTCTCCACAATCTAGTTTTTCACTTAAGAATTTCTATTTAAAAGGTCCTCAAGTCATCTAATGCACTTTTGTGGGTCTTTTGGGCATATTATCTTCTCTAGACATCATTTTTGACCAGTTAGAATATCTGACACTATAAAAACCTCATTCCTACCCATGAATTCACAAACACCCTAGAAATTATCTAGATCCTTCACTTTTAGTTTTAGACCCATTTCTAGGACTTTTCCTCGATATCTCTAAATTCACCTTAAAACTTTCTTAAAGTGTTTCAAAAGCTTGCAAGGGACATGAGGTAGGGTCATGATGTTTGTATTTTCTTTCCACCATTGGATAATCCACTGTATAATGAATCTACACAACTCCTCACATCACAATAAGACCTTATAAGATACTCTACTACATCATTAGGTTAGGACTAAAAAATACTAGTTATAGAGGAATAAGGTCATTAGATGGTCTAGAAGAGTGGCCTGATCCATCTAGGCAATTTTTTTTTTATGTAGGCTAATTTTGGCCAACACATAATATGTTAAATAACTTTTAATATATATAATAAATGAGAGAGTTAACCATGAATATGTCTTGAAGCTAATGATTTCATTAGGTATGTGAAATTTGCTCCCATAATTCCAAGTAAATTTAGAAAACTCTCCTTATTCCCTTGGTTCAAGTGCACATAAAATATTCATACTTTTCTAAGGTAATAATCATGGACATGGGTAAGATTGGATAGGGAAAAATTGATTAAACAAAATTTTTAACTAGGATTGGCTCATTATGGTCACCTTTTCCCTCTTGAAAAAAAAAGGGTAAAAACAAAAAAGGCATAATCCAAAAATTCAAAATAAAAAAAAGGATTCAAAGCATGCATGATGAAATAAGATTAATGCATAATGCATCATGAAAAATATGAAGGAAAGAGGAATAGGTGATTAAAGGTATCTTTGTCAGGGATATGGTTACTTGGTTGGTAGCAAAGCAATGCTCAAACTCCCCATCTATACACCTAATGCACAATCAAAGTCAAACCTATGGCTCACCCTTGTCTTTGACTAAAAATTTGAAATAAGAGGTAAAGAACAACACTTTTCAAACACAAATTCAAGGTGTAAGTAAATATAGTAAGTTATACATGATTATTAAGAGTCTCTTTCCATTTCTAGTTTAGTCATTTATTTTAGGATAAATTTATGGTTGATATTGGGATTATGAAACCATGGATTCTAGGTTCTTTAAAACTCTATAGTATTTACCCTTGTGAGTCACCATTTGTTATACTCAACACACCCCACCCTATATTTTTATTTAAAAAAGTGGGGGCCTCCTATATTTTTTATAAATAGTGAGTATATTGAAGGGGTACCTATGAGTTTTGAGGGTTATGATACCTGTATTATCTATATAAATTTATTGATTTTAATGTTGAATCATGTTGTGGTATAATTTTTTCATTTGAAAGTAATTGTTCATACTAACCTATTAATGAAAAATATAGAAGAATGGATCTATATGACATGAATTTAGATTGTTTTATTTTAGAGTATTCAGTCTTTGGTAAGTGTAGTTTATGGAAGCTTTCATTAGGAAATATATCTTTAGAGAGATTCTCTGAGGAAACTTTATCATCAACAACTTTGATTTAGAAAACATTTTCTTTGAAAAGATTCTCTACAAAAACTTTTGTATCATTGGCAACTTGATTTTGGGAAGTTTAGCTTTAGTAACAATTACTTTGGCAAGTTTTCATCATTAGCTTTATTCATAGTCTTTTCTCTTCAGAAACTTATTCATAGGCAACATTTATACTAGAGAATTTGTTTCAAAGACTTAATCTTTGGAAATTTTCTCATCGATAACTTTCATTTCATAAATATTCTCTTCAAAAAAAATTGTGCTAGAGGCTTTGTGTCAGCAATTTCCATTTTGAAAACTTTACTTTGGAAACTTTGTTTTAGATAATTATTATCGAAAGGATTCCTTTGGTAACTTTACTCATCGATGACATTGTTTTAAAAACTTTTGGATAAAGTATTTTGGAGAAAATATTTTTGAAACACATTATATGCTTCAGAGCCTTTTAGATCAAAAGCAAAGTTTGACTTATATTGACTTAACTACATAATGAAACATGCCAAAGGATGAAAGGTTACACTAGGGAACCCTGAATAACAAGGCATCCTATGTGGCATGAACACTAGGATAGGGTGGTAAAATTCAAATTAAATGAAGGTGATGCTCTCATAGACATTAATGATTAATGGTGCATGAACTAGAAATAAATGTAGGGAATATATTTACATTGATTCCCCAACTTATTTCACATCATTCCATATTTTATCTCAAGTAAGATTCTACCTCAAGTGATCCAAAAATCCCTAACTCATATCATAGTAATTTTCTAGTCCATAAAATTTAGTTTAGTGATATATGCCATTATCAAAAGCTTGGAGCATATTAGTACTCAATAAGACCACCATGGCATCATCATCCATGTCTTAAAAATGATCCCCAAAACCATCTAGGTTCTCAATCAAGGATTCTATGGAGTACTTGGACATTGTATTTGATGTTACTTCATTTAATAGATGCTATCCAAATTACTCAGTGTTGTGAGAAGTAATATAAAATGTAAACTCATTTTCACTCAAAGAAGACATTACAACTAAAGATAAATAGTTAGTAAGAGCCTACTCCCTTTCAAATTTCAATCCTTACACTATGCATTCATGAATTTGGATTTTATGTCATGTATTGATCTACTATGGGACCTCTTATTCTAAGGGAGAGTAATGGATGTTATCATGTATGTAGTAGGATGGGTTTTTAATATGTATTTGAGCCTACCCATTTTAGATGTCACTTTTAATTCGCATACTATTATTATGTGGAATAATTCCAATATTTAAAAGCAAGTATTATATAGGTGGATTCTCCTAGGGAAAATTTTCACTTTAAAAGAACATGTCAAGATCCCTATCCCCATCACCCATTTCAAAATTTGAATCTATATGGGAATGGCACTATTGAACAATATTTTTGGCCATGCAAGAATATAATTCATGCACCTAGAGTGGGTTACCCTAATATACCTATTGATCACCTTAGAGTGCACCTACACACTGAGGGAAATGATCAATCCATGCTTCTAATAATAAATTTTGCATAAGGATAAGAGGCCACTAGGTGGAAATTTATACATGATGTCTTACCTACTAGATGTGGTCATGGGCATAGTGTATAGACACAATGTATTCTTGTGGTATGAAAATATAGAAGTCATTAATAACAATATTTGTGAGTATTATGATTTTGTGCACATATTTTCATATGTGAGAAACATATCCAAGATAATTGAGGACCTCTACCCTTAGGTATGGATGGCCATCCATGGACAACATTTGACAAAAATTTCCCCAAAAATTACTTAAAAACTTGAAAAAAATGTATGAAAATATTATATATATTTGGATTACATAGTTATTATGGTGTCTATCCACAAGGTAGTTCCTTCTCTACTCTTGAAGTTCACTCTAGACAAGGTAGTCGAGTAAGAAATAACATACCATATATAAATGGCATTGATGAAGAAATAACCATTTATTTTTTTGATGTAAATATACTAAAGGTGGGGGGGGGGGTGAATCAATATCCTTAAAAAAATCCTTCAATTTCACTTAACATACATGAAGCATTCATTCACATACATACATTAACCAATGCATACACAAGGATCTATGAAAGAAAATAACATAAGAACATAAAATATATGTAGGAATCCATATTGGGGGATAATAAAACTGATTTAAATCTTGTAATAAATTATTATAATCAATTAATACAAATTTTAGTTAGGTACCAACCCCACAATGAGGACCAACCCCTCACTAGTCAAGCACAAACTCAACTAATCGTTTAGAAAGCACCAAATTATAAGGAGGCACCAAAAACTTAGGTATATTATAAATAAATAATAATTTATGATAAAAATTATATATATTTTACTCATTTAATTTAATATTACCACCTTATTTTTCTCTTTTCACTCTTATATCTATCTCAAATAGCCTATTAGGCCTTCTCACTCAACTAGCCCTTTCCTTGGTAGAAATAGGTCATATGACCTTACTCATAACCTATATAAACATAATTATATATTAAATACATATTAAAAACACATATTTTATGGTATTAAAAACCTTTACCTGGTTTCCAAAACTCTAAATCATTCACTCAAATCCTTAATATTCTAACTAATCAATTAGGCCTATTAGACCTTCTCTTTGTACTTGACTCTTGTTCTTACCCCTATTATTCAAAAAAGAAATTTACATACTTGGATAATAATTTTAATATGTAAAAAATAATATTTCACAAGTGAAACAACCACTACTTAGGTTGGTCATTACCTTTAAGGTCCAAAATCACCATTAGGCCTAATAGAGACCTAATGCAATTAGGCCTTCTCAAAGCACATGTTTCACTTTGGCCTCTTTAGAACACCTTGAGCATAAAAAAATTGATGAAACACATCATAAAAAAATCAATTATACCCTTTATAATCTCACATTATGTTCCCAACACCAATTAGATCATTTCACTCCTTAAACCACATAATTAGGTCTATTCACAATTAGGCCTTCCCACTACCAGAACGTCTATCTTGTAAATCTGACTCATACACTAAACTTTTACAAATAAACCAAAAATAAAATTACATGTATATAATATACATGACATAAATTTAAAAATAATTTTCATTAAAATTCACCAAATATGGAAAAATATCTCAAACATGTCAACTTCATATGTTCACTCAAAACTACACAAAGGCCTTAAAAACCCAGCCAAAAGCCTTTGAATTTTCACACCTGCATAGGAGTTTCTAATGAATAAAAATGTGTTAAAATGAACATATTAGACTTATATAAAAACTTAATTTTTATTTTATTCTTTAAATATATGCAGAAATTCTCAGGAACATCATTCTCACTCATACATAAAAAGTTACTTGTAGCTCCGAAAACACAGTCATGAAAACCATGTCTTAGAACACATATGGGAAATTTTTTATGATATTAAAATATATTTAAATTATCCCTAAAAATACTTATAAAATATTTTAAAATATATATTACAATGTTAAATATCAATATTGGTCTTACACACCAATCTCCTGTTTTCACCCTACACAAACTTCACTGTGTTAGATAGGTCACATTAGGAACAATATTTTGCTTGTCTATGAGTATCAAAAAATAATTTATTCAAGGGTGAATTATTATATAGGTATTTATAAATCACCCCATGCATTTTTATTCATCCCTAATCCCTTGAAACCCATCCTTAATCTCATTCTCACTTCTACTTGGTTTTCTGACTATCTTCCTCATTAGGCCTATGTAGCAATATGCCAAATTTCATGACCTATTTGGAATATTTAAGTTATGAAACCTTATCATAAAATTTCATGGGAAAAAATTACAAGTCTCACACATCATCTTTCATCCATTTATATGCTTTGAGCTAGTCAACCCTTCTTGGTACATCAAAATTTTAAGAAACAAGGGGTTTCCTCTAGCTTCCACTCACTCTTCTAACAGACCAATACCACTGACATAAAATTGGATGATTAATACACACATTTTTTTTAAAAAAAGGTCAAAAAATACATTATAAACCATAGCCAACAATATATTTTATATCAAGTCATAATGAGGGTTTTAGGAGGGTTTAGATTGCCTTCCATTCTTAACAATCATTCATAAAGAATTTACCCTCAAATCCAAACCAATGATAGGAAATTAAAGATATTAACCTTACCAAGCTTCCATGAAAAACTAAATATCTCATGAAAATGTTGCACATGCCAACAAGCATAAGAAAATCCTTTTTGGGTATGTAACACCCCATTATATGCACACAAAAAACGTCAACACCAATTTTCATGATTTTTCTTTTAGGATATGACATTAAACTTGGTCAACACACTTAAAAAAACCTCTCACAACTTATAAATTTTTATTATTATCTTTATCACCTTGGGAACTAAAATTTACCCCTCATTAAATCACTCTAGGTCTCTTTGCACATTAGGTCTTAAACTTCTAGTCATACTTAGACCTTGAACACACATTGAAACTCCTTATAATATTCTCAAAAACTTATCCTCATGTCATAAAAAATCATACCATTCTCACACACTACTAACCTTCTTTTAAAAAGTCTCATATTGCTCATCTCATCACTAGAATAGACCTATGCCTTCTCACTAGGTCTCTCAATGCAAAGATTAAGCATCAAAACTAACCTTGGAACTCTTATGAATGATTATTTGCCTATTTAACATGTTTAAAAAACTTTATACACTATCTAATAAATATAATGAAAAAATTCACCAAGCTTCATTATGCTCTATGCATTCACCATCTCACATGACTAAACTAGGCTTCTCAAGATACCTAGTACTAAATAGTAGCTTACCTTGCATTATGATCTTGACTTTGACATGGCATCAACCTCAAAAAAATTTCTAAGTTTTTTAAATTTATATCTCAATAAAGAAACAAAAGGTTGCCTTCAAATTTTATCTTGTCATATCATAATACTTCTATACCACTCCACCAAACATGGCCTCAACTCTTGACCTTGACACCCATCTTGACTTTTACATCAATGATAACATCAATGCCTCAACACAAAAAGTAATATAATACCAAAATAATATCCCCCTTTGTCATTTATTTCATAACACTTAAACAAATATGATTAATCACATCTCCCCAAGTTGGATCTTTTTCAAACTGGCCATTATTACAAACTAGAAAAATTTCCCCCTTTGACATTAATGATAAAGGGTCATCTTATTGATAACTATATGACCCTTGGAATTATAAAAATATACCTTTTCTCTCAAAAAAAATAATTATATCTATTTTTAAAAAACTCAACATAGATTAGGCCCACATACCTACTCATGGAGCATGATTGGATCCCCTTGTCTTCATGAAATATTTAGACACTTATCACAATTTTGACTTGGTTTAATCAATTCATCATAAAAACTCTTTATATATTATATCTTATGAACATACATATATCAAAATATTTATTGAACCTTAAATTTGAATTTTAATAAGGAACACAGAGCTCCCATTAAGACCAAGCATCCTTCATGTTTCTATTCACTGATTGAGTGCCTCCACGAAGCTTAATTGAGTCACCTCTTCTCTTAGGTCACTAAAACAACATAAATTTAGGAGATTCCCAGAACTCCATGTCCTTACTAGATTGAACTTCCTTCATGATCCTCTTAGGCTTGAATATCCCTTTTAGCTTGACCTCTTCAATCTCTATTTGAATAGCATTCTGACTTGGTATATTAGTTTTGACTCCATCCACAATATGAGTTGAAAGAGAGAATTCTTAGAACTCATTTACATCTATAATATGCTCCACCATGGAAAATAATCCTCTTAAACTAGCAGAATGGTCATCAACCTTAGCTATTTTGGGTTTTCACTTACTATCTTGTCTTATTTCTTATACTATAAGGGCCTCAACTTTATTGTTTTGAATTGAGAATTCTTGCTTATTTAAATTTGAAATATGATCAACCTTTTGACAATTTAAATAAAATATTCCTCTTGATGGACATACACCATGACCCATACCTCTTAAATGATGACTCTCCTCATAGTTCCATGCATATTCATTCTTGGAGGGCCTTCTACAATGCCTTTCTCTATGACCAAATTTGTTACGTGAATAACAATGACCATCGAAAGGGTAAGCATACCTTATAGTATTAGGATTATTGATATAATTAACCTTAATTATACCAACACCCTCAATATTTTATTGATCATTGACCTTCTTGATCACATTAGTGTTCCTATTTTTGTCTCCATTAAAATCAAGGCTTGTTTTATCATTAACAGTCTTTTGACTACTCATGATGTTGTTTAGATCATTGGTGCTCTTTTCAAACTTTGCAAAATATTTCATCTTACTTGGTACCTAGTCCAACTCAACTCTCAATTAATATACAATAGTTACATACCTTCCACATTCTTCTTCTTTATCCTTTAGGCTTGTAGTCATGATCTCCATTTGAGTCTCCACTTGTTTGACTATTTCCTCTTATTCCTTGGAGTTATTGCTTAGTATAGATTCAAATAAGTTGATTTTATCCTCATAGTATTTGATAAGAGACCTCATCAACCTATTCTTCTTCTTTACCATATTAATTTATTCTAGATTATTCATCAACTCAGCCTCAAAGTCCACCTCATCTTCTTCTTTATCTATATCACTAATAACACTTCCAATCCATATGGACTCTTCTTGATTTGAACATCTTGCTTCCTCGGCCATGATGATAACTTATTTAACATTAGGAACATCACCTTCATTATCACTCTCAAAATCACTTCTCTCAATCTCATCAGATGAGATGAAATCTTAATTGGTGTAAAGTCTTCTTTTGTTTTTAAAAAACTTCTTATCATCATACCTTCTAAAGTTTTTCTTACTCTTATTAGACCTATATGACTTTTTATCATCATAATGACCTTCATCATGTTATTAATAATATTTTTAATTATGATTATGAGGGAATTTTTTTATAAAAGTGTCCAATCTCACCATAATTAAAACATTTAAAAGGAAACTTACCCTTATATTTACCTAAACTAGTTTTCAACTTTCTTGCAAACATAGATATCAACTTGTCATCATCAATATAAAATCCATCATTGTATTTGAATTTATCACATTGTGTATTATTTCATTTTGAATTATTTTTTACCTTGAATTTACCTACCTTATTTATATGTCTTCCTTCACTTGTCTTCATCTCATAGGTTGTTAGGGTGCCATGAAGTACATCCATCTATAGCTTGTCTAGATCTTACATCTCTTCAAAATTAGATACTTTAGAATCAAATTTGGAAGCTATATATCTTAAAACCTTTTGAATAATAATATATTATTTCAACCTTTCACCTAGGCCTCTTATGATGTTGAACACTTCATCAACCCTCAACAAGTAAGATGCAATGGTCTCATTTTCATTCAACTTTAGGCTTTAAAATTATCTTATATGGGTTTGAAACTTAGCCATATTGACCTTGGATTATCCTTCATCAATAACATTCAAATTTTACCATATTTATTTATAATAAATATAATGAATCACCTTCATAATTTATGCCTCTATTAGGTCACACATAATATAATTCATTGCTTCTGAATTATTATCACTAGCCTTCTTGCCCGTTGCATCTGTAGGAGGAATAGGGGTAGAGTATATACATCTAAGACTAATTTAAATACATCATGAAATTGAGAAAAAAAATATTTCCTCATCTTGAAACTCAAAAAATCATAATTATATCCATTAAAAAAGGGAGCCTTTCTTGTAGAAAAACCACCTTGTGCTTGACTAGCCATCTTCACCTGCTTACGATCTACTTGAGGATATTAAGACTCCTTTAAAGGAATTTATCTAATACTAAATATTTTTAGTAAATATAATAGTTGAGGTTAATCATTTTCCTTAAAATAATCCTTCAATTTAATTTAACATCCATGAAGCATTCATTCACATACATACATTAACTAATACATACACAAGTATCTATGAAAGTAAATAAAATAAAAATATAGGATATATGTGGAAAAAAATCTTGGGGGATAAAACCAAATTATTCAAATATTATAATATAATCCTATAATAAATGAATAAAACTTTTATTGAGGCACCAAATCCACAAGGAACACCAACTCCACAAGGATCACCAACCCCTCACTAGTCAAGCACCAGCTCAACTAGTCCTTTAGTAAGCACCAACTTGCAAGGATATACCAACCCCCTAGATAATTCAGTACCAAATTAGCTACCTTGAAACTTTAATCACTATTTTACACCTATTTATCACTGAATTATATATTACCACATTTTTATGCTTTTTTCACTCTTCTATCTCTCTCAAATAGCCTATTAGTCCTTCTCACTCAACTAACCCTTTCCTTAGTAGAATTAGTTCATATGAACTTGCTCATCACATGTAAAAACATAGTTATATCTTCATGAAATATTCATCAAAAACATATAATGTTATTAAAACTCTTTACCTAGTTTCTAAAAATCTAAATCATTCGCTCATATTCTTAATATTCTAATTAGTCAATTAGGCCTATTAGACCTTCTCTTTATACTTCACTCTTGATCTTGCCCATATTGGTAGGTCAAGTAACTTTACATAATTGGATAACAATTTGAATATATTAATAAAAAAATTTCACAATAAAATCAACCATTTCATATGTTTATTATTACCCTTAAGGGCCAAAACCACCATTAGGCCTAATAGAGACCTAATGCAATTAGGCCTTCTTAAAGCACGTGTTTCACTTTGGCCTCTTTGGAACACCTTGAGACTACAAAAATAGATTAAAAAATTAATAAAATATTAAATTATACCAATTATATTATAATCTTATGTTCCCAACATAAATTATATCATTTCACTTGAACCACACAATTAGGTCTACTCATAATTAGGCATTCTCACAACCAAAAAGTTTGTCTTGCAAATATGATGCATAAAATCAACTTTTACACATAACCCAAACATAATATTACATGGAAATAATATTAATCACCTTAGGTTAAAAATAATTTTCATCATAATTTAAGAAACAAGGCAAAATACCTCAAATAGATCAACTTCATATGTTCACTCAGAACTGCACACATGCCTTAAGAACCCAGTCAAAAGCCTTTGAATTTTAACACATTCATAAGAGTTTATCATGAATAAAAATGTGTTAAAATTAACCTATGAGACCTATATAAAAAATTCATGTTCATTTTATTATTCAAATCTATGAAAAATATTTAGGAACATCATTCTCACTTATACATAGAAAATTGCATGTAGCTCCAAAAAAATAGTCATGAAAACCAAGACTTAAAACACCATTGGGAAAAATTTAATGATATTAAAATTATTTTAAATTATAATTAAGCATAATTATAACATATTATAAAATATATATTACAATTTTCAATATCAATATTGGTCTTAGAGACCAATCTCATGTTTTCACCTGACATAGACTTCACTGTGTTAGACAAGTCACTTTGTGAACAAATTTTTGATTATTTATGAGTATCATAAAATATTTTATTCAAGGGGTAAATTTTATATAGGTATTTAAAAACTACCCCATTAATTTTTATTCATCCCTAATCCATTGCAAACCATCCCTAATCTCATTTTTACTTCTGCCTGGTTTTCTCATTATCTTCCTCATTAGGCCTATTTAACAATAGGTCAACTTTCATAACTAGTTTAAAATATTTAAGGTATTAAACTTGATAAAAAAAACTACATGGGAATAAACTAAAATTATCACACATCATACTTCATCCATTTTCATGCTTTGACTTAGTCTACCCTACCTATTACATCAAAATTCTAAGAAACAAGGGGTTTCTTGTAGCTTTGACTCACTATTCTGATAGAACAATGCCACCTATAGAAACTTAGAAGATTAATATACATGTTAAAAACATAAAAATATATCAAAAAATCCATTTAAATCCATAACCAACAAGATATTTCATATCAGGTCATAATGAGGGTTTTAAGAGGGTTTAGACTTCATTTCATTTTTAGTAATCGTTCATAAAGAATTGGCCCTAAAATATAAAAATAATTATAGGAAATTAGAGATATGATCCTTACCCAACTTAAATTAAATAATTATGATCTCATTCAAAGGTTTCACATGCCACAATCATTAAAACTTCTTTCCCAGGTATGAAACACCCCATTCTATGCACACATAAGACCTCAATACCAATTTTTATCTTTTCTCCTTCAGCCTATGACCTCAAAATTTATAAACACACTTAAAAATACATATCACACCATTGAAAATGTTCTTATGAGTTTTTTCACCTTGGGAAATAGACTTGACTCCTCATTAAGTCACATTAGATCTCTTTGCACATTGGGTCTTGAACTACCAATCATACTTATAACTTGAACATACTTTGAAACCAATTTTAATACTATAAAAATAAAATTATCATGTATTAAAACCTCATACCATGTTCACACACTTCCAAAATTCTTTACATAAGTCTCATACTGCTCATCTCATCATGTTACCAAACCTATACCTTCTCATTAGGTCTCTCAATTTAAGTTTTAAACATAAAAACTAAACTTAGAAATATTTTAAAGGATTTTTTGCCTCTTTCACATATTTACAAAAATTTATACAATATCTCATTCCTATAATGACTTAATTCACCAAGATTCACTTTACTCTATGCATATACCTTCTTACAGGACTAAAGTAGGCTTCTCAAGACACCTAATAGTAAACAATAGCTTACCATGCATCATGATCTTTAATTTGACATGAAATCAACATTATAATAATTTATAGGTTGCATTATAATTATTTATCAATAGAGAAACAAAATTTTTCCTTCAAATTTTCTCTTTTCATATCATAATACTTTTATGCCACTCCACCAGGCATGGCCTCAACTCTTGACGTTGACACCCATCTTGAATTTAACATCAATGAAAACATAAATTCCTAAAAAAATAATAGGAACATACATTAACAATATCCCCCTTTTTAATTGATGTATAAAACAATTAAACAAAGTTGGTCATTCACATCTCCCCAAGCTAGATATTCTTCAAACTAACCTTTCTTCCAAACTTGAACTTTCTCCCCCTTATAATGACAAAGGGTCATATTGACAATTATCTTATATTTGGACCTATAAAAACATACCTTTGATCTCAAATAAACTCATTTTATCTCTTTGATAGAAAATTAATAGATATTAAGGTCACATACCTACTCATAGAGCATGATTGGCTCCCCTTATCTTCATGAGATATTTAGACAGTTATCATAACTATGACTTGGTTTGATCAAGTATTAATACAAAATATTTTTAGAACATCTCTTGTGATCATATATATAGTATACTCTTGACTGAAACTTGAATCTAAATGTCAACAAGGAACATAAAGCTCCCCCTGAGACCAAACATCATTCATGCTTATGCTCATTTATTGAGTACCTCCATGAAGCATAATGGAGTCACCTCTTATCTTAGGGTACTAAAACAACATAAACTTAGGAGATTCAAAAATCTCTATGTCTTTACTGAACTGAGCTTCCTTCATGATCTTCTTAGGATTGAATAGCCCTTTTGGCTTAACCTCTTCAATCTCTATTTGAATAATATTCTGACTTGGTCTATTAGTCTTGACTCCTTCATCAATAATGTAAGTTGATAAAGAGAATTATTGGCACTCCTTTGCATTTGGAATAGGCTCCACCATGGAAAATAGTCTTGTTATACTTGCAGACTAGTCATCAAACTTAGTTACCTTAGGTTTCCAATTATTGTCTTATCTTCAATCTTGTACTCTAGGGGCCTCAACTTTCTTGTTTTTACTTGATAATCCATGCTTATGTAACTTTGAAATATGACCAACCTTTTGATAATTAAAAAAAATATATTACTCTTGATGGAAACACCCCATGACCCATACCTCTTGACTAATGACTCACCTCATAGTTCCATTCATATTCATTCTTGGAGGGCCTTCTACAATGCCTTTCTATAATATTGAATTGGTTACATGAATAAAAATAACCATTGAAAGGGTTGGAATATGTTATATTATTAGGCTTCCTAATAGTATTATCCTTTATTCTACCAACACCCTCATTCTTTGATTTATCATGTACCTTCTTGATAACTTTAGTGTTCTTATTTTGGTCTCCATTGAAATCAAGACATTTTTTTATCATTAGAAGTCTTTTGACTACTCAAGATGTGGTATAGGTCATTAATACTCTTTTAAAACTTCACAAAATACTTCATCTTACTTGATGCCTTATCCAACTCAACTCCCAAGGAATCTAGAATATTTACATTCCTTATATATTCTTCTTCTTTATCCTTTAGGCTTGCAATCACAATCTCCATTTGAGTCTCCACTTGCTTGACTATTTCCTCTTTTTCCTTGGAGTTGTTGCTTAGTATAGCTTTGAACAAGTTGATTTGATCCTCATAATATTTGATAATAGACCTCATCACCCTATTCTTATACTTTACCATCTTTAGTTCTTCTAGAGTATTCATTAACTAAGACTCAAAGTCCTCTTCATCCAACTCACCAATAACACCTCCAATCCATATGGACTCTTATTGATTTGAACATATTTATTCCTCATCCATGAATATAAATTCATTAAAATCAGGATCATTACCTTCATGATCACTTTCAAAATCACTTCTTTCACTCTCATCAAATGAGCTACAATCTTCCTTAGTGTAAATGCTTCTTTTATTCTTAAGAAACTTCTTCTTGTCATCATACCCTCTAAAATTTTTCTTGCTCTTATTAGACCTATAGGAATTTTTATCATCATAATGAACTTCATCATGTTCTAAATCATATTTTGCCTTATGATTATGAGGGAACTTGTTAGTAAAGTATCCAATCTCACCATAATTAAAAAGTTTAAATGGTAACTTAGCCTTATATTTACCTAAACTAATTTTAAACTTTCTTGAAAACATAGATATCAACTCATCATCATCAATATTACATTAATCATTGTATTTGACTTTATTTCCTTGTGTCTTCTCTTTTGACTTCTTTTCTACCTTGAATGCAACTTCCTTATTTTCAAGTCTTCCTTCACTTGTCCTCATCTCATAGGCTGTTAGGGTGACATGAAGTCCATCCATCTCTATCTTGTATATATATTTCATATCTTCAATAGTAGATTATTTATAATCAAATTTTGTAGTTAGATATCTTAAAACCTACTGAACAACAACATATTCTTTCAATTCTTCACCTAAGCCTCTTATGATATTGACAACTTCATCAACCCTTAACAAGTAGGATATAATTACTTCATATTCATTCATATTTGGGATTTTAAATTGTCTTATATGGGTTTATAACTTATAAAAATTGACCTTGGAGTCTCCCTCATGAATATTATTCATCTGGTCCCATATTTATTTAGAAAACATACAGTGCATCACCTTCATATGTTATGCCTCTGATAGGCCACACATAATACCATTTATTGCTTTTGAATTATTGTCACTATAATTTTTTCCTACTTAATTTGTAGGAGGAATAGGGGGTGTAGTATATCCATTTAAGATTGATTCTCAAACATCATGACCTTGAGACATTAAATATGTCATCATCTTGACACTTCAAAAATCATAATTGGCTCCATTAAATAATGGATCCTTGCTTGTATAAAAACCAATTTTTTTTTAATAGCCATATTTTAGGATATTAGGCCTAATTTAAAGGACTTTATATGATATCAATTGTTAAAAATTACAAATATTGAGAGGGGGTGAATCAATTGCCTTAAGCATCTATGAAAGTAAACAACATTAAAACATAGGATATATATGGGAAAACCTCTTAGGGATTTAAAAACATTGATGAACATATTTTAATATGTTATTATAATTAATTAATCAAAATTTTAGTGGGTAATGAACCCCACAAAGAGCACTAACCGCTCACTAGTCAAGCACCAACTCAACTAGTCCTTTAACAAGCACCAAATTACAAGGAGGCACCAACCCCTACGTAAATTAGGAACAAATTAGATACCTTGATTATTTGATCACCCTTGGACATTTTTTTATAATTCAAATAAATATAACCACCTTATTTTTCTCGTCTCACTCTTTTATATCTATCAAACAGCCTATTAGGCCTTCTCACTCAACTAGGCCTTTCATTGGTAGAATTAGGTCATATAACCTTGTTCATCACCTATATAAAAAAATTTAAATATTAATGAAACATTAATTACAAATATTTAATTTTATTAAATCCATTTACCTAGTTTTAAACACTCTAAATCATTCATTCATATCCTTAATATTCTAACTAGTCAATTAGGCCTATTAGACCTTCTCTTTATACTTAAATCTTGCTCTTACCCATATTGGTTGGCCAATAACATTTACATACTCAGATAATAATTTTAATAGATCAAAAAATATGTTTAAAAATTGAAATAAAAACTACATATGTTGGTCATTACCATTAAGGGGTAAAACCACCATTAGGCCTAATAGATATCTAATGCAATTAGGCCTTCTTAAAGCACACGTTTCACTTTGGCCTCTTTGGAATACCTTGAAACTATAAATATGGATAAAAATAATAATTTTAAATTAAATTATACAATTTATAATATAAAATTATGTATCCAAAACCAATTATCTCATTTTACTCGTTGAACCACACAATTAGGTCTACTCATAATTAGGCCTTCTCACCACCAAAAAGTCTGTCTCATAAATATTATGCATAAAAACAAATTTGATACATAAAATTAACATAAATTTACATGGATGGAATATAATTTATCTTATTTTATAAATAATTTTAATTATAATTACCAAATAAGGAAAAATACCTCAAATGAATTAACTTCATATGTTCACTCAAAATTCCACCCTAGCCTTAAGAACCTAGTCAAAATCCTTTGAATTTTCACACCTTCATAGGAGTTTATCATGAAAAAAATGTGTTAAAATTAACCTATGGTATATATATAATAAATTAATGTTCATTTTATTCTAAAAATTATGTAAAAATACTTAGGAACATCATTCTCACTCATATATAGAAAATTGTCTGTAGCTCCAAAAACACATTCATGAGAACCAAGTCTTAGAACACCTATAGAAATAATTTTATGGGATTAAAATGTGTTTAAATGATAATTTATCATCATTATAAAATATTTTAAAATATATATTATAACTTTCACTATCAATATTGGTCTTAGATACCAATCTCATGTTTTCACCCTACACAAACTTCACTGTGTTAGACATGTCACTTTGGGAATAACTTTTTACTTGTCTATGAGAATAGAAAAACATTTTTATTAAAGGGGTAAATGTGATATAGGTATTAAAAAATTACCCCCCATTCATTTTTATCCATACCTAATCCCCTTCAACCCATCCCTAATCACATTCTTAATTCTACCTGGTTTTCTCACTATCTTCCTCATTAGGCCTATTTAGTGATATGCCAGCTTTCATGACCATTTTAGAATATTTAAGGCATTAAAAATTATTATAAAAATATATTATAATATATTAAAAGTCTAAAACATCATCCTCTATCCATTTTCAATCTTTGACTTGGTCAACCCTTCCTACTACATTAAAGTTTTGAGAAATAAGAGGTTTCTTGTAGCTTCCACTCACTCTTATGACAAACCAATTCCACCTAGAGAAACATGGATGAGTCATATACATGTTATGAACATAAAAATATTTAAACAAATCCATTTTTACCCATAATCAATAATATATTTCATAATGGGTATAATGAGGGCTTTAGGAGGGTTTAGGTTACCTTCCATTCTTAACAATCATTCATAAAAAAATACCCATCAACTACAAAAAAAAATGATAAAAAATTAAATATAAGACCCTTACCAAACTTCCATTAATTTATAAGGATCTCAAGAAAAAAAATTGTGTGCCAAAAAGCATAATAAAATCCTTTTTGGGTCTACAACACCCCATTTTTTGTACACAAAAGACTTCAACACCAATTTTCATACATTATCCTTCAATATATGACCTAAAATTTGGAAAACACACTTAAAATAACCTATAACACCTATAATTTTTTTATTATGAGCTTTGGAACCTTGGGAAATGAACTTGATCCCTCATTAAGTCACACTAAGTCTCTTTGCACACTAGGTCTTGAACTGCTATTCATACTTAAACATTGAACACACTTTGAAATAACTTTTACTATTATCAAAAACTCATCCTAAGGTCATAAAACCTCATACCATGCTCACACACTAAAATTGTTTTTACGCAATTCTCATACTACTCATCTCATCATGCTACCAGACCTATGCCTTCGTACTAGGTCGATCAATGTAAGTACTAAGCATCAAAACTTACCTTGGAACTATTATAAAGGATTATTTGAATCTTTAAAATTTTTACACAAATTTATACACTCTCTCATTCCTATAATGACATAATTTACCAAGATTCACTATGATTTATACATACACCTTCTCATAGGACTAGACTAGGCTTCTCAAGACACCTAGTACTAAATAATAGTTTACCTTGCATAATGATCTTGAATTTGACATGACATCAAAATTAGAAAAATTTCCATGTTGCCTTAAAATTATCTCTCAATATATAAATATAAGGTTGCCTTAAAATTTTACTCTTGTCATATCATAAGACTTTTATACCACTCCACCAAGTATGGCCTCAACTCTTGACCTTGATACCCATATTAACTTTGACATCAATGAAAATATCAATACCTTAACACCAACAATAGGAAAATACCTCAATAAGAAGGCCACATTCCATGGATCCCAAATTTGGTGAATGAATTATATAATTTTGAGGTAATTTAAGGAGTCTATGAATATAAAGAAGGCATATGCATTATCTACCCTTCCTCATAGAGACTAGAATCCTCATGGAAAAGTGAAAAAAAAAATTCATACCCTTGACCTCACCTAAAAACATGAGCTAATGGATCACGATTTTCTCTTCTTAAATGCCAAAGATGATGAGAAGGTAAATTAAAGGGCCACAACTACTAGATTGAGTGAGGACTTGCTGAGAGTGATATAAGCAAAACCATGTTTTACACTCAATGAATCAAATTTCATGATCCCACCTCCTGAATAATGGAGATATTTAGATTTTTAGAGTGGAAATAAATTATAAATACTAAAGGAAGAGGGATAGGATCCCCAACTAGTTCAAGTCCAATCCAAAGACCAACATAAGTTAGTAGTAGAGGTACTACTCATTGGGGCATAAGATGAACAAGCTAAGGAAAAATAATTTATTTCCTTCAAAAAATAAAAATAAGAAATAGTTATCCCAATTCAAGATTCCATAGTTGAAATAATATAGGTCAAGCAAGAGCTAACATAAGTAGGAGGTAGTGCACATAGGGTATAAGCTATGATTATATGCTTAGACTCCTCTAATGAAGAGGAAACAATGTCTTCTTCTACCTTAATTTCCAACATTGTTCCCTCTCTCTTCCATCATAGGTAGGAATAATCACCTAGACCTATCAAAGAAAGCCTAAGGGAGATAAACCATCAACCTTTCCAACCTAAGATGTGGATGAAGAGGAGCTAAAATAGGCAAATATATTAATCTTAAAATCACTCAAGGCTAAGACACCTATCATAGTTTAACCATTAGGTAAGGGTCCTTTAATCATAATGCCATTAGGTCTTTACCCTTTGATTTATTTAACAATAATTTCTATCAACCATGGACTAGTTGTGTCTATATTCATTCCTCTAGAGGATTTTTCTATAGGTTTAATTTCCATGCACCCATCTATGAATCTACCTACTACCACTACACCTGCTTCACCCTTAACTATTGTGGTTTCCATGTCATTAGTGTCCATCCCATAAATACTATATTTGTTCATTGTAGCCATTACTTAATCCATCACTCCCAATGTATATCTTTCTACCCAATTGGGTTCACCCTTTCCTTCTTCTACAAAAACCACCATAACCATAAAAGTTACCACTAAAAGGCACTTTGGAAGCAACTAGTCTTTGTTATCCATCTAATACTTTAGTATAGAAGCATAAAATAGTTAAAAATAACTTGGACATTAATGCCCAATCCTTCCATAAAAACTGAGCCAAAATCTAAATAACATGCACAAGTGGAATCTCATCCCTCTAATCCTTTAAATCTCACTCTTCTAGATTGGGATAAAGAATTTGGAGCCTCGATCTCTAAGAGGTCCAATGTAAAGATACCTTAACTACCAATGGTAAGCTCTCTATTTTATAAATATAAAACAATATTATTGAGGGTAAGGAATAAGAAAATTGAGGATATATTGAGTAGGATATTAATCATGGAAGAGAGGGAAGATTTTTTTTCCCTTAGCAAGAATCAAAATAGACAAATGGGTCAGTCTCCTTATATTGAGGACCTCAAGTCCTGTATGGAGACACACATAGAAGTAATCCTTGATATAAATAAAGGGATTAAAATGGATATACAAGATATCAAGGAAGAGTTAGAGACTCTTAGAGAGAAAAAATAAGTAATTAAGGTTCCCAAGGCACTAAGCATGATGCAACTCTTATGTTATATGAGATTTTTTATTCTATTCATTCTTTGAGAGTTAGTATCGATCCCCATGTCAATAATACAACCAAATTATTTAGAATCCATAAAGATGATGATAATAAACTAAATGTATTAATTTCATATACCCCTAATAATTAATTTATCCATTTAGATTTTATAACTCCATTGGAGGCATCAAATGCTTTGAATTTAGAATTAATAAACATATAGAAGGCCAAAGATTGGGTATTATCTTGAGCCATTAGTGAATAAGTTCGTTGAGAAAGATAAATATGCCAAACAAATTTTGATAGACTTTTAATTTACTATAATTATAAATCATATAGGTAAGCTGGTTATCTAAGCTACATTTGATCAAATGATTAAACAAGTCTCTGATAGCTTCAATCATAGTCTACAAGGCTTGAGATTAGAAGAAATTGAGGCCAAATTAAGTGTAACAAGGAAGAATGATATAAAGGTGTAAGTATTTATTGTTGGCTTCAAGGCCACCAAAGTAGAGCATAAAATTTTGATGGAGTAGACAAGTAGGGTGACTACGTTGTACTTCCTTGATATGAAATTAATCTAACCACAACATACTAAGGCATATAAAAACTACCAAGACTTAGATGCAAAGAAGAAAGAAACCCAAAAAATACCACCTACTAGTTCCACTACACCAACTCCACCTACAACACCAATAACTATAACCATGTTAGCACTACATCATGCTACTATTCCTGTGGATACAAAAGTTCAATCATCTAGTGCATCTCTAAGTACTACTCCAGTCACTATGTTATCATGTGTGAGTACTAATATATTCTGGATGATAGTTTTGAGACAAGTTAAGCAAGAGCCAATTCATATAAAGTCTAATTTTATACATTTTGTATGTAGCTATTATAATTGAATATTTAAGTCCTAGTTGCATATATATTGTAACTAACTAATGTTTTGGATAACATTCACACATTCCATGATTGAGATATATGTAAGACATAAATATGTAACCAAGAATTATCTTATAGTGTTTTAAATGTAAATTAAGTGTTATAAACTTGGAGGATGAGGTGACCCCTTCCCCAAGATCTATGTATACATGTAGAACCTAATTTTCAAAGGGTCAATGTTTTTAATGAATATATAATAAGAAATAAAGGAATTGATTATCATGTAATTGTGTTTGTTATTTCTTCTTCCCTTTCTATGTTAATGAATTTGAAGTTTATTTATTTTTATTTATTTAATAATCTTAATGTGTACCAATTCTATAGATGAATCTGAGTATTTTTTCAATCAAATTTAGTCTTATATGTGTAACATCTATTGAATATTGATATATTTCATTAATTTAGTAGGTAGCATAAGTTGAATTGCTAATCAAAGGTGTGTAGAAGTATCTCATTTGATATAGTATTCTAGGTGTGAACCATAGATACCTTCTGAGTTGTAACCTCTTGTATAAATGTATACAACAACAACCTTAAGAAGATAAACCTTTAGTTGAGACCATTAAGAATTTTTTATCTGACTACTTAGACTCCCAATCATGTTTATTTGAGATTGTGCAAAAGCTAAAAAAACAAAGACTAGTTCCTGAGATAGTTTTCCACCAAAGAGACAAAATGAGAAATTTCATTTTAGAGACATAAAACCTTCTTTCTTCCTTACCCTTCCCTCTTTTTGAAGTTTATTCTAGATCTACCCACCATAGATTAGTCTTTCACCCACACACTTTACCTAGTGATTTATCATTTTATTATAATCCATGCATCCACCCACAAACCTAGTTAAATAACCCATAGGCTCAACTTGATATTCCACCACCCATTTGTTCTAATTGCATATGTGTAACTCGTGCCCTAGAGTGGAGTCTAGCTTGATAAAGATCCCAAAATGGTAGAGTTTACCTCAATTAAAACTCTTTGAGATGTGTATATAACCCACATCAACATATTTTATGCACACCTCAAAAAATTTAAATGAGGCAGTCCTTAATAGTCTAGTATCTCTATTGAATAAGGTTCCACTATAGGGCATGAGTTATACATATGTGATTTAAAAACTAGGTGGCGGAATAGTAGGTTGAGCTTGAGGATTGTTTAACCATGTTTTGTGGATGGATGCATGGAATATAATAAAAAATTAATCACTAGGTGAGTTGGATGGATGGATACTTATTCTATGGTGGGTAGATCTCAAAGGCAAAATATGAGGAAGGGAAAGGAAGAAAATAAGGTTCCATGTTCTTGAAAAGTAATTTCTAAGGCTATTTATTTAGTGGACAAGTATCTTCAAAACTAGTGTTTGTTGTTTACAACTTTTTCACACTCACAAATAAGCATGATTAGTAATTTTGGATAAAAAATATAGGATTATTAATGATCTCAACTAAAGGTTGTTCTTCTTAGGGATGATGTTTCACACTCTTGTATAATAAATTATTGTTCATACCAATAAGTTATCTAGGGTAGTTATGGATCACACCTATAATACTACATCAAAATAGACACTTTTACACACCTAATATTATCAATTCAACTTGTACTAACTTTATAAATTAGTGAAACCTATCAATCCTCAATTGCTATTACACATAGACTAATATTCATTAATAAAACAATTGGATTCATTTTTATCACTAATAGACATCAAAATTATTGAATCAATATATAAAAAGAAACTTTAAATTCATTAACATAAAGAGGGAAGAAGAAAGAACAAACACAGTTGCATGACAATCAATTTCTTGATATCTTCCTATATATTCATCCAAAACTTCAACCCTTTGAAAAGAGGTTTATATATGTATATAAATAATTTGGGGAAGGGATCACCTCATCCTCCAATTTTAGAAAACTTTGATTACACCCTAATAGACTATATAATAAGTCTGAATTACATGTCATAACTTATAAATAATTTAAGACATGTAATGTGTGCATGCTAAATTTTTTTTTAGTTAATTACAATGTGGATACAACTAGGACTTAATTGTTTATTTATAAATACTACATACAAAATTGTAAAAAAATATATTTTTTTTAATCTTTGGGATAAATTATATCTTGATTTATGTTTCAAATAAATGTTATTTGAACTATGGTTATGCTTGTTCTTGAGTATGTGGAAACTGGATTTGTACTTGGTGATGCATTCATTGATTAAACTATAGTTATAGTCAGATATAGAGTGTGAGGTGGCATTGATGTAGTTATTGTTGATATTACTATAGGTGGGATATATGGAATAGAATTAGCTGGTGTCACTAATGTTTCTTTCTTCTTTGCATCTAATTCTTGGTAATACTTATATGCCTTAGTATGTTGTTGATGAATTAAGTTCATGTCAAGAATATGAGGCCTAGTCACCCTACCAATTTATTTCATCAATATTGTATTTTATATCTTGGTGGATCAAAATCCAACCCTAAATAATTCTAGCTCTATATGTTTTTTTCTTATTATGCTCAACTTAAATTCAATGTCTTCCAAACTCAATCCTTGTAAACTCTATTTGAATCTATCTAAGACTTGCTAAATCATCTGGTCAAAAGTAGATCAAGTTACTAGTTTCCCTCTATTGTCCTAGACCATTATAAATTCAAGCTTGATTAAAATTTTCTCTACTTATTTCTCTTTTTTGAATCACTTGTTTACCACAACTTCAAAAGATGACACCTAATCTTGGTCCTCCTATGTTCTTACTAGGGCTAGATTAAATTCATTTGATGCCTTTAGAGGGTTCATCAAGCCTAAGTGGGAATGCCTTATTATTGGTGTAAAATATCAATAAATTCAAATTATTCTTATCTTTTCTAATAATATTAAACAATCTAGTTATTAAATATACATGTGAAGCTGAATTGACTCTCAAAGAATGAACTAAATCCAAAATATCATATAGACTGAGTGATAAATTTTACACATCCTATTTAATACCATTGGGGAATCATATGGCATGTTGTTACTCTCTAATAATTTCTAAATCTTATTATAGCTCTTGTCTATTCATCTCCATTCCCTCATGTATAGCTAGGATTGCCTTATTATGGGTCTCCATGTAGGACTTGAGGTCCTTAATGTATGGGGATCTGACCCTTCTTCCTATTCTACCTCTTTGAAAAGGAATACACATCTTACCTTTCCTCCAAAATCAAACTCCTATCAAAACTATCCTCAATATTCCTCTTTTAGACCCATTGTACCAATGCTATAGCCTTGTCAAATAATGAGATTACTATTAAAAGCTCAATAATCTTTAGATTGGGCCTCTTAAAGGCCAAAGATCCTAACTCCTTGGCCTAGTTTGGAAGAGTGAGATTCAAAGGATTTAATGGTTGAGATTCTACTTGAACATTATATTTGGGCTTAGGCTCAGATTCAAAGGAAGACTTGGTCATTGAGGGACAAATTGTTTTAGACCATTCTACGTCTCTAAATTTTGGCATTGGGTGTACAACATAGACTTGTTGCTTTCTAGGATCCCTCTTGGTTATCATTAATATTATTGTTGAGATTGGTGTTTAAGAAGGTAGAGGTGAACCTAAGAACCCAATTGGGTAAAGGAAGTAATAATTAGGGTGATAGGTTGGCTGATGTCTGGGATGCATAGAGTAATGGTTATATGGATGGACACCAAAGGAATAAAAACTATAGTAATGGAGGCTGAATAAGGTGAAATGGAACTAGGTAGAGTAGTGGATGTGTGCATGAAAAGGAGACTGGTAGAAAGTGATTTAAAATTAATTAAAGTTGAAGCAATTTAATTAGGGATGGTATAAACAATTAGTAATTACATCAAAGGAAAAAGGCCTAAGGGGGATGTACAACATAGACCAGTTATTTTTTAGGATCCCTCTTGGTTATCATTACTATTGTTGTTGATATTAGTGTTTAAGAAGGTAGAGGTGAACCCATTTGCATAAAGGAAACAATAATTTGATAGGTTGGATGATGGATGGGATGCATAGAGAAATGGTTGTAGGGATGGACACCAAAATAATAGAAACTATAGTAATGGAGGCTAAATAAGGTGAAGTGGCACTAGATAAAGTAGTGGATGGGTGCATGAAAAGGAGATTGGAAGAAAGTGAGTTAACATGAATTAAATTTGAAATAATTGGATTAGGGATGCTAGAAAAAACTTGTAATTACATCAAAGGAAAAAGGCCTAAGGGAGATGTGAATAGAGGTCCCTTACTAGATGATTCACTGATGAGAGGGGAATTTTCCTATAATACTTATAAGCTTAATACCTTGGCTTATTTTACTTCCTTCACATCCTTCTATTGGGTTAGATATCCTTATAATTAATGTTTTGATTCCTTAATTTCTTACATGGGAGGGGTATGAGGTCTATCCCCTTTGGTTTCCTATGATAGTATCATATTGCTCACCTAGTTTTTGGAATAATCATCTATTAGAGAAAATGATGGGGAGCCATGTTGGATGTTGGGGTTATTAAAGTAATTATTTATTATTAATTATATTAATCCAAGAAAATGATCTTGATATATTCCCATTATGTTGTTTCCTTTCCTTAAGTTAGCTCCTTTACTATATCTTGCTTAACCTTCCTCAATTCAACAACTGATACTTGAAATAGAAGAATTGGTTCCTCTTCTTCTCATGCAATGGAAATCATTTCTTATTATTTTTATTGTTCATGTCCTCTAGTATGTGGTGCCTCACCTACCAAATATTCTTTTTCCTATGGTAAGTCTTGAGACACGAGTGGACCTTAGGAATCTTGTCCCTCTTTTAATGGTTGTTATATGGCCTACCACTCTAGAAGTCAAAATATCTCCATCCTCCTGGTAGTGTCATAAAAAAAAATTCTTGGTTGAGTGTGAGAGAGGGTTTAATTTGTATTACCATTAGTAGGTCCTTTCTCAATCCTATTATCACTAATCTTTCCTTCACCTCTTAATCATCCTTGGTGTTCAAAAACAAAAAATCATGATCAAAATGGCTCATGTTTATATGAGAAACCAAGGGTGTGTATATTATATTGGACTTTCCCATGGGGGTTCCAATCCATATGGTGGAGATTTAGTAATGCATATGTTCTCCTTAATTTATAGCTTCCCTAAATTCCCTCCTTATGGTTTATTGCATTCTCCTAATAGTGATGTGGGAGCCATGGAAGGTAGATTTATTATTTCTCATGAGATCTTAATCTATACCATTCCATATATAGAAGGAAATATCCTATTCAAATACCTTATTTGGAAAAAACTTAGGAATATGAAGATGCTCCACCTTGTGGCCAACAAACATGATAACAATTTATTTAGGGTAGATCTAGTAGTCTCCCTTATTTGGAAATTATTCTAGTGATGCTGGGTGAAATTCTACCCAAAGGATGACTATGAATGGCCATACAAACTTGAGGGTATAGATCCTCAAAAATCTCATCTATGTTCTTGATATAAGATTATATATGAATTAAAGACTAATCATCACAAATTTAGTTTTAAATAATATTTAGGTTGGGATCCCATAAGATTTCATTATTCCTATATTTTATTCACATGACTACATCTAATAAGTAAGACACCATGTAAGAGTTTCCCACATATGGCCTCCTATCTTTGTGTAAAATTTGATCCTCTAAGTGGGATCTAATTACTTTCCTAAATGCATAGGTGAACTCAAAATTATTGATCAGGTCTAGTAGGGGAACCCATTCTAGATGTAGGAAGTGGATGCTTTTGATGCCAAAGAGTCAATTAATAGTTCCATGCCTATGTGAATACCCATCGTCAATCTGATGATGGGGATAGGATTCAAAACATGTTATTTTATAGTAATTATTTCCCCTAGGATAATCCACCTTGGTAGTGCTTGATCCACATTTTTGGCCTTCTTCCAAGTTACTAAGGTATGAAAATTAAATGTAACATATAGGATAGGGAGACTCAAACACATCATAAATGTGTCCCCTAAGATGTACATGATGAATTTTTTATTGTCAATATAGTGAATGTATTTTTCATCTACTATTATTCCCTTGAAGAAGAGGCCTCATAGTAAGTATATACATGGCATAATCTCTAACTTAGTAGTTGCATAATAAATGACATATCTATTGAAAGGGAGAAGGTCCTTTATAATTTGTTTATCCTCAATTGAAATGTCTTATTCTAATGTAAATGAATCCACTTTCTCTATGACTTCTCATAAGGTTGAGTAATTAGGATAGATACCATAAAATATATTTGCATTAAAAACTATCTCTAAATATTTGGTCAAATCCTTGATGGAGAACATGGGGGGTGTCAAGGGTCCTTTGTATAACCTAGGTGATGATGTCATGGATTTTTTTTTATGGATGTTGGTATGCTTCAATATTTCAAAAATGGCATGTAGTAAACTAAATTATGTGAATCATAAATCATACTAGTCACAACTAGGGATTTTGAGCTAGCAAAAGGCTTGAGCTCTTAAAAAATAAATGAGATGATCTTGGTTGGGGGCTAAATGTTATAGTTTTATGTATTCATATCTAGTTTGTGTGCCATTAATCACCAATGTCTATGAGATCATCACCTTCATTCAATTTAAACTTGACCACCTTGTCCTAATGTACATGCCATATAGGATGTTTTGTCATTCAGGGTTCCATGATGTTGAATTTCCTCTTTTACCATTTGTCTTTATGTGTTATATTCAAGGGAATTCAAACATTTCCTTTGGGTTCAAAAGACCCTAAAAAATAAAATGTTCTTTGAATAAATTCATTGTGAAAGATTTTATCCCAAAGTCTCTAAAATAATACTTGTCAAAGACTAAGTAATCTTCATGAAGATTTTAGTTTAGATAAAATTATTCACATATAAATTTTTTGAAACAAATATTTTGAAGAGAAAGTTTTTAAAATGAAAATTTTTGATGAAAATTCTCCAAAAAAAAAGATGTCAAAACAATAGTTCCAAGGAAAAGTCTCTGAAGAAAAGTTATCAAAGAGAAAATTCCAAAAAAAAAGTTCATGAAGAGAAAATTTCTGAAACAAAGTTCCCCAGGAAAATATTTTGAAGACCAAAAGTAGCCAAACAAAAATCTTTTGAAGAGTAGTCACCGATCAAGACAATGTTTATGAATGAAAGTTCCTGAAGACCAAAGTTGCTAACCAAAATAAAACTTCTAAAGAAAATCCTCAAATATAAAGTTTCTAAAATTTAAGTTCCTATAGACCAAAGTTGCCAACTATAACAAAACTTTTAAAGAAAATTACTAAAAAAATTTCCAAAAGAAATTTTTTAAAGACCAAAAGTTGCTAAAAAGTAACCTTTCAGAATAAGATAATCTAAATACCTATCATGCAAAGTGATTCTTCCCAAATTTCCATTAAGAGATTATTTTTAAATAGTACTTTAAAAATGTAAATAATTGGATCCAAATGTGTTATTAAATGTTCAAAGTATAAGGTTTTTACAGATAATAATAATCATCATAACTCTCAAAAACACATAAATACCCAAATAAAATATTCATACTCTCTAAATAAAAAGGGGTCCCCACTTTTCCAAAAAAAATACAAGGTGGGATGTGTTTAATAAAACAAATTTAACAACCCTCTCCACCTTTTAAAACCTCCTTGGGATCCCATGCAAATCCTTAAGGAAGTTCTGAGTATGAGAGTATAAAGTCTCAAGTTAGCAGATCTCGTAAACTGGGTTGAGAGAAAAACTTTAGGACATTAGGCATTAAAAATAAATATTGTTGACCAAAAATTTCTCTATCAAGCTCATAAAAATCTATACCTTGCTTTTATATTCCCTGATCTATGTTTATCATGTTGTTCTTGTGCAAACTGCTTGTAGGTCTTATTAAGGGTTTCTTGGAGTTATCATGAAAAAATGACCCTAAGTCTTGTTTGATCCTTTTAACTCTATATTTTAGGTTATAGTTTCTATGGAAACCTCTACCTAGGGTATCCCAACTCTCTCAGATCTTTCACACTAAAAAATCACTTTAAACTAATGCAATATCTTCATATTTCAAGTGCAAGCTTGTGTATGCCCATTTAGGCCTACTATGCCTAATTAACCTTCCAAGGATTCTCCTTTATTTACAAGAACATAAACATTAAATGGATACATTTATAAATTTTTATATTAAATTAAAAATTTATCTTTTATAGTACTCTCCTCCATTCATGGTTCAAATCACTTTCTTGATCCTTCTCTAAGGATTCTCCTTTATTTACAAGAACATAAACATTAAATGGATACATTTATATTAATAATTTATCTTTTACAGTACTCTCCTCCATTCATGGTTCAAATCACTTTCTTGATCCTTCTCTAAGGACCTATCTATAAAATATTAATAGGTCTATCTAAAATAAGTGTGAATATCACCCTTTACTTAGCACTTGATGCCTTATCACTAATTGTAACATGATATCTAGGATTTTCAAAGTGTTTACATACCTTTGAGACCCTTATTCACTTCACACACACCTCTTTTCTCCACCTTACATGATAGAACTTTAGGTGCTAGTTTAGGGTCTACCTGGGTTGTAAGTGTGTACATTATCTTTTTATTATCACCTTGAAATATCAATTATTAATATAAAGCTAATGTATGGGGTCCTTCCACTTGCATAGGATCCCCCATGAGATGGTTGGCCTTATCTAACCCTAACCTAACTGTACAATTCTATAAAAGTCTTGGAAACACATGTAAAACCTATCTTTTTTGCATTTTTTTAGGTTTGAGATCTTGAAAAACATTTGGAGGAAAAAAGGATGGAAATGAGATACCAATTACATTTTAAAATTAGAGGCTATAGGTGGAAGGAAACTGAAAGGTCATTTTTAAAGCATGTAGGGCCCCTTTTATGGTGAATGAGGGATATTGACCCTTTAAAAGACCCCTTTTTTACATATAATATCACCTTATTACGTCTTTGAAATGACCATGATACCTTTAAAATCTCACAATTTCATTGTGACATACAAAAAAACCTTCTTCAAAGGTTTCTAACTATAAGGATAACTTATATGACATGCTTGAGAGGCATTTGATGCCTTATTGGTTCATTAGATCTTGAAATAATCTTGACTAATATGTTATATAATATGACCTTGGATACATCATTATACCTCATTTAAAGACTCAAAATGACCTTGATATCCCCTACATCATGCTAATAAAGCCTATGTCACAAGGAGGAGGTAAGGCAAGCAAGAATATTATGAGAATAAGAAACCTTAATTTATCCAAATACATTAAATTTATCAAACAAGACAAGAAAAATTTTAGGCTCAAAGAGACACTTGATATCCTTCCTCTCACTCAAGGACAACCTATGAAAACCTAATACATCATCTACTGACTCACAATATGCTACCACATGAGGATCCTCAAGAAACCCCTAGTACATGCAATGGAACCTTAAGTAATGATAATAAGGATTATAAAATACCATTTAAAGACCATAAAAAGATCTAGGTAACCATATACAAGCTTGGAATAGTCTCATGAGAAATTTTTGAACTATATGGGTTGATATTTGGCCTTAGAGGCAAAATTATCAATAGACTGCTCATGCTAGTCAAGAAAATTCATAAGGAATAATAAAGATGAGAGGATTTTTATAATTCTAGATTTCACCCTTAAAATAGAGGAGTTTCAGACTTGCCTCATCCAATTGATATAATGGAATCACCTCTAGGTGTGGATAGCCTAATGGGTGAGGTGAATCTTAGTTTTGGGGCTAGCTCTCCTGATGCTTCATCTAATCACAACTACTAAGCCTATTTTATTTGAAAATAAAAATGATAGAATAAAGACATGAAATCAAACCCTATAATATATGAGGTGATGTACCAATATGATTATACTTCCTCTAGTTGATCGTTCAACAACACTTATGGATAAAACAAGGACTGATTACTCCCACTCTCTCTTGAAAAGACTCCTACACATCAGTGATTCATATGGAGGTCATTTTAAATGCCTATAATTTGAGGGTGATGAATGAAAGGTATAGTAAAATAAACTAAAATTTAGTTTCCACTATGATCACAATCACAAACATCTTCACACACCATGTATCCTACATAAGATAATCCACTAGTATCTAGGTGAGAGACAAGGACTTGATAAGGGTGAAAAGATTAACCACTTATGCAAATTATATAAGCATGAGCACACTAGAAGGCTATTAAGAAGAAGGCTAAATTAGTCCTTATATCAGATCAAGGCTGTAGGATACAAATGGGTAGAAATTTCTCATACCTAGCAAAGGGATGTGTACAATGTTTTTTGAAGCCCAATTTATAGAACATCAAAGATAAAGGGAGGGAGAGTGTGGTGTAGATATGGATTAAAGAGTACTTAATGATAATTAATCAACTAAAATAATTACAAAAATTCATGAGAGTAAGTAAAGAAAACTCATAATCCTCTACATACATTGACTTAGTGGCATAGTGGCCTTCATACAAGGTGGCCTAATGGTTGAATAAAGAGTTACAATGTCATCTCTCAAAGAGAAGTTACAAGGACATTCCTTTGAAATATTTAATTTCATGATACCTCCATGATTAATCATGTTAAATTACCTCTTTACTATGTATAATCCCATGGTTCATGCCATTTATGACTTCATGAGACTCCACTAGGCCTTACTCAATCTAATTTTAAGGGAACTCTCTTGAAACTAACTTTTCTAGGCCTATAATAATAACTCCTAGGCCTAATACATACAACTTGTACCTCACACATGTGAACCACTAGATTTTTTTGGTGTCCATGAGACCTCTAAAGATAATCGTTATCTTTATTCATCTAAACAAGTCCATTTGAGTTTAATTATCTCATCATCTCTTCCATTGAGTCATTATGGAGGCTTTAGGCAAGTTAAAACATGCATAGTCTCCTAAACACTGTTCATAGCCCTAAGGGCCTATATTGAATAACTAATAAAAATAAAATATATTATAAACCTCCATAAAATTCCACTAGTATGTAATAAATCCATGCACCTACTCCTTGATGTTTATATCTAAGGATGACACCTCTCAAACTAGAAAACATGTAATTATGGGGTCAAGAGAGGAACATTGAGTATGCAGGGTATGAGAATACATGAGTTTAGATTAAAATACCAATGTGAAAAATATGAACCTATATTTACAAATTATTATGGTTTAACTTATTTTCTAACTCTCCAAAGTGTCTATAGATCTCTCATACATAGGCTTAGGGTTTGTAAGTCAATATGCTAGTTTGACCCTAAATGTTAGGTTATTAGGATGTAGTTTCTATTATTTCAATTAAAAATAATTTAAAAAACTTATAAAATAATAAATAACTTCCATTTACCCTTAAATCCTCCAAATACTTCAAATAATTCAATTTATCTTATAATTTCATGCTTAGGCTTGTGACTTCTTATTTAGGTGTTATAGGCCTAGTTAGCCTCTCAAGGCTCTTCATTTTGTTTTAAAATAGAAAAACATATAAATTAAGACTATTAAAAATTGGTATAAAATTAAATATACCTGTATCTCACTCCTTCACCTTTCATCCATCCATAGCTCAATCATCTCCTATTCTTCTTCATAACCTTGCTTGTAGGAGACCTAGTAAATTTACGTAGACTATGAATGTAGACATCCTACTTTTGTGTTTAAATTGAGGTTTTATTGAGTGATGGAACATATTAATTAGGGTCATATTAAATTTATATAATTTTTTAATATTTTTTCTAACTCATCTACCACTTAGTACCCTATTTTCTCATGTTGTCCTATAGGTGGTAGTTTGGTTCTTAAGTGTGTGTAAGAAGTGGATCTCCTTGATAAATTTTTCATATATATTCAACATTTATCATTATTTATATCAAATTTTCAACCTAAGTGAAATTTATAAACCTTAAATTCACCCTAACATGGATCTTTTTTCTTAGATTATTCTCCTTCTACATTTAAGCCTGAAGATGACAATTCTGAGTTTTATTTATTGAGTATAAGAGGTGCATTCATTCTCGAGTGGTTCATTAGTGATATTTTGAATAGTTATATAATGATTCATGATTATTTAATATTATTATCCATACCTTTATATCTCATATAATCACCACATAATTAGTGTATCTTCAATTTAGAGTCACAGTCTTGTGTGCTCAATAAAAGTTTTGATTGAGTTTTTCATCTTTGAGTGGTTTGATATTCTTGATCATGATCTCTCACTAATCCATGATTATTAAATATCCTTAAAATTATTATAATATTCAACACCTTAATGTCCTACTAGTAGTCAATACTTCACTTTCTTAGTTTGCCTAAATAGGCATGTAGATAATCAATTAGGAACATGTCTCTCTAGGTTGAGAATGGTTTGTGAGTATGAGGAAATGACTAGAATAAATCCAAAACCATAAAATATGACCATAAAATTAAGATCATGAATATTTTATTATAAACTTAAAATTATATACAATTATCATAATGAAACACCTTACTCACACTTTCAATGGAGATCACACTATGCATGGCAATCATATTTTAAATTAGGACATTGAAGGAATTGAGCTTATTTTTATGGCCTATTTATGTGCTCAAGGATTAGGGAAATATTGATTTAATATAAAATAATCCAACAATAAATCAAAAGAGCAATCATCCATTCCTTCATGCACCACAAACCCAAAAATATCAAGAAGCCATTGTCTCTACCTTGCAACTATTCCAGCATGAAGGTTTTATTACTTCCTTGAGTTCACATGTGCCAACAAATGATAAGGAGTGAATTTTAAGGATTATTAATACTCATATAAGACATATGAAACCACCAATTTCATCAACCAAGCTAATAATTAATTAAAACCATTCAAAATTTGACTCTATGGGGATGTAAAAGATGAATTTGATTGCTTAGGTTCTTAGAATTTATTCATAAAGAATAGGAATTTGATATGAAAAAAATTTCACTAATTATAATCCCATGAATAACTCTACCTTTTCTAATAGCTTGGGCTCTAATTCTCTTCTTCTTGTATGGACCAATGTAAAACCATTGACCATTATAGGGCTACCAAGAGGTTGATGGAGAAAAGAACCAGGTTTTTAAACTATTTTAGTTTGTGAATCATGGATTATCTTATAAAATCCCTATAAGGAATCCCCAATGAGTTATATTATCTTCTCTAAACTTCAGTTGACCATATAAGTCCATACAAGTCCTGAAAACACCTACAAAACATATTTTCTTTGCATTTTTTCATGATCAATATCTTTAGAACCCATTAGATAATAAGATGAGGGAAATGATAGGTCAAGTACACTTTCAAACTGGAGGCTATAGATGGAGGGAAGTTTAAAGGTCATTTTCAAGCATGTGGAGGCCTTTTATGGCAAATGAAGGATATTTGATCCTTTAAAAGATCCCCTTTTACATAAAAAATCACCTTGTTATGAATTTTTAATGATTATGAAACCTTAAAAAACTCCTAATTTAAATATTACATAAAAATCACCTTATTAAAATTCTTCTAACTACAAGGTTAACTTATATGACATGTTTGAAGGGCATCTGATGACCTTAAGGGCTAATTGGATCTTGAAACATTCTTGACAAATAAATCATATAAGATAACCTTAGATATGTCATTAGGCCTCATGTCAAGACTCAAAAATTACCTATATATCCCATACATCATGATAACATATCCACTTTCACATGGAGTAACTAAGGCAATCAAGAATAACATGAGAATAAGAAGCCTTAATTTCTCCCAATACCTTATTTTTTTATAAACTACCTTAAATTCATCAAACATGACATAGATCACTCTTTAGGATTTAAAAAACACTTGAGATCCCTCCTCTCAACCAAGGATAACCTGTGAAAACCTAATCAATCATCCAATTATTCATAACATGCTACCACATGAGGATTTCTCAACCCTCCCCTAATACATATAATGAAAACTTAAATAATGATAATAAGGTTTAATTGACCATTTGAAGACCATGACAAGATTTAGGTAACCTTATACAAGATTCAATGGGTATAATGAGAAAGTTTAGAAATATAGGGGTTGATATTTTACCTAAAAGGCTAAATTATCAACATTTATGGTGACTCATAGGGGTTGACCTACCTAATGGTAAATAAAACCAAGTATCTTATCATTTTATTGGGATAGGGACTCACACATGGTAACCATGATTTGAGATGACCACTCTACTTAGATCATAACAAGCCTTCAAGGACTAAAATCAACCTCATCACTCATAAAAAAAATTACAAGACACCAAACAAAGAAAGAAGCAAAAATACCACACTTATGCTAGCATACACTTATTCAAAATAATACAAAGACAACCTACTATAAACATCTAACCTAGACATGTCTCCTTCATCATAGATCAAAAGGGATGACTCTTAGATTATTTAGTCCATGAGATGAAGAATAACATGAGGAAAACTACCTTTTAGATGATTAGGAGGAATATAAGCTTTTTAAGTCATATTTAAATCATGTTAAAGAGGTATATATGTTTCATAGGAAGGTTTTTAAGATTGATGTGAAGACTGACCAGCTTGGTAAGGTTGATAAGGAAGTGAGGGATATAAGTACTCTTGATAACTAGGCTATTCATAGTGATAATTAGAGTAATATAGAGGATAAGACTCATCATAAGCTATATGTGGATCATAACAAGTATAGGGATCAACATACTACTGTTAAAGATCAATATAGGGAGAATATGGTTCATAATACCATTAATAAAGTGTAGGAGATAAATTCTCTTTATATCTAACCATTGAACATCATGAAGAAATAAAGAATAATATAACTATTAATAGAAGTTTCTATTAACCTTGGATGAGGATCTTCTAATGACCTTTAGCATGAAACATGAGTGTTAATTTGTCATCAGATTGTTTACAACTCCTTAAGGTCATCAAGTGATGAGAGTAAGGGATTTAACCTCCTTGAATTTTGGTCCAACCAAGCATGCCAAAAAATATTATGAGTCTATATTTCATCCTTGAGGAAGAGGATTTTTATAACTACCTCATCTATTTGATACAATGAAATCACCTCTACGTGTGGGTACCCTAATGGGTGAGGTGAATCTATAGTTTTTGAGCATGCTCCCTTGATGGATCATCTAATCATAACTAATAAGCCTACTCACTTTGATAATGGAGAGGGATAGAATAAAGACATGAAATAAAACTATATACTATAAGAGGTGATGTACCAATATGATTATATATCCTCTACTTGATCCTTCAAAAAAACATATGGATAAAACAAGGACTCATTACTATGACACTCTCTCTAAAGGACTCCTACACATCATTGCTTCACATAGAGGTCATGTAATATTCATATAATATAATAGTGATGAATGTAAGTTTTAATAAAAGACACTAATAGTTAGTTTCCATTGTGATCACAAGCACAATAATCTTCACACCATGTAACATGCATATGATAATCCACTAGTATCTAGGTGAGAGACAAGGACCTACAAATGGAGAAAATATCAACCACTTATGTAAATAAGATAAACATGAATCAAATAGAAGAATAATAGGGATAAGGATGAATAAATCCTTATATTAACTCAAGGCTACAATATATAAATGAGAATAACTATTTCATACCTAATAGAGGGATGTGTATAATAGCTTTTTAAGCCCAATTTATAGAACATTAGAGATAAAGAGATGGAGAGTGTGGTATAGACATGTAATGGAGAGGACTTAATGACCATTAATAATCCAAAATAATTAAAAAAATAATTTGAGTAAGGAAATTATTCTCATAACCATCTCTATGTAGTGACTTAGTGGCCTAGTGGCCTTAATACAAGGTGGCCTAGTGGTTGAATGAGGAGTTACAAGGTCATCTCTCAAAGAGTAGTTATAAGTACATTCCTTTGACATCTTAAATTTCAATATAAATTCATGATTTATAATGATCCATTACCTATTTGATATGTATCATCCCCTACTTCATTCCATTTATGACTCCATGAGACTCCATTAGGCCTTAAACAATCCAATTTTAATTGAAACCTCTAGAAATTGCCTTTTATATGACTATAACAGTCATTCCTAGACCTGATCCATACAACCTACACCTCACATGTATGAACTAGCAGATTATTTTGGTGTCCATGAGACCTATAAAGAACATCCTAATCTTTATTTAGCCAAACAAGTCAATTAGCTCATCATCTCTTCCATCGATCATTATGTAGGCTTTAGGTAGGTTCAAACATGCATAGTCTCTTAATGGTTGTTCATGGACCTAAGTGACTATATTTTAGAAATAATACCAATAAATTCAATTATATAACCTCCATAAAATTCCCCTAACATATAATAAATTCTATGCACCTATTCCATGATATTCACAGATGAGGATAACACCTATCAGACTAGAAAACATGTAACTACAAGGTCTAGAGAGGAACATTAAGTGTGTAGGGTATGAGAATGCATGAGTTTAGTTTTAAAAACCTATATGATACCTTTCAACCTCTGTTGACACATTATTATGGTTTACCTTCTTTTTCAAATCCCAAAAATGTTTGTAGATCTCTCATAGACATGCTTAGGGTTTGTAAGCCATAGGCTAGTTTGATGCTAAATGTCACATTCTAGAGATTTAATCTTGATTATATAATTTAAATTGCATGGAAATAGCTTGGACCATAATTAATCACTTAAATAGATAATTCAATCCTCCAAATACTCCTAATAATTTAATTTGTTTTCTAATTTCATCCTTAGGCTTGTGACTTCCTATTTAGGCCTACTATGCCTAAATAACCTATCAAAGATCTTCATTTTGTTTCAAAAGACCAAAACATATCAAAAAATATTTTGAAATATTATTATACAAGTAAAGATACCTGTTTATCACTCCTTCACCTTTAATCCATGCATAACTCAATCATCTCTTATTCTTCTTTATGACCATACTTATAAGAGACAGTAAATTTGCCTGGACTATGAATGTAGACAACCTAATTTTTTGTAACTTGAGGTTTAATTGAGTGACCTAAAATATTTATTAGGTTACTATTAATTATATATATATATATATATATATATATATATATATATATATATATATATATATATATATATATATATATAATAAATCTTTTTTTAACTCATCCACCACTTAGTACCTTGGTTTATCATGTTGGCCTATAGGTGGTAGTTTGGTTCTTAGCTATTTATAAGAGGTGGGTCTCCTTCTTGATGACTATATCACATATCCTCAGTTTTTCTCAATAATGATATGATTTTTTCAACCTAAATTCACTTTATAAACCTTCAATTCACCCTAAAATGGATCCTTTTGCTCAGGTTATTCACCTTCTATGGTTAGGCCTAAAGATGCTAATTATGATATTTTTGACTATGAGTGTAAGTGTATTCCTTATCAATTATTTATTCAATGATATTTTAAATGGTTATAGAAAGTTTTTTTGTGTTTTTGAATGTATTTATAAATCACACTATATTTTCAAATACTGTATATTTTAAATGTACTATACACTCTATATGTTTTTCTCATCAAGGTTCGAGGCTAGGCCAGGTATAGAGTAGGGGTTTAGGGGTGGTAGCCATAAAAAATTAGGGGTTTTAGGGTAGTATCACCCAAGTGGGGATTAAATGGTGGCATCCCCCAACAAATAGGGGAAATTTTTGTGACCCCTTTTAATGGGAAATCATTTTGTTTTGATTATGCCCATGGCTTTGGTACCCATTATTTTTTAGTACCTATTTGTTGATTTATTATGTATTTATGGATATTTAATAGGTAATACATCATGAGAGCAAGGTTTTTGAGAAGGAAGAATAAAGTGTGTGAATTTAGGAGGGTTTATTGAGTGTAGCTCTAAACATTATTTATGCATTATAATTGTGAGGAGACTTATTTGAGAGTGGTTTTTACTCTCAGGGCCTGTAATAAAATATAAACAAGTGTTCTTGGTGGATTTATCCCACATTGGGTGAACCATGTTATATTTGGTCTTCTTGTTATGCATTTTATTTCTATTCTTTCTCCATCTCTATGTATATTTATTATTGTGATTTTATGAAATTATTCTATATCAATTTATGTATTTATTACTAACATGCTTAATTATTATTAATTTTTATTCTCCACACATTCATACCTTCTATATTCATCACACAATTAGTGTCTCTTCAATATACAGTCATAGTCATGTGTTTTCAATAGGTGTTTTAATTGAGTCTCATCTTTGAGTGGTCTTATCTTATTGATCATGCTCTCTCAATATTTCATGATTATTAATGATCCTTTTTATTCTTATGAGATTCAATACTTTAGTTTCCTACTCCCAACCATCAATACTTCACTTTCTCTATTTTACTAATTAGGCCTATAGATGGTCAATTAAGAGCAAGTCTCTCTAGGCTAAGAATGGTTTGTGAGTATGAGAAAGTGAGGAGAATGAATCCAATAACATAGATTATGACCATAAAATTAAGCTCATGTATGTTTTAGTATAACCTTATGATTCTATATAGTTATCACAATGAAACACCCTACTCATACTTATAATGGAGATCACACTATGCACAATAGTCACACTTAAAATCAAGATATTGAAGTAATTAAGATTATTTTGATGACCTATTTATGTTTTTAGGGATTAGGGAAAGTTTGCATTAATCTCAAAAAATACACTACTCAATCAACAAATCAATCCTCATTTTATTCATACACTACAGACTCTAAAATATCAATAAGCCATTATCTCTAACTTGTAACTAATCCATCTGAATATTTTCTTGCTTATTTGAGTTCACACATGATAAATATTGATAAGGAATGAAATGGAAGGACTGTGAAGACTCATAAAATACATATGAACCCACCACTTTCATCAACCAAGCTAAGAATGCATTGAAAATGTTTAAAATTTGACCTTGTGTAGATACAAAAGACAAATTTGATTGCTTAGTTTCATGACATTTGTTCATAAATAATAGGTATTTTATATACAAACCAATAAAAATAATTTTAAGGCCACTAGGGGCTATATCTCTTTCTAAGATCTTGGGCTCTAACTCTTTTCTTCTTGTATAGATTGAAGTAAAAACATTGACCATTTCAGGGATGCTAAGAGGCCGATGGAGAAAATAGATAGGTTTCTGACTTCTTTTGGCTTGAAAATAATGTATTATCTTTTATGATGCCTATAAGGAATCCCCAATGAGATGTCTAATCTTATATGAATTGGACCTTACCATACAAGTCATTACAAGTCTTTAAAACACTTGCAAAACCTCTTTTCTTTACATTTTTTCATGATTGAGATCTTGGGATCCCATTGGAAAATAAGAGGAGAGAAATGAGAGGTCAATTATAATTTAAAACAAGGGGGTACATATGGAGGGAAGCTAAAATTTCATTTTTCAAGCATGTAGAGGCCTTTTTATGGTGAATGAAGGATATTTGTCCCTTTAAAAGACCCCCTTTTACATATAAGATCACCTTATTATGACTTTAAAATGATGATGATGATACCGTTGAAAAATCTTAATTTCAATATGACATATAAAACAAACCTTCTTGAAAGGCTTATAACTAAAAGGTTAACTTATATGACATTTTTAAAGGGCATTTAATAACATTAGGGGCTCATTAGAGATTGAAACATATTTGATTAATAAATCATAGAAGATAACCTTGGATATATCATTAGGCCTTATTTCAAGACTAAAAAAAAACTTGGATTTCTCCTACACCATGCTAATAAATACCCTATCACAAGGAATAACTAAGGCAAGCATGAATACCATGAAAACAAGAAACTTTAGTTTCTATAAATACCTTAATTTATGTTAAAATACATTAAATTCATCCAACATGACATATAATACTATTTAGTCTTTAAAAACACTTGAGACCCTTCCTATCACCCAAGGATAACCTATGAAAACCTAATACATCATCTAATGACTCATAACATGCTACCACATGAGGATTTATATTTGAAACCCCTAGTATATATAATTAAATCTTAAACAATGTTAATAAGGTTTAATTGACCATTTGAATACCATGACAAGATTTAGGTAACCTTATACAAGCTTGAAGGGTTCTCATGAGAAAGTTTAGAAATATAGGGGTTGATATTTGGCCTAGGAGGCCAAATTATCAACAAGGATTAAAATTAAGGTTTCTAAAATAAAATAATAAAAATATATGTGACATGGGGTGGAGAAAGGAATGAATCTACATATATTTCTACAAAATTTTCTACTCTTACCCCTATTTTATATGTTGAATTTATTAATTCTTCAATAAATCACTATCACACTATACATATCCTTTCCCAAGGCATCACATGATTTTGGGACCAAGGTCAACAAGTAGAATGGGATGAGGTATAAAAGTAATGAAATATAAGGGATTAAGTGATATGGAACATGCTGTGTGCCCAAGTACTTGAGATGTTTTAAGAATGAGACACTTATATATTAATAAACTTTCATGACTGATGCCTAAGATCTACTTTTTATCACCATGCTTATCGTAGGAAATAGAAATATGGTTTTCACCATTGGAACTTTTTTTATTTAAGGTTTTTTTGAATTATACTATGTAAAATAATGTATAAGGATGATATGGGTTGATGTTGACTTAGGTATAACTTTTTTTTAGGTGCATGATATCCATGGGCTTGTCAATTCTTGGCCATATTTAGTAGCCAATCTATATGCCCCCAATACAAATTTGGCAATAGCAACATATGGTTTAAGCCAATTAGGATTTAACTTTCCATTTTCTCACATTTTGCATTTGTGCTTTTATTATTTTATTTAAGGACTAGGATAACAATATCAAACTCATGGGATTAGACCTTCTTATTGTATTATATACATAACCTATTTTGATATGATTATAAATGATCAAGAGCCTACATACATTCTCATCTAAAATATTGATATCTTGTAAATTATTAGACCTATATGGTTCTTTGGTCATCATGCCTTATATTGAAATACACAATGAAGGAAGCTCAACTTCAATTGGAAATATGGCCTTAGTGTCATAGAATAATGAATATGGAGTTGTGCCAGTTAGAGTATGAAAACTTATGAACTAGTCCCATAATGCTATATATAGTTTAATATAACAATCATGACCCATATCATTATTTATTTTATTAATAATTTCAATAATAGTTTTATTTTATTCTCAATAATATTTTTATTTTATTCCCTGACTTGACCATTTCATTATGGTTAATAGGGTGTAAACAATCTAATTTAAATGTGATATTAATGACACAAGGATTTAACATATTTATTTTTGAATGATTTTTCATTATATAAGATGATGATGGAAGGGATACCATAGTGTAAAATTATCTCATTAATAAAAAAATTTGAGATCTATTTACCAGTGACATATGTTAGTGGCATAGCTCCCACCCACTTGGTAATTTTTTTGTGGCAATGACAATATGATTATGGCCATTAAATATTCTATATTAATATTTGCAATGAGGTCTAATCCCTAATTCAAAAAAGGATATGGGATTGCTTCCACCCACTCGGTAATTTTTTTTGGTAGTGACAATATGATTATGTCCATTATATATTAAGGATTCATCTTTCCAGTGAGGTATAATCCCTAAGTAGAGAAAAGCTATGTGATTACGATGGGATACAATTATTGAGATGTATTATATATCATATCTTTATGTTTTTGATATGATACACATTTTTGAATGTATTGATAGGCATTCTGATCAATGGTGGGCCAAAAATAACCAATCTAAATAAGCTTCTTAACTAGGACTAATCTACTAGTATGGCTTCCACAAATGCCATCATGGAGATACTTGATTACCAAGAGGGCCTTGTGTAGCTTTATAAATCCTAATAAAGTCATGTAATAACATTAAAAATATATCATGATACCAATTATGGTGTAATAAGAGGATTTTTGGATAAATGTTTTCTAGTAATGATGGTTAGGATTAGGTGGAAAGATGCCATCATGAAGATATGTATAGATATATTAGTACCAGAGAGGACTAAGATAAATAATTTCACATACTTTTTATATTCCTTTTTTAATGGGTAGGTGAGAATATTTATTCCACTAAGAATTTATTTTCATTCATATCATGGTTCATCTATTGTAGTTATCCAATAGTGACCATCATGTTGGTTGACTCATTACTACCTCTAGATACTTGATCAAAAGATATAAGATCAAATTATAGATTTAAATTTTCAACTATTTATTTATGTAGGATTAATTTATCATACTTTTATGAAACTAGTTATTAACATGTTTAACGATAAACTAGGAATCACCATATACTTGTATATATTGGATGATTCATTGATAGGCTAACTAAAGACTGACTATTAGGGCCTCATATTCTACAATATTTCTAGTGCATGGAAATGTTATTTTGAAAGTTTTTGGAGTGAAATTTCTTTGAGGAGTGACAATAAGGATTCTAGATCCTAAAACATGAGTGGCGAAATAACCATCAAAATATAACTTCAAGGAGGGGGACTTGTCAAATACAATCATAAATATGTCATAAAATGTTATTGTTAAAGGATATGTATCAAATAAGGAGCTTTAGCTAATTGATCCACCAAGATCTATCTCATATATTTTTTTACAATTTTCATATTCAATGTTTAACCCACTTATCAACATTATCCATTTTTCCATTATTCCTATAAGGTTAAATTTATATAGGATATTTGAGAGGATCTATATTTATTATGATCTTGACTTGATTGTTGAACATGTAATTCCTAAACTTTTAGGAAGTAAAGAAAACTGATAGGCATGACTTTTCTATTGGTGTGTAGTTTCACTCATATGAGGTGAAATTTATGATGAGGTAACACTTGTAAATTTTATTGACATCCTCATTATGTTGTGATATTAGATATCCTAAGGCACTTTTAGTATTTGTGATATATAAGAACAAAGGATTTCCAAATTTTGGTGGTGTAATCACTAGAGGTTTCAAAAAATATTGCTTAAAATATTCAAAATATTTTTAACATTAGGACTCTATTGAAACTTAGATAATTTTTTTAATAAATGTGTGAAGGGTTGAAATTTATCAACCAATTATGAGATGAAATGATAGATGGCCTATAATTTTCCTTGTACACTTAGAATCTACTTGAGGTTTTTTAGGAGTATAAATTTAAGAAATAACTCTGACTTTGTCTTGTCCAACCTTGATGACTTATAAATATTCGATGAATCCCAATGATTTTAAATATATGACATTGAATAAACACTTCTTAAGATTAATCTATACTTTATATTCCCTTAGTTTCTCAAATATCTTTTATGATACTATTAGATGTTCATCCTATGTTCTAGGCTTGCCGAAGATATCATCTACATAATATTGTATTATATCAGCCATAATATAGTGGGATATGAAATTTATAGTTATTTGATAAGTTGTGATAGTGTTTTTGAGTCAAAATTAAACTATTTTATAGAAGAATATGCCCCATGGAGTTCTCAAGATAGTTTTGTGTTGGTCTTCTAGCATGAATCAAATTTTATTATAGCCAAAAAATACTTCCATAGGTGAGAGAACTTCATAACCATCAGTGGAATACATGATCATGTCAATATTGGGTAAGGTAAATTCATATTTAGGTAAATCCTTATTTATGTCCCTTAAATAAATGCAAATGTGGATACCTCCTTGGGGTTTACCAACATTCACAATATTGGATATCCAATTAAAATAGTTTATTGGTCATATGAATCCAACTTCCAAGAAATTATAAATATATTATTTAACTAGGAGTGACACAGTTGGGTGTATATTTTAGATATTTTTCTTAATAGGTTTGGCATTTTGATGAATGACTAGATGATATACTACTAAAGTTAGATCAATCCCTAACATACCATAATATCACTAGGTGAATATGTTGATAAATTACTTAAGAAGAGTAATGATAATTTACCTTTCCTCAGGGGTTAAGATGACTCCAATATTCAAAATATGAGGTTGATATTCATTGATAATATTAACATGAATATTTTATTTAACTAATGATGGAGACTGATCCTATAGATATGCTAGAAGAAAAGACAACTGATATTCTTCTATTTATTTGAAGATGTTTGGGAATTATTGAAATAGATAATGATAAACCTTATTTTTCATTAGGAATAAGGGAATTAATAGATTAAATATGAGGGGTTTATTTTGATTCACCATTTATATTTTTAAGAAACAACTTATCAAGACATTCTTTAGTATCTTCTAATTTAATTTGACTTAGTGATTCCACATATTAACCTCAAAACCTTTCTTTTGGTCACTTAATGACACGTGGGATTTATTTTCCATGTATTTAGTAATGGATTCATCATTTTTTAAGTGTCAAAGGAGGGTTCCTCCTACTAATCCCAATTAATAAGGGTAAGGTGGAGAAGTGCAAGGATAATGATGTAGATGTAAGTATTGGTAAATATATTTATGGTAGTACTATCCTCATAAAGACTATGAGAAAATCCCATTTTGATATATTCTTTATATGGAGGCTCTTCAAAGAAACTGAGATAACATCAAAGAGACCAATTCTAGGTGATTGATATCCTAGACCTCAAAGCCATGGATGAATCTTAGTTAGGATTAGTTCCAAGTTTCCTTGTTATTGATGCCCTAGTAATTTCCATTTATATTTAATATTTTGATCCATATGGTTAGCTTTTGAATATTTTAGATCCTAATAGCAAGATGTAAGACCTTGTATTATCCAAGAATCACTTGATATTTCAATTGGCTCTTTTGGTAGTATCCCTAATTTTATAAATGATGTTGATCCTAATTGGTAAGAAATAAACTTGTGATAATTCGTGGTGGGGTAACCATATCTTGGAGGTGATAAGGGGAGATTACCAACATGCAATTTTTGTATTCATACTCTTCATAGCCTTTGGAAATGAATTTGTTGCAAGTGGACAGAGATAGATCAAATGACATGGATGGAAAGTCATTTGGATGGATGCATGTCTTATACTTGGGATTATAAGGGTAATTTTTCATGATAGGGAAATATAGATCATGATCAAATCCTTCCATGGATTTAAAAATACATAATAATTATGAATATCTAGGAATAGTGAATTCCATATCTAAATGTGGAAATTTAAGAAATTAGTGGAGAGTGGAAGGGACAACTTACATTTCATGGATCCATGGGAAGTCCAATAGGATGTTTTATGGTAAATAAAATTGCACTACATGAATTAAGGTTTGATGTAAAATAGTCCTCACCATGATAGGAAGATAAGTAGTTCTAGTTGACTATCTCTCATTGTCATCATAAGCCTTTATTATAATAAGCTATCCTAAGTGTTGATTTTTAATACCCTAATTTATTGATTAAAATATTATTATGAATGTTTATATTCAAACCTCCATATAAAATCACTCATTGCATATAATTATTTTAATAGGCACTGCTATAAACAATGGGTAGTTATAGTTAGGGCCAATGGGTGACATGGTATGGGAATTAAAAATGATTTGATGTGATGAGGATAAATGATCCATAAGAGATTGAAATTGTTTGGCATCAATGTATGTGGGGAGTTTAGACTCATGAAGTATTTTATTTATAATGTCATGATGTATGGATGAATACTTAAGAAGATCCATTATAGAGATTTGGGTTGGGTTCTTCTCAAGTTGTGGGCTAAGGTCATAATTAACTTCAAGATTTTTTGATATTTTTTTAGAGGCATTGAGATTAAAAGGATCATTTTGAGTTAGGGTTTTGGGAGGTTCCCATAGGATGGTATTTTTTCATGTCAGTTTGTGAGAGCACAATAATAATAACCCCCTTTAATTTTATAAAAGATGTTATGAGACTTGAGGATATTCTAGTGTCTTAGCCCTAATTTTAATGATGAAAACATGATGACCATAATGGTAAGGAATTTGGTAGAAATTTACTCAACTGGTGGATGAAGATTGACCTTGATAGCTAGTTGTGCCTTTAGACATTTTTCCAATCTTTGGAAAGGGATTTTTATAGATACCCATTTTTTAATTTTGGATGAAGAGGACTATCCACCTTCCATTTCTATCTCTCCCTTATAAATAAGGTATTGGTTATAATTATTTAGCTACATGAATCTTCTAGTGTCATTCCCCTTGAAATAATGATAGTGATAATAATAATATTATTTAAGCCAATTGGGATGTGGTTTACTATTTTCAAGGTGATTTATTTCTTGAAGGGTGATCATGTTTGTAACTATTAGTTTTTTTAAGTCATCTTAAATTATCTCACCAAGATTATTATAGTGCCTCTATACCAAAGTATTCCTTGGCCTTCCTCATTGAAAAGTAATGTTTGATGTGTGTTATTAATATTTGGTGTAAAGGTAGCCTTAGACTATTTGGACATGACATGTATCTAATACTCCATATACAACAACATTCCTATTATTTTTTAATAGTTGAAGGTTATCTAAAGGGGTGTTATTACTTGGATTATGATAATTATTAGAATATATCTTGATGATAATATATTTTTCTATTTGGATTCCTTTTTTAACAATTTAATTAGAAGTGGTAGCATACTAGAGTTTATGCGATGGGCCAATTACGAATTAAGGTCATTGATGAAGTTATTAACTAATTTATTTTTAGTAATTAAATAAGGAAGCTAACTTATGAATATTTTCCATTGATGAATGTGTGATTCTATACTTTTAACATTTATTTTCTTAGTGTTATAAAGATATAACATGGTGATGTGGTATGTTATTAAAATATGGTGGAAGGGTAGCCTTGGACTATTTAGATATGTTAGGTATCTGATACTCCATATCTAATAACATTCCTATTATTTTTGAATAATTTAGGCTTATCCAAAGGGGTGTTGTTACTTGGATTATGATCATTCTTATAATATATATCAATGACCCCTTTTTATATAAGCTATTTCTCTATTTGGATTCCTTTTTCAATAATTTAATTATAAGTGGTAACATACTAGATCTTTAGGTGATGGACCAATTCTAAATTAAGTTTGTTGATGAAAATATTAACTAATTTATTTTTAGGAATTTAATATGGAAACTATCTTATGAAGATTTTCCATTGATGAAGGTGTGATGCTAGACTTTCACCACTTATTTTCATAGTGTTATAAAGATATAACATGGTGATGTTATGTTCTAAATTATAAGATAAATGGGTGATGGATTTATTAGTTAGGCCCCCAAATTAAGTAATATATCCCTCGGGTAAATGCATGAACCATTCCAAGGTGGGCCCATAACTATAATATACTTCATGGAAATACATACATAATTATTTGACATGTTCTCATTGGTCCCCTTTTCCTTTGTATTTATCTAACTTTCGTGACTAAAATTTACTAGGAAAAGGTATACAAAGAATAATCATGTAAAGGGGATAGGATCATAATTATTCACATTTTTATTTCTTGGAATGTTCTTACATATCCATATTTTTGAGAGCGTCTTTCATCATTTACCATTCATGGGTGAATACAGGTTCCATTAAAGGATTTGAAGTGTTTGTTGCATTAATTTTAGGATTATTTTGGTCTTGGTTTATATATGAGAAGGTCTTACTAGGTATCTTAGGTGAGATTGGTTTGTGCCCTTAGGAATTTATTTGGGAAGCTAAGGAGTTAAATTTTTGGGTGATTTGGTTAAAGTGGTTGAGAATAACTCTTTTATATTATTTTTTATCTTTCTCTTATTCCTCATCCTTAAGGTCAACAATATTTAGGAGTTCTTCTTCCTTTTATAAGGGATGATTATGATTTTGCAAAGTGTCATACCTGATAGGTCTTTCAACTAGGTTTATTAATAGGTCTTGGTTGATATTAGAGGACAACTTGGCTCCCATTTAAATGAGATTTATTAGGATTTGGTCTTTATTTTTGTAAATATATTTTTTTAAATTGGGATTTACTCATGTCATTATTCAAAAACTTATATTGGTTGTTGGTATCATCCCCTAGGGTATGTATGCAACTAACACTATTTTGATGATCCTTATATTGATCACTGAGGTTCTTAGGGATATTTTCAACTTTTTTCAAGGCTTGTACAACTTTTGAGTTTTGGGTGCAGGTAAGAGTTGACATGGAATTTGATGAATTAGATGAGTATATGGGAGATGAAACTTGCATGTTTAGGTTGATATATTTTATATGAGATAAAAATATAGGTTTATCAAGTTATTATCTTGATAACATAATTCCATAAGATTTTGAGATAGTACACTTGGTTTAGCTAATAAAGATGTAGTTCCCTAATGTTAAACTAGATAAGACACACTAGATATGGTCTAAATAGGTGGTGGGTTTTAGAATTAGATGAGTATTATGATGAGTGATATAAAAATATCAATAGGTGAAAATTTTAGATGAATAATATCATAGGATATATGACAATGATTACCAAATTTAAACTAACATAGTGATAGGGTAAAATAAGTGCTAGATTTAAACTGATAAAGTAACCAAGTAAGATGATAGGTGTTGTGTCTAAACTAATAGAGTGATATGTTTATATCAAGGGGATGACACAATATAAATATGATAGAATTGAAAATTTATGGGTGTAATAATGATAGGTGTCTAATTTTTCAAAGTGATAGGTTACTAACAAAAGGGTGACTAGTTTTTAATAGAGTGGTGAGTTGTTAACAAAAGAAGGATGTGATACCTAAGCGGGTATAGTAAATGAGATCTTAAGGTATTAGAATAATGGTTTGTTAATATTATTATGGTTATAAATAATTTTCTTAACCTATTGATGGTTCTTATAATTAGTTGATTTTTGGACAAGAGACTAGCTTGAGGTTTTGGATAAGTTTCCTTTATTCAAGATAATCTACGCTGAGTGTGATTGGATTAGGTTACCAATGTGTATTATGGATGAGTTGGAATAATATAAATAAAGGTGATTTAGATATTTTAATAGAGAATATTAGTGGACTTAGGGTTTTTATGTAAGCTTTAGTGGGATGTTGATTTAGGTGAGATGGGGTTGAATGAAAGGGGTTTAACTAAGTAAGAATGACTAAGATGAGATTAGGTATGATGGGATGAGGGATGTTGATATATGTCAAAATAGTGATAGTCTAGTAATGAATTTCAAAAAGTACATTCATGTTTCATAGGTTTAAGTGTTTGACTAAGTTTGTCTTGTGTGTAATTTTAAAGTTATAAAATAATATGGTCTTAATAAAACACATACAACATCAAGCAACCCACAAACCTAGTGATAGTGACTAATATGATAGTGAAATTAGAAACCAATTAAAATGATTAAATCATGATGAGAGGTGCCTAGATTGGTTTATTCCAACCCTCTCTCAACATCTATACATGGGGAGTGATATCTAGGAATTACATTTTCCCTACCCTAGATGTTTGTTGTAGCCTAGATGTCTTAATCTAGGTTTCACTGGATATCCAATGGTATCCCTTAACAAAAATATAGTACATGGGGATTGAGTATATGTAGAATGGTGTTTGAATCCAGGGTATTAGAGTGTTACCTCCTCATCCCATGAAATAATTTATGGGTATTTTCTCTTAGGCTAAGTGACATTTATCCTCGATATTTATATTTTGATAAAACATGGACTATGGTCTTGTGCATGGTGACGAAATACACATCATAATCCCCATAATACTATGATAAGTGTGTGCGTATGAATTAAACATCATGTTTATCCATATAAAATAAAAATTTAGAGGTTTAGTATCCCTAATAATCACCCTATGGGTCAAGGGAAGAGCATACACTATTGTAGCCTCACGTAAAAAAAAAGAAGTAAGCTAATTTAAAAATAAAATCAAGAAAGTTTATTAACTTGAAATTAAAATGTGATTAACACAATATATCAGAGGTTAAAAATTACACTTTCTTTGATAGGTGTCCTAAAAAATAGTGTTATTAATTTGAATTTGGCAACTTGTGGGGCAACCTATAAAACAAATGTTAGACTTAATACTAGTTTATCAGTAGAATAATTCCATGGATATGAATGAAAATGTTACATCTACTTGTAAATATTTCATGAATACATAAATGTTATTTCTATACAAATAAAACATTAGACAAAATTTAAAAACTATGGACCTGAGAGGTGATGTCATGGATAAATATGAAAAATCACAAAAATAAAGACACTAGTTTGTAACTATTATAAAAACTAAAAAAGAAAATTTGTACTTGAATGATGTCATGGCTATTGTAGATAATGCCGAATTTATGGGAATTAATGTCATAGTTATGAAACTATAAGTTTGAACCTATAGACATAAAACATAAAATAATAATCTCATCATTAAGTGTTAAAATGTCATGGATTTTGATTATAATTTGATGGTTATGCATTCGTGAGTTTGTAGTAATTATTAGGAAAGTAAAAAGTACAAAAATAGTTGATCAAAAAACTTCTAAGTGATATATTTGTATATTTAACACTTATTAGCTCATTAATAATTATAATATAATTATAATTCATATATTTACTTCAAAATATATACAATTTCTAATCTAAAGAATGAATGTTTTAAAATGAAAAGTGTAGAAACCTAAAATTGGACACCAATGGCTTCATACTAGACTTAAGACTGATTCTTACCAACCTTTGCACATCTAGGTGAAGAATTACTAAATGTCCCAAATTTGGCTTCATAAAATAAAATTTGGATTATAAATCAATTAAATGGGACAAAATTCACACATCAAATTAATTCAAATCTTTAACAATGCTAAAATGCCTGAATTGAATTAACCTTGAGAAATTAAATGGATTATAAAAAAGGAAATTTAAAAATCAAAGAATATCCTAGGAATTCATGATTACTTTTTGTGAGTTGTCCAAAATCTAAAATATCTCACCCATGCCTATTTCATGATCATCATGAGGTTTGGATACCTTTTAACTCTACTAGGGTTAATTAATGAGAAAAGGTATGGTTTTAACCCATTCCAAGTTCTAACTACACCCTAAATCACCTTGGCTCTGGGTTAGTCTCAAAACCTATAAATACAAGCCTAGACCTCTTCATTTGGAGAGCTTGAGCATAGTAATTTTATAATATTGGATTTAGATCAAGTTTTCATGACATTAGTGTTATAATGCCAAAATCCCAAGCCAAGCCATGAATCTAGATAAATCTATCATGAGCTAAACAACCATGGTGTCAGGGAGAGAAGGATCCACACAACTCCATTTTCCAAAGATCTCTTGAGCACAATCTAAGAAATCCAAATGAAGAAATATATTGGAGCATTTAAGGAAGGTAGGAAAGGTTGTTTTGATTTCATTTTAGTTGTGATTTTACATTTGGTTTTCTTCTCTAAGCTCCCCCATTTAATCTAGGTAAGATAGTGTTATGTATGTTAGTGTGTTTATCTCATTTTGATTTTATTGTAAAAACTAACATATGATATAAAAACCCTTCTTAGATTCTTTGATAAAAAATGGCATGCCTGGTGGGACCATATACACCTCATGTACTAAGGAGATGAATATGAAACTCAAAAATTGACATTTGAATGCTTAAATTCCTTCAAATTTGTAATTTTAGCTTTGATTTTTCTGGATTTCTAATTCTTGAACTATCTTAGATTTACATAGAAACCAGTGTTGGTTAGGACTAATTGACATCAATTCTATGTGACCATTGCCAATTTTACCCAACTGAGCTAAATCATCTATAACCATCATCAATCAGTAGGTCAGGTGGACCATAATTTACCAACATTACATTTTGAATGTTTTTAGTATTCCTAATGGTTGTTTCTTGATCTCAATAGCTTTTAAACTCTCTATTTAATCCTTGCCTTGAAGATTTTGTTGATTTTTTATCTAATCATTGCCTAACATAACATGTTTATATTTTTTATTTTTTCCTTCATGTTCATAAGTAATCGATGGGGATCTTAATTAACAAATGTTGATTCTTTATGATAGACATCAGTTCTCTATGAACCAACCACATCAATTTCCTTGAATTAACATCAGTCATTTTTGACCAGCCATAATCATTATGTTTTCCAAAATTAAAAATTGAGAACACTTTTTCCTAAGTTTATTTACTCACAATAAAAATTGCTTCAAAGTACAAGGATATCATCTATCAATTACAAGTCTAGGGCTTAATTGAAACACAAATTTGCTAATTTTGGTTAAAGTACATTTTGTTCTATGATTTTTAAAAGGAATCTAGCTAAATCACTCACATTTTATTTTGGTGTTAAAATAAACATGTTAAGTCTCATGCATTTGTTCTTTGGTTCTTAAAAGGAGTTAGGATTTTTACTATCTTCAAACACTTCATTGTTGGTGCTTAAAAATAATGGCTAAGTCTTGAACACTTAATTTTGGTGTTTAAAAATTAACTTAGGCTAAATCTTGAACATTTGTATCTTGGGCTTAAAATGAACATAGATGATTTTTCTTAACTTTTGTTATTCAATTATTCAATATTTCACACTTAAGCCAAGTGGAAAAGTAAATAACATCATTCACGTTTCAATTTGGTGTCAATAATAAAAATTCACTTGCAATTGCTTGCAAATTATTTGTTGTGTGTGTTTGTTTGGAAAAAAAAAGAATAGTATGTGTATGCTCTCCCCTATGCCCTATAAGGAACCCATGTGATCAAAAGTGCCTTTTCATTTCATTTAGTTCTTAGTCCAAGGTTTAGAAATAAAGTTGCCTAGTCTCTCCCCAAAACCCACATAGTATTGGGTGATCTAAAAGAAAATGTAAAGTCTTTTTACTAGTCTTTATTTTCATCTATTTTAGCTTGTGAAGTGGATGCCATTACTTCTCATGGGTTCTTTAGGGAAGAATTAACTTGGGGCTTCATCTCTTAGTAGTATTTCAACCATGCTCCATGGTGGGGTATATAAAGATAGGAACATATAATTCTAGAGCCAAGGGGTTGAGTAGTTAACCTCTCTTTTAGTATCAAAAGCCCGAGTTAGGTCTAGTTATGTAGGGGATACCACTAAGGAGTCTATGTATGGTATCATAATTCAAAGTAATAGAACCTTAGATGATAATTGATCAGTATGAACTCAAGTGATGTGATGCTTCTCTTGTGTTAGCCACACATGGTATCAATCTAGATGATCATAACTTGTGAGTTCTAGTCAACCCCACTTGACACACTATGATAGGATTTAGGATATTATAGTTATTTGTGTTTTTGTTATTTATTATTTTATTTCTTGGTGTTTTGTGTCTAAAACTTGTGTTTGTTATACCACATCATAAATGAGTTTGTTTGTCCACACTACTTCATTTTTTGAAGAGGCATTATGCTAGCCATTTTATCACACATTTTTACCTTAGATTTTTTACCAAACTTGTTTATGTGTGTGTTTTGATTTAAATGGGTGATATTAAGACACCCAAATCACTTCAAACTTTATGCCTTTGAGTCTTTGAAGCAAACCATTATCCTACATTTTGAGAGCAATAATGCCATTACTCTGCTCAATTTTTTTAAGACTTGTTTCCCTTATGCTAAATGTTGGTGTTTAGAACCAATGCCATGTATGCCATTTAATTACTTATCTTGTGTTGTTATGAAATTTAATTTTTCCTAGCCTATTATTTGTTTGGAGGTGTCTATTTTTCCAAGTCGAGTATTTAATTAACCTTTCCAAGTTTGGATTCAAAAATTGATTCATTTATGTTTAGGCCTCATCTCATAAGGGATGATATATAAATATTTATCTTATTGGTTGAATAACTAAGGTTAATGCATTACCCAAATTTGAATTTTTTTTGTTTAGATCTTTACCTAGTGCCTTTATGCCATTCACAGTTTTGTTTAGCTTGTTTGTTTAAAAGAGCCTAAATTTCATCATTGCTTATGCATTTGTTTGGGTGAACATAGTCTTTATCCATATGCATTTTACCTTGTGCCTTATACCAGTTGGCCAATTTTATGTTTGATTCTATGTGCTAGGTTTATGCCAAAGTGTTCCAAGTTTGCTAGATTAAAATCTCATCACAATCATTTTTTTAAGTCTAGATTTTGACATCATATTTGACAAAAAGTCTTAGTGCATGCCTTATTTTAATCTAGTTTTTGATGTTGCCTTTGGCCAAAAGACCCAGTAACCTTTACCTTTCCTAGTTTAGACCTATTTGGAGCACTTTAGTCCTAGATTTTAGCATGCTAGTTTTTATCTAGATACTTGACATTTTATGCATGAGACATTTGATGTTAGATATTTGATGTTATATTATTTTATAATAATTCGTATCATAGGTAATTTTAGAGATATATCTCCCCTAGACCAAGTTAGACCAAGTTCAAACCATTTGTTCTTTGGGCATTATTTTTCAAAGTTTATAGACAATAGGCATTTTTTTTTTAGAACTTAATTATTGATGTATATATGTCTAACTACACTTATGGTGGAGCCACATATAATCTAAGTTATTATTCAATGTTCATAAAAAATGAGATTGATTTTTATGGCTTTATTAAAGACCCTTATGAAGACAATATGGGTTTTGAGATAGATCCATATCCTCCTTACCATAATCAATATAGGGAACAAATCCAAGATCCAAATAATCTAATCAGAGACCCAAACTAGGAGAAGGATAATGTTAATTGGGAGGAGGATCCATACCCTCCTTACCAAAAAAAATCCAAATGGGAAAAAAGTCAAGCTTCATGTTTGGTGATACCTTATTTCATCTATTTATGGTATTATACTCACCCTTACATAACCACTTATTATCTCACCTATACCATTAACCTTCCTTTAGATTGTGTAATTTATCAAGCTCTACCACATCCAAGGAATACCATTACAATTCCAAGACCTAGTCCTTTGGCTTGTGTGAGCAACCAATTTTCACAATTCCCAAACATTCTATTTTAGGACCTCATCCTTTAGCTTGTATGAGAAACCAAGCTCCAAAATTACCTATCATTATCATTTTAAGACCTTATCCTTTAGCTCATGATAACAACCAACCTTTACAACACCCTATCATTACCATTTTTTGACTTTATCCTTTGGCTTGTATGAGAAATCATGATCCATAATGACATCTCATTATCCAACCACTAGTCATTATTCAAATATTTCCATCTATTCCCCACTTTAGAAAATCTTACCAATCATCCAACCCCAATCGATCCAATTGGTACCTCAACCAATCCAATCAATAATTCTTCAAATGATCCAATCATTTGAAGACTAATCTGTAGTCAAAATTAGTATTTTTTAATTGATTACAAACAAAGTCTAAGAAAATTAACAAATCCATGATGTTTTTATTTAAACAATAATTTTTGATAAGTCAACATGTGATGAATCACATACTGATACTATACCTATTGTTGAAGAGTCTCACTCTGATGAACTAGTCTTTGTTGAGTCACTTCTTAATGATTATAACCTCTTTTGGGGAAATCATTACCTTGACCATATGCCTATTTTTCAAGGACATCCCTCTGACAAGCTAGTCTCTAAAGAATTGTCTCTTGACCTTTTTCCATCCATAGAGGAATCTCACTTTGACAAACTAGTCTCTATGAAACCCATTATGCCATCATAAACCATTACTTGTCCTATACCAAACATTCAAAAAAATACCATTGTAGAAACATCCACATCAGATAAAGAATTATAATTAGAGTTAGATTATATTTTTGAACCAAAATTAAATTTAGTATTAGAAGTAGACTCAATATAAGTCTCAATATTGGATTTAGAGTCCCTTGAGTTAGAATCAAATTTAAAATCAAAAAATGTTCATGGTTGTTACAATATTGGTTACACATGCCTCATAGATAATTTTGAATATATTTGTAATCCCTCTATGGTTTTTGATGATGATTACTTCAACATCAACCCAAGTTCTCCTAGTATCTTCTAAAAATATTGTATAACCCCCCATTCCATTACCATCAACCAACATAGCCAATTTATTGACATTTCATCTCCCATAAGTGCTGATTGGGATTGATAGATTCACACCTTGTTTAACTATATCCATGGTGATATATCAATTAAATAACATCAGGGAGGCCAAGACCAAATTCATGCAAAATAATAATAATCTCTTAGTGAAATATTTTCAGAGGTGATAGGGAATAATCAAAGTCAAACTAAGCATTTTATAGGGAAACCTTTTTGGTAGGTGATAGAAGATAATCAAAGTCAAAAGTCAACATTACTTAGTGAAACCTTCTTAGATGCATTATGGGATAATCAATATAAATTCATTGGTGAGAACCTCTTCAAGGCACCAATAGTTGAGCATAATATTTCTTCAATACTTGGTGAAGACATTATCAATGATAAAATAAATATATCTTCCAATTTATAGACTAATCAAATGGTATCTACTCCCAAGACTAAATAGTAAAAAACTTTGGTGGTCTTATCAAGAGAATATTTAGAAATATTTGGCCCTACCATATCTAAAGTTATGTTGAATCCTAAATGTGTGCCTAAAAATTCTAATCTTAATTTATTTCCTAACCATTACAAATTACATTATCATCCACCATTCCATTTACCAATCAAAATTATCATCCAATATTTATCCCTATTTACCATATTTGGCCACACTTTCCTTTATAAAGGCTAAAAATATAACTCATCTTAGATTTGAAGAAAATAGAATCAATGACCAATGAGGATCATGACAATATTCTTGACATCCAAATCTACATCTAGTTCTTGATAAATCATCTATTCAAACGAGATGTGGGCTAGTAATTTACATGACTAATTATTCTAGTTGTATCATTTGTTGATTGGGATGTGCATCCCTACATCAATAGGAACAAAAAAATCATTTACCATACCTAAGACAAACACATGTACTATTCCATTTGCCATTCTTTTTGTCATTGTTTTGTATCATTTCCATTTCCTTTACCACTTAGGGGCAACCCTCATACCATTTCATCTAATCTTCATAACATTCTACCATTCTATTACTTTTCCATTCCATCCTTCTATTCTACCAAAACCTTTTTCTATAGACTAACATGGTTTGATCCTACATACCTAACCCATTTGACCTTACTTCATGAATTGGTTTTTATTTTAACATCAATATTCAAATTCTTTTCAATAATTATTTTAATTGTTCTAGACATAGGCCATATTTTGGAGTAGTATGATAGAAGTTTTGGTAGTTACATCCTTCATTTCTTATTATGTTCTATACCATGCTTTGTTTTTATGGGCATGATTATAACCACCTATGGGAAAATTAGTATTAGTAATCTATGTTATTATTTCCTAGTTATAACCACCTATGGTCAAACTAGGGGAATATTTTTTATTGTGCCTTAGCATACAAACTTTCCATTCCTATGCCATACTATGCCATTATGCCAATTGTGCCTACTTTGTTTGAATTGGATGTTAAACTAGTTATATTCCTTTGATGTAAGGTGGAACTAATGTGACTTGAGGCCATTTTAGGACTATGTGGGTAGTTTTCAATACTTTTTGAGGTTAGCTCAGTCTCCTTTTTCCATATGCTCTCACCATTTTATGAACAAAATTTTAGTTTGAACATTCTTACCATTTTATGATGTTGGACATTTTAGTATCTCATAATTCCTAATTGGATCGATATTATTATAAAATTCCAAAAACATTCAAAAATTTCAAAATCCAAAAACATTTATCCTATATAATCCTAGTTAGTCATCCTCGATCCACCCTACTGGGGAAAATCCATTGTTAGGATGCTTTATTTTGATTTTACTTTTAGGCTTTTGGAGTGATTGTTTTTTGTCTATTTTATTTTGTTTTTATTTTTGTATTGCTTTCTATGTGTTGTTTATTTGTTTGTTCACTTGCCTATTTGTTTGGTTTCAAGTACTATTGCTTTGAATCAGCCTATATGTGTTCATTGGGTGATTATATGTGAATTATTATCAATTCCATCCATATTCATATGTCAATATTATCATCATGGTTTTTATCATTGGTGTGTTGCCATGTCTTGTAAGTATTGTTGCCTTGACTTAGTATTTATGTATATTTAAACAAAGTTATCATGGTGTTTTATATTATGAGGCATACAATCATGTGCTAAAATAAAAATTAGCTTAGGAAGTCTTACAAGTAATATAGTGATACAAAATTATCCTTAGCACCCTTGGAAAATCCTTCAACCCATCTTGATCAAATCAACATATTAACCATTCTTGTTATATAAATTCTAATAAGGAAGAGCATTTCTTCATTGGCAGATATAACCAAATCATTTCCATTGATCAGTTCTTATTCTTATATTCAATTATTTCATCACTTTGTGCATCCTTGTGTGCTTGGTTATTTTTGGCTTCTTTAATCATTAGACCAATGCATTTACATTTATACCCCCTCCATCTTTAATCTATACAATAGGTTATATCCACGAGTTATTCTTGTAATCTACCCTACTAGGTTATAATCACACATCTTTATTCTACCCTAGTCATCTTAATGATTATAACCATCTGTGGTTAAGTCATTATTTTTTGACTCATCAACCCTAACTAGGACATATGCCATTTTCACTACTTATAACTACCTTTGGGAAAATTAGTGATGTAACCTTTGTTATTGATTATAGTTGCCTTTGGGTAGATTAGTGCTCTTTTTAAATCAATGCATGAAAGCATTTTCTCATTTGGATTAATATCACCCATGGGTTAATTCCACCTATTTCTTGCTTATTTTCAAGGGACCACCCATCAAACATGTGATGGCCACTCCCTCAAGGGGGAATCATTATAGGCTTCTCAAACATTATTTGGATCTTTTTATTCAATCATCATCATATTTTTGGCATATAGACCTTTTTATCATTATTTGAGAAGACATTGTTATGCTTATGGTTTTCAAAATCTTCCCAAATAGGGGTAAACTATAGACACCTAAAATTGGCCACTAATGGCTTCATATCAAACATTAGATTTATTCTTACAAACCTTTGCACATCTAGTTTAAGAATCACTAAATGTCTCAAATTTGGCTTCATAAAATACAATTTGGCTTATAAATCAATTAAATGGGACAAAATGCACACATCAAACTAATTTAAATCTTGAAAAATGCTAAAATTCCTAAAAAAAATTAATTAACATGGAAAATTAAATAAAATGCCTAAATTTAATTCACCTTGAGTAGTTAAATGAATTTACAAAAATGAAATTCAAAAATCAAAGAAAATCTTGGGAATTCATGATTACCTTTTGTGAGTTGTCAAAAATAAAAAATATATCACCCATGCCTATTCCATGTTAATCATTAGGTTTGGACACCTTTTAACTATACCATGGTTAGTTAATGAACTAAGGTAAGGTTTTAACCCATTCTAAGCTCTAACTACACCCTAACTCACCTTGGGTTTGGGTTAGTCTCAAAACCTATAAATATAATCTTAGACCTCTTCATTTGGAGAGCTTGAGCATAGTAATGTTATAATGCTAAATTTAGAGTAAGTTTGCATGACATTAGTGTTATAATGACAAAATTATAAGACAATAAATGAAGCTACATCAATCTAACATGAGCCAAAAAACCATGGTGCCAAGGGGATAAGGAGCCACACAACTCCATTTGCCAATGATCTCTTGAACACAAGCCAAGTAAGCCAAATCAAAAAATATCTTGGAGAATTAAAGGAAGGTAATAAAGGTTGTTTTTATTGAATTTTAGTTGTGCTTTGTCAATTGATTTTCTTCACTAAGATCCTCCCTTTTATCTAGGCAACATAGTATTATGTATTTTATTGCATTTCTTTTCATTTTTATATCCAGTATGAAAACTAACATATGATCAAACCACCCTTCTTGTATTTCGTGATAAAAAAAAGTAGGATAAATATATCATTTATATATTTTATTTTATTGAGGTAGTAGATAATAATAGGAAATACTAAATCCTCTACTTTTTTAAAAGGTAAAAAAATCAATTAAATTTTGGATAATTATTTATAAAGTGATGATGAGATAATATTACATATGATTTTATAATATCAAGGATTTTAATGCAATTTTTTGGCCAAGAACCTAAGAATTCATCCCTATCAAAACAAGATAGATAGTTATAATGTTATATTTAGTATAAATGATACCACATACATGTAAATGAGAGTTTGTTCATGCACAAAAACCTTAAAAAATAGTTAAAATTCACAACTAGATTTAGAGAAATTATGGATTAATAATAAAAAATCATGGTTAATGAAATATGAACTCAAAAAAATTAAAGTAGATAGTTAGGTATATTGTATAAATCTTGGTCAATGGTTAAGCATGTTGTCATGAAAGTTAGCTATAAGGTTGTATTTTGAAGGAATAATGGTATGATTCCATAGAGTGATGTTGTGTTTTATACCTGCTAGAAATTTGGCCTCCCGAGTCAAATTCCAACCCTTGCAACTAAATTTTTTTCCATACACTGACACAAGCTTACACACGGTGATATATGTGCATGGCGATTTCTTATTTGGTCTCATTTTGAACCTTTTTGGCATTGATTAAGGTTTCATGTTGTGTTATAACCTGTTATAGAGATCATCATATGTCATGGTTGTCTTGAGTCCTTGCGTGATGTATTAGGATATCATTATGGTCATTGAGTGAGTTGGAAAGAGTGTCAAGTTATTTGGAGGTATAAAAGGTGGTTTAAAAATTGTTTGACAGGATTAATAATCTTTAGTAAAGGTTAAGGTAATTTGGACATTTTAAGGTTTATGATTCTTATGGATTTAGGCTTATCTAAGCAATTTCAAAAAAGGAGAACCTTGAAAACATGATTTAAGGGTTTCTAAGCCTTGTTTTAAGTCATGACATGAGGTTCAAGATGTGAATAATTGTATTTTTTTATATACTTATCGAACATAATTTAAACCTTAATTCACCCTTAGAAGTCATAAAATGACCTTTAAATGCCTCATATGAGTCTACATTACACTATATATATTTTCAAATGGTAATGTTTTAGGTGTATCATTATTTATAAGGGTCTTAAATAGGTCCCATTCTCATCATATATTCATAACTAGGAATTTTAATATCCATAAAAGTCCATTTTAAGACTCAAATTCACTCCCCACTCACTAAATTGGTCCCACATATGGTGTAGTATGTCCCTTCAGCTCCCCCCACCATAAAACCATGTTTTAAATGCTATTTTACTTATGTTTTCCCTCATATTTCCCACTAATGTCATCCCAAAGTTAGAATCTTGAAGAAAATGCAAAAAAGAGGGTGTTTTTATAGGGGTTTTGTAGGTTATATTGACCTGTATGGTTAGTTTAATATAGGGGTTCATAAAGTTGCATCAAATCTTATGAAATGTGTCTCAGAGGATTTTCATGAATAGAGGATTTAAAACATTCACAAAATTGGCCTCTCCTTTCAACCAAGCTCCTTGGCAGTCTAGATAAGCTCTTAGGTTTATGCTTAGTCCATACATGAAAGAGAAAGTGAGGATCTAAGGCTTTGGGTAGAGGAATGGGATATATTAACCTTCCCATTATTGGAATATATATATATATATATATATATATATGTATATATATGTATATATATATGTATGTATATGTATGTATATGTATTTATATCTATATATATATATATATATATATGACCTATAGTATATTAATAATATATAAAAATTTGGGCACTTAAATGGTCTTCTTCATCTATGCAAGTGGTCAAAATGACATCAGTTTGGGTGTACCCTTGAGATGTTTATATAGTCAGTATTTGGATATGTTTTCTACAATTCCTCAAAACCAATATCCATCACCATCCACCCCTAGTTTAGACATGTAAGGTTGAAATATCATGATAACATTCATGTTAACACATATGTAGGTTACATGGCAATGTTATTCAAGCTACAAAGTTTTAGTACATAAGAATAGGAGTGAGGAGGTAGTTTTAGAGTGGATGATAAGTTTATTATTATTAATTAAATCCTCCTATACCTTTACAAATAACTCATATGATCCATACTTAGACCAAATAACCTATTAATTTTATTATCTCCAATATGATAGGGTATGTCAATAACCACACACCAAACTCACTCCAAGAAAAAATAAGCTCAGTTAGGACCACAAGTGCATACATAGGGTTATAGTAGTAAGATTGGATGGGTGATAATGGTTTTAAAGATTTAAGAGTTTAAAAGGATCAAAAGGAACATAAATATACCACCAACATGCTAAATGTACCCAAGGATAATAATAGAGTTTGATATTCACCTTCTCAATGGCCACACATAGTCAAACAACCCTTACTCAACATCTATAATCTAGGTTATGAAGAGAAGAGATAAGTGCATTTAACTTTGCATAGGAAGTAATTGAGATTAAAATATGGAGATAATACTTGTTCCTTTTAAACACCTAGTTTGAGTTTAATGATTTGGTCCTTTGAGATGGATAAAAGAGCTTATGATTTGATTAGGCCCACTAGGTCATAGGAAAGCCAAGTAGGTAGGGTCACATGAGGGACTTAAAATAACAAATTTACATAGGGATATGTGTATAAAATAAAAATATAGCCTATGGTTTGTCATCTTTAATCCATCAACATATAGTCAGTATCTTGACCCCCTAAAATGGACTAAAGAATCCTAAGGACCTGATTAGACCTAATATGGTATACATAAGTATATACCAAAATTGAAATCACATGAAATTTTTAAAGTCATATAAGTGTTGAAGATACCTAAGGATGGAATTATAAGTCATAAAATATGTTTTCAAGGTTATAAAATCCATACTTAAGGTAATAAAACACTTGGTCAAGCCTTTAGGGCTACATAAGCCTAATTATGCATAAACCCTAGGTAATAGATGATAATGTACAGAAGGAAGAGTTGATAAAGGTCTTAATTGTAAGGATGTTTTTAGGACCTAAGGGTATGTTACATGGTTTTACCAAATTACACCACTATTGTTGAAAGGTGGAAGAGAGTACTCAAGCCACCAACACTCAGGCTTGGCAACAATGAGAATTAAGGGTAGGCCCAAGAGAGAAAGGTCTATGAGATGGTATGAGAAGGTAAGAACAAATAAAAAAAATGGAGATTAGACCAAGGGTGAAACTATAACCACATGGGTATATAGAGGTACCTATAGGTGGCTGAAGGTTTCAACATCTAATCTAAGCATATAAGGCCTAAAGTCACTCCTTAAGGCCTCAAACCCCACCATCACCTTGGGGAATATATATATATATATATATATACATATATATATATATATGTATGTATATATATATATATATGTATGTATATATATATATATATGTATATATATATATATGTATATATATATATATATATATATATATATATATATATATATATATATATATAAGATTGATGGCGAAAAGGAGTGTGGGAATATTGTATAGGTCTTATATAGGATGTTTTTATCTAAGGAAATTAAAGGGAAGGTCAACCAAGTATTAAGACCTAACCTAAGTTGTACTACCCCAAGTAGTCAACTCGAGCCATCATTTCAAGTGTTCATAAATTTCATAGTAGAGGGTATCAAGGAAAATTATAGTAGGGGTATTTATAAACACCTATGGACTAAAGTTACATATAGGAGAGAGTGGGTTTTAGAGGCCCACTTCTATGAATCATTTTTATGACTATAGACATGTCCACAAGGCTTGTAAGAAGCTTGAAGTCTAACATATTTCATTCATATCTCCACACACAAGATACATGGGAAACAAATATTTTCAAGAGATTTAGGGTAATATATGGAATAAACATCCATGACCATAAGTTTGGGATTAGAGGTATATTCTTTATGAACCATTATTAAGATAGTAAACCTATAAAACCCTACTTAAACCCTAAAACATACCCATCATGGGAAAACATGAGATATTTTAAATCAAACACCTTGAATTAACCTAATCAAATATTTTATCACCTATCCCACTTAGAGGAGACTCTACTCATGGTATTGGTTTGTATGGACTTGTCATAAACTATGTTTTTTTAAGGAATTAAGAAGATATTAAGGTATAGAGTTGTTAATAGAGTTGAAATTAATTGGATTGGGTTTTTTGATATTTTTTTCATGTTATAAAATAATTAAATGTCCACAAATCTACCTATAAATTCCTATGTAAGTCCACACCAAATAGTCAGTCTATAGATGTTATGAAGAAGTGGCCTAATCACCTAGAAAGGCTAAAGATTCAAGATTTCACTATTAGAAGGAAATATTTCATAGTATGGGACATTTATTCAAACCTAAACTCACATATTCACATTTTATTAAGGTCTCATACATCTTTTCATAGACACCAATCATAAATAGTCAAGTAACTAAGCTTAATGGCCTGGTAGGCCTACTTGGGTCAACAAAGAGAGATGAAAGTTAGAATAGAGGGGCTATTAGGAAATAAAATGAGGGTAATTATACCCTTTTAACTAATAAATAATGGTGATAAAACACCTATCATAATCCATTATGAAGTAAATGGCAATTTCTTGAACTGAAGTCAGCATGCAAGAAAAGGTGGGTTGTTAGGTGCTTCATGGGGAACTTAATTGAGCTACTTTAATGTTTATAACTACCATATAAGAATTTATTAGATATTTTTGGAATGTTAATATATTATATGAGGTCAAATAATCTTAGACAAGCCTCCACCACTCTACCTCAATGCTTAAAGGGTGCATTGAAAACCACCAATCAAGAAACCAATTTATGGAGGGAGTATGAAGGATTATCATGAATGTTGTAACTGATGATGAAGTGATATATTATCATTTATGACTTATAAATATAACTTAAATATAATTTTCCCTCTCTTTATATTCTCATTCTTTTATTTATTTAGTATTTAAGGCCACTATACACATTCATCACCTGGGTATGAGGAAACTCTACCTAGATTTGCACTTTGTAAACCTTTTCGATTATTAATGGACTATTTAAAATTCTCCATGATTAGTATCTAGTGTGTATATTCATGTTTTAATATGCATAAATGGTATATTTTCTTCCTTATAGGTTCATGCCTCATTTATATGCTAATAGGTGTTGTATGCAGGCCATATAGTGTGTTAAGGTGTCAATGGCTGAGTTTAGAGTGGAAGTTTGACTGTAAGTGCCTTAATCTAGGAATTCCTTTCATTACCCTCATGATTCAGCCATCTAACTCATCTTATAGATGAAACATTTTTGCTTAGAAGCCATTGGAGATAGTGCTTAGTTCATGTTGATTCAAATAAAGTGGATACATGATATTAGTGCATCACCACCCTTAGATTAGGTTTAATTTTATGCATCATCCTATCCATTTTTACCCCAACCAGTTGGTCTTAGTGATTTTGAGCCATAATAAATGTACCAAGGGAGATATCCCCATAGTCTAGAGGTATAGCCTAGCCATAGGTCACCCATAGCCTTAGGTTATTCACATGTTATGCCAACCTTGGATATAGGCCTAAACAATCTTCTTCTAGGGTGAATTTTGGATACCTAACAATTATGGCATGCTTGATGAGACTAAATTCAAGTATTGAATCACTCATTTATGGAACTTGGTCATTTCAAAGATCTTTAATCACATCAATGATAGATTTTTAATTAGATTTCATGTTAGAAGGCATCATAAGGTCATTCTCTCAAGGCAAGGATATTTATCATTGATAGTTCACACTATTATTCATGTGTCTCATGATGAGTAATGGCTACATATGGAGTAAAATTGTATCATAAAATTCATTATTAGCAGACCTATGACCCCTATCAACACTATATTAACCTATATTAGCCATATGCTTCTCCATAATTCTCTCCTTCTATCCCAGCTTAACCTCCTTACCAACCTATTGTTCCTTATAGTCAACCTAAACAAAGTGATGAGGATTTGAGCTTACAAATTAAGAAGATAAAGGAGGAATTGGATATATTTAAGGAATGTCTTAGGTAAAAAAAGGAAGTTGAACATCAAGCCTTTGTCCATCAACAAAACATCCTTGTAAACCAAGAGAAACCAACCAAGGTAACCACCCCATATCCTTTCCTTTCATCTATGATGATTGGAGACTCATTGGTCCATAATTACTTATTTTATGATAGATCAAGTAGTCTATTGATTCCAAAGTTGGTATCTGATAACTTGAATTTGATATATAAACCTACTTCTAACTTTGAATTGTAATGTAATGGATTAGATAAAAGGACATTTAGCCTCATAAAAGAGCTAAAACTTACCCTGCATGCTTACCCCAAGATATCAATTTCATAATACATTACTAATTCATATTTAACACATTATTTTTATCTATGTTTATCTAATTAATTTATGGAAAATATTGGGGGGTACTTATCCTTTGATTTAACTTATATGGTTTTCAATATTAGGTATGGTGTAGGAGTCAAAATCAGATCTAGACCACTCTCCAAGTTTTATCTTGAACCTTACATAATAAACATATTAGTTTCAAATTAACTTCATAATCCTACACTTGGTTAGCCTTCTTTTTTTCTAAATCCACTTCAAGATCCACCCATGCCTTCTCAAGATCTTATAATAACTTTATCTTGGAGGCCTTCATGGACTAGAACCCTAGATTATGTTATGCCTATTCTTGAAAGAGAACTTAATCCTATGCATATTCATAACCAAGAAGATGAGAATTTTATGAAGGATACTTGAGGAGATGTCTCAAGTATTTCAAGTTCCCCATCTACCATTCATACTATAGTCATTCAATAGGATTAGGATAAATCCAAGTTTGACAAGGTGATTGAAGAATGGAAGAAATAGTTTCCAAGTTTAATACTCTTAAGGCCCTAAGTTGGAAGATCACTCTAGAAGATGCCAATAAAGTTAATGAAGTATGTTTCACTCCCACCCTCTCTTTTTATGAAGAGGAACCAAGTGTATTGAAGGCAAATTTTAACATCTAGGTGTGGGGAAAAAATTGTCAATAATGATTAATGAGGTGTCAATCCTATAAGATATTACCCCTGTTATAGATTAGGTGAGTTTAAATATCATTTTTAAAAGGATACCTCAAGCACATATGATGAGGATATCACTATTGGTACCCATATTCATCTTAGTAGATCAGAATTTGATCATGAAGGAAATGTTAATGATGTAGATTAGTCATAATGGTATGATGTTGATGTAGATGGAGACAAAGCACAAAAAAATTATCCTATATGAAAAGGTAATGAAAATAATCTACATGAAACCATTATTAAATTTAAGATTATTTAAATTGATTTAGATGATACTTGGTAGTAGTTGTACCATCAATTCTTATGTGAGATTGAAGAACTCAACATGACAGCTTGGAATGATGGAATAAAACAACATGTTGAGGTTTCAAGTGAAGGTACCATTAATGCTTTGGATCTTGAAAAATTAAATTTAGGTTTATAAATAGAAAGGAGAGATGAGATAGATATTGAGTGGGTTAATGAGCTTCCATTATATAAATAAGATGAGGATAACCAATTTGTAGTAGATCATGAGCCTTGTTATGACTCTATGGAAGATTTGAAAATACTTAATCAATATAATGATTTATAAGTAAAGGTAATAGTGATAATGAACTTCATGTATTTTAAATTACTCATGAATATATATACTTTTGGGATGACCTGGGGAACTTTTATTCAAAGTTTATATAACTCCACTTCTACCCTACGAGGATATTGAAAAGGATCTTAGAAAGAACACTATGACAGTTGATATTTTTGAGTCTCATAAGTAGAATAAATGAGATCAGAATGACATGTGGAAGCCTTGCTTGGTCACTTACCAATATATTGACATATTTAACAAGCCACTATCTCAAATACATTAGAATGAAGGCACAAGCCAAAACATATTGACTAGGTTGTCAAAAAAATCACTGCATGAGAGCATGATGAATCAAGAGTAGCCCATGATTGAGGTAGAATTGACATTGTTCATGGAAAATATATAGATATGGAATGAATATTATTGGGTGTTAGCCTTAGATATCCAACCCATATATTTAAGGGTAGAGCAAGATATTCCATCTACTCTCTTAAGAGGCTATCAACATGACATTGTCTCTAGTTGCAAGTGGAAGTCCTCATTTAGTTACCAAATAGACCTCATGGTGTCATGGTGATAAAAGAATTTTTCCATTGATGATGGAGGAGAAAAGTGTTTGTGTTAGGTTATTTATTTATAGTATTTTATTTTCTTGTTCCAATAAGTATGTCATACATAAGTAGTTGCCTTGTTACTTTGGTGTCTTGTCTTATGTGGTTCTTAAGTGTTAGGTGTTATTTGATTTGGTGCCTTTATTTTGTCTTGTGTTTTTTTTTGGGTTATAGTCCTAAAAGGTGTTACATGGTACTAGGTCTCTTTGGTAGTCTAATAATGTTCATCCAAGTCTTATTATCATGTATGAGTCATCATTGTCATAGAGAGTTAGTGGGTTCTCTTGACCAATAGACTGGTTAACTCCTATGAGTCACCAAAAAAGTTGACAATTTGGCCTCCTAGGACAAATTCCAACCCATAGAACCAAAAAACTTTCCATGACACCCACCCAAGTTTTCACATGGTGATCTTACTACATAGTGATGTCTTATTTGGTCTCATTTTGAACCTTATTATCATTGATTAAGGTTTCATGTTGTGTTAGAACCTGTTACAAAGATCATCATATGTCATGGTTGTATTGAGTTCTTGGGTGATGTATTAGGTTATCATGGTGATCATTTAGTGAGTGTGAAATATTTTCAAGTTCTTTGGAGGTCTAATATGTGGTTTAAACATTATTTGACAAGATTAAGAGTCTTTAGCAAAGGTTAAGGTGATTTAGATATTTTAAGGTTTATGGTTCTTATGTATTTAGGCCTATCTAAGACATTTAAATAAGGGAGAACTTTTACAAAATTATATAAGGGTGTCTAATAATTTTTTTGAGTTATGACATAATGTCTAAGATGTGCATAATGTTATTCTATATGATATACTTATCCAAGCCTAATTCAAACCTTAATTACCATTAAAAGTCATCAAATGACCCCTAACTACCTCATATGAGTCTATATTACACTATAGATATTTTTTAAGGGTAATGTTTTAGATGTCTCATTTTTTATAAGGGTATTAATATAATCATAACTAGGCATTTTAATATCCATAAAGGTCCATTTTAAGACTCAAATTCATTCCCCACTCACTAAATGGGTCCAACACATGGGAAGGTACATCCCTTCAGCTCCCATAACTATACCACTAGGTTTTAAATTTTATTTTACTTATTTTTTCCCTTATCATACCCACCAATGGCCTCCCAAGGTTAGAATCATGAAAAAAATGTAGAAAAGGGTGTTTTTTAGAAGTTTTGTAGGTTATACAGATTTATACAGTTAGTTCCATAAAGGGGGGTTAGAAGGTTACTTTAGAGCTCATGGTATGTGTCTCATATGAGTTTCATGATTATATGATGAAAAATAGGCATACAACCAACCTCTCCCTTCCATTGAGCTCCTTGGTAGTCCATACAAGCTCTTAGGTTTATGTTCAATCTATACAAGAAAGAGAAAGTGAGAATTTGAGGATTTGGGAAGAGGAAGGGGATATATTGACCTTCCAATTATTGGATTTTTTTTGTAGATTAATTAAATATAGTTTATTAATAATATATAACAATATGGTCACTCAAATGGTCTTTTTCATCTATGCAGGTGGTCAACATGGCACTAATTCTGGGGCACTCTAAAAATGTTTTTAAATTTAGTGTTTGGATATGTTTTCTATAGGCACTCACAGACCATATCCATCACCCTCCACCCATGGTTCAAATGTGTGAGTTTGAAAGAGAAATATAAAATTCATGATAACATATCTATAGGTTACATGGTAGTTCTCTTCAAGTTATAGAGTTTTAGTACATATGAATGAGAATGAGGAGGTAGTTTTAGAGTGGATGTTGAGTTTCTTATGGTTCTTCAAATCCTCCTATATCTTCTTCAAGCACTCAAATGAGCCAATCTCAGACCAAATAACCTCTTCATGGTCCTTTATAAAAAATGATAGGGTTTATCAATAACCCCACATTAAACTCACTCTAAGAAAAGACAAGCTCAATCAAGACCTCAAGTGCATATATAGGGTTACAATAGTAAGATTAGAGGGGTGTTGATGGTTTTGAAGATTAAATAATTTAATAGGGTTAAGAGGAACAAAAAGAGACCACAAACATGCTAAGTGCATTCAAGGAAAACAATGGAGCATCATACTCACCTTCTCAATGGCCACACATAGTCAAACAGACCTCACACACCACCTACAGTCAAGGTTATGGACAGAAGAGATAAGTGAATTTAAATTTGCATAGGAAGTGACTCAGAGTAAAATAGGGAGTTAATACTTATTCCTTTTAAACTCTTAGTCTTCATTCAATGATCTTATCCTTTAATATGGACAAAATAACTCATGGCCTGATTAGGCCTACTTGGTCACAAGTAAGCCAAGCAAGCAGGGTTACATGAGGGAGATAAAGAAAGAAACCTTACATAGGGATAGGTGTATAATATAAAAGGAGAGCCTATGGATTATCATCTTAAAACCTAAAATCAGTATTTTAACCCCTTAAATTTGACCAAATAATCCTAAGAACCTGATTAGGGCTAATAGACCTAATTTGGTACACATAGACCTATACCAAAATTAAAGGAACATGCAAGTTTTAAGGTCATTTAAGTGTCAAAGACACTTGAGGAGGTATTTAAAAGGCACAACATATGTTTCTAGTGTGATATAAGCCATAAGTAAGGTAAAGAACACTTAGTTAAGTCTTTAGGGCTGCATAAGCTTAATAATGCATAAACCCTAAGCAAGAGATGAGAATGTATAAAGGGAAGAATTGATGAAGGACTTAATCATAAAGATGTTTTTAGGCCCTAAGGTAATGATACATGGTTTTATAAAAGTACATTGCTATTGGTTAAAGGTGTAAGAGAGTACTCAGGCCACTAACACTCAAGCCACTAACACTCAGGCATGGTAGCAGTGAGACTTAAGGGAAGGCCCAAGAGAGAAAGGTTGATAAGATGGATTTATTATGTAAGAATACATATAGAAAATGGATATTGGACTAAGGGTTATACTATAATAAAATTTGGCATATATAAACACCTATAAGTGGGTGAAGGTTTTAATACCCAATTTAAGCATATAAGGTCTAAAGCCACTCCTTAAGGCCTCAAACCCCATGACCACCATGGGTCATATCAAAATATCCACATCAAATTGATGTAAGAAAGGAGGTATGGGAAGACAATAAAGGTCCTATATAGGATTTTTTTAATTGAGGAAAGCAAAGACAAGGTCAACGAGTCTTAAGACCTAACCCAAGTTGTATTACCCCAAGAATTTAACTAGAGCCATTATTTCAAGTTCTCATATCTTTCATAACAGAGGGACTCAAGGAAAATTTTATTATGGGGATTTGGTAACCCATTTGGATTCAAGATACATATAGGAGATAGTGGATTTCAAGGGACCACCTCTATGAATCAGTGTTAAGACTATAGACATGTCCAAAAGGCTTGTAAGTAGCTTAAAGTCTGTCATCTTCCATTTATATCTCCACACACAAGATGCATGGGACCCAAATATTTTAAAGATATTTATGGGGGTATATGGAATAAACATACATGCCAATAAGCTTGGGATTGGAACTCTGATATTTATGAACCATCATTAAACTAAGTAGACCTCCAAAACCCTATTTAAACCCTAAGATAGTTCCAACCTAGGAAAATATGATATATTTGTAATAAGACACCTTAAATTGACATGATCAACACTTGGATAACCTATCCAACTTAGAGGATACCCTAATCATGGTATTAGTCTGTACGAACTACTATACAAACTTGTCATAAACTATGTTTTTGTAAAGAATTAGGTATACATAAAGGTATAGAGTTATTTAGAGAGTTAAAAATAATTTAAGGGGGTGTTTTGATATTATTTTCACATTATAAAATCACTAAATTTCCATAACTCTTCTTGAAAATTCTTATGAAAATCCACACCAAACATCCAGTCTATAAATGCTAAGAAGAAGTGGCTTAACAACCTAAATAAGCTAAAGTTTTAGGATTTCACTGTTATAAAGGCCCATATCATGGTATGGGACACTTATTTAGACCTAAAAATCACCTATTCACAAGTTATTAAGGTCTCAGATAGGTTTCATCACCACCAAGCATAAATAATCAAGTAGCTAAGCCTAGTGGCCTAGTAAGCCTACTTGGGTCAATAAAAAGATATGAAAGTTGGCATAAAGGCTCTGATAGGAGATAAATGTAGGGTAATTATACAATTTTAACTAATACATAGAGGTTAACAAACACTTATCATAAGCCATTATGTAAGAAAGGATAGTTTCTTGAACCTAAGTCAATATGCAAGGGAAGTTAGGCAACTAGGTGCTTCATGAGGAACATAATTGAGATTATTTAATGTTTGTAAATACCTTATCAGATGTGGTTATAAATTTTTGGCATGGTCATGTGTCATATGAGGTCAAATAATTTTATACTAGCCTTTTCCACTCCACCTTAATTCCTAAAGGTCCCATTAAAGACCCCTAATCAAGAGACCAATGCATGGATCGAGTATGAGGGATTGCCATGACTATTGTAACTAATGATGGATTGAGATATGGTCATTTATTAACTCTACATATCACATATATTCCATTATCCCTATATTTACATTCTCATTATTCTATTTATTTAGGCCTTAAGGCCATTATACACATTCCTCACCTGGGTATGAGGAAAATTTGCCTAGATTTGCACTTTATAATTTTTTTAGATTGCTAATGGACTATTTAAAATTCTCCATGATTATTATTTATTGTGTATATTATTGTTTTTATATGCATAATTGGTATATTTTCTCCCTTGTCGGTCCATGCCTCACCTACATTTTAATAGGTGTTTTATGCAAGTCATATAGTGTGTTGTGGTGTTAATGGCTAAGTTTAGAGTGGAATTTTGACTATACGTACCTTAGACTAGGCCTTATCTTCATTAAACTCATGCTCTAGTCATCTAAATAAAACTTTATATAAAACATTATTTCTTAGAAGCCATTGGGTATAGTTATTTAGTTCATGTTTGGTTCACTAGTGTTGTTAAGGGTTTAAATAGAGTGGATAAGTGATATTGGTGCATCACCACCCTTAGGTTAGGTTTCTTTTTATGTATCATCATATCCATTTTCACCCTAATCAATAGTTATTAGTGATTCTAATTCATAATATATGAACTAGGGGAGCTATCCCCATAATAGAGTGTTCTATCCCAACCATAGGTTAATCACAGCCTTGGACTATTCCCATGTTACCCCAACCTTGGAGATAGCCCTGAACAACCTCTTACTATGGTGCAAGTTGGAGAGCTAATAGTACCTAGAAGTGGAAATCACAAAAAAAATGTTAACTTTAGCCTAACATTCTTCCTAAACCTTGTCATGTAAGCTCAATCACTCAAGCCAAATTTTCAAGAGGATCAAGTTAAAGGAGGGCTCCCATTTTGGTCACCAAAATGTAATAGAATAAAACTTTTAATTGAAATTCAATTCCAAAAATAATAATGAAAATGTGAATGACTTAAATCCAATTTCAAATCTACTATGAAAATATAATTGGGAAAGGAAAGTAAATTACATAAAATATAGTGATTGAAATAAGAGAAATAATACCCCAATGTAGAAAAAATTTACCTCCAAGTGACAAGATGTTCCCCAAGATAACAAAATTCTTGTACTTGATATCATTAGTTTAATAATTAATATCTCAAGACTTTATAATAGAGATAATTTGACAACATTCGAGTTTTATATTCATCCTCTTGTTATCTTTATGTATGGGATATGCACATTTATATAGAGGGTGGTGGATAAAATGGAGGGATGAATTTGATCCATGGTGGAATCAAATAAAAGGTGGAGAAAGTTTATATGGATTAAATATTCCTATAAAATTCTAGAGAGGAATTAGTGATATTTATTTTATGATTATAAATCTATAGAACCTCATAAGGATGGCTAATGTAAATTATAAGATGATTAGATTATTATAGGAAGGTCAAATTTAGGAATTTAAAATTCTTAAAAAAAGGAGGGTGCATGAACCTATGTGGATTAGAAGTTTATAGAAGAGTTTTAGGTTAATAAATTTTGATAAGATGAATACTATTAGGTGGATTTATAAGATAGGCTATAGGGGTAGGTGAGGTTATGTGGTGAGGATTTTGAAATTAGAAAATAATATATAACAAGAATGTAATGATTAGTGGGATTCTAATAGAATAATAAATTAGGATAAAGGGATGGAGAGGTTAGTGTGATATGGATGATATAAGAAATATTAGGTTAATGACTAGGGGAGGGTAATATTAGGATGACTAATGGATTACTAGGTGAATTTAATATGATATTGGTCATAATAATGAAGTGAGTAGAATTAGATGTATACATAAACCAATTTATATAAATAAAATAAAAAATAATCTACAACCACATAATAAAAATTAAAATAATCTTGGCTATGAAGATAACAAAATGATTTCTAAGTGCCTCCATAACTCATTGACACAAGATAATAAAGCAACTACTCTCACTATAACAAATCTATCTATTATTTTAGAACGAAGATAAAATAAAAGAGTCAAATTAATTTAATGAGCCTATCCATGGCTTATAAAAGATCCATACCACCACAACTATTAGTCTGGGGATGAAAGGAAACATATATAATCCATCCAAAAATCATTCAAGAAAAAGAAGCCAAAAGATAAAGGGTGAGATCTCCACCAAACCAAGGACTTAAAGATAGTGACAACATGACTCAAATTATAACATAATGCATAATATATTTACACATAACTAATATTTTCATTCATATCTAAGATTCATTATCTATCTATAATCCATATACAAGCAAGATAAACTCAAAACCCCTCCACACTAGAAACAACCTTCCATAATTATTTGTTTTACATTTAGTAAAAAACCCAAAAGCCAAATATTGTAAAAGGAAACTTATAGTCACATGATAGGGGTTTTACCTTTACATAAGTGGAATGAAAAAGGCTTATAATGTGCATATAAACCTTTAGAACCTAAACACACTTTAGGGTCCATCTTATTCACAAATTTAGTGGAAAAATAAAAAGGGAAAGTGGAAAAGAGAAACTCTTATTACTGTAGCATTATAGAAAAAAGTTAAAGAGAGAGAAATATCAAGGTTCAAAACTTAATTTTCTAATTATAACAATATAATTTTATTACTCTCTATTTTTTCTCTCGTACTTTCTCACTCCTTTGTGCTCTTCTCCAACATCTAGTCTCTCTTTTCCTACTTCCATTTTCATTCTCATTTTTTGTTTCCAACTACATTTTTTTTCCATTCCTCTATAAATTCCATCATGTTTACAAAAAACCAACATCTTAAATGCAATGGTGGCATGGGCATGTAAATCATAGAACCCTAGGTTACCTTTAAAATTTATAGCAGTTATCTAAGACAAAAATTATGGTCCATTTGAATACCAATTCTTTGCAAAGTCATTGCTTAAATTATAGAAAAAAAAACAATCATTAAAATAATGTTTGAAACTTATAAACCAATAATGCTCACCTCAATGGTCCACTTTAGTGGTAAAAAAAAAGTTTCTAATGCATTTTATTTCCTTCCAAAAAGGATTTATAAACTAAGATATATTTAATGTTCATTAAGATTACAAATCCTAAGGTCTTACCTCTTAAAAAATCAACACTTTATATAATTAGATTTGGACATATGCTAATGATGGCTACCTAAAACACAAAATTTACGCATGCAAGAACAACAAAGTATAAGACATCATAAAATTGGAAACACAAGACCAAGTGGACATACTAATATTTCATGATTACCTTTTAAAATTTATTTACTTATATGAGATGGGAATGACATTTACATGTCTTTAAAGGTGTATACCTAGATCATCCATCAACCATTACCTATAATCATGAAGTGACATTAGTATGACCAACATATAAAATAATCATGAAATCATACTAAAATAATATAAAAAACTAATGAAATAGATATATTACATAATTACTAAACATTAATATGATATATTATATAAAGTTAAACCATGTTTTAGCTCATAAAAAGTAACAATAACACAAAAATAATGAAATAGCTAATAATATGATAGTCTACCTAGGATAGATATGATGTTAAGGTTATACTTCTACCCATATCTCTATTTAATTCTTATTGAGATAACTATCTATATCTCATTCATAATATCTATGCCTAGTTATCTAAAACCTTGCTTTTGTTCTTTACTTCTTCACTATAATGATTATAACTACTCTCTAACTTGTCTCCTATATGTATCTATAGAAATTCCATGAATGGGTGTTCTATTTGGATGTGAAACAACATGAGGGATAGATTTTGGTATAAATGTTTTATTTAGTCTCATGGAATTTTTTGGTTTGGTCTTTGAAAAGGGGTTTCACTTCTTATCTCTTCCTCTACTTAATCTTTTTCTATACTAATTTACTTTACTAATATTTCTCTTTATAAATAAATTTATTTGTTCTCTATTATTCTCATTTATTATATGTTCTATTTGACACTATCTTTAGATCCTTCTATTTAATCTAAATAAAACTTTAAATGTTTTCTACTTTTCTCTACTATTATATCTTCTCTATCTATTTATATACTATTCCTTATGCCTTGTCCAACTTGTTTTATATTTGTCATCACCAAATAGGTTTCTTATCCTAAGGTTTTGATTAATTTTGGTGTGTCCATAAGTAAGGATAAATAAAAAATTCCCTTCTACATTTTTACATATAATTTTTGGGTCTAAAATATAATATATGTTATTCCATAATTTCCTCCATACCTTCCAATATTAAAAATGCTAATTAATTCATTTTAGTAAGATTAGTGTCTAGGTTATCAATATGGGGATCATAATTTATAGAGGCTTTCATACCATATTATATGGTCCTAATTATCTACATCATTATATCTTATATTTTTTTATTTTGAAGTCACTTTTTGTCATAGTTATTTTTTCCACTATTTGTCTCATCATCTATTTGTTTATCATTTATCTACTAAATTTTATTTCCCTAATATTTAAAAAAATATTATATAAACTCTATTTTATCCTAAATTTTATTTATATTTCCCTAACCATTTTTATAAACCCCCTCAAATCAACCCTTAATTCTTTTAACTCTTATTTTTACTTTTCTAAACTATGTTTTAATGTATAACCAATCATTTCGGAGTCTAGTCACTCATGTACTTTATATACCAAATTTAAATCTTAGAGATCATTATTATGGATAAAATATAATATATTATTTTTAAAAATTATCATATATCCCATTTCAAATCTTAATACGTTCATGGTTTAAATTCACACATACTAACTTTACTCAAATTTAATTTGTAATACTAGTTTGGATTTCTTAATTGACTAGGGTTTGTGCTTAATAAATTATATTTACCTTTGTCAAGTTATGTGATATACATATATGACTTATTTTTCATAATTTATTTTAATATTAATATCTATACCCCAATTAGAGTTATTAACCTTGTCATTATGATACCATAATTTCATTGTTTTCACTTAAGCATTAGATTAGGGTAATTATTATTATTTATTTGTTTAAGTTGTAGTTTCCTTGAGTGTATTCACTACCATGTACTTGTCTTGTAAAAGTAGACCATTTTAATAAGATTAATGTATTTCTAATCATAGGAATATTAATCAAAAGGTTACTTTTAACTCATATACGAATTTAATTATAATAGTCCCTTGTATATAAATCATTCAAGTGTTACCCCTATAAAATAAGTCTATGTAAACATTTCAAATTCAAACCAGTTAGTAATATAGACTTAACTCTCCAACCCATTAAATTCATCTACATAATGTATTCTTAAAAGGAGGATATGAAGTAATAAATTCATCAAGGTTCCATGAATTATGGTATCCTAGTATTTTTGACCTAAGCACAAGGTGAAATACATTCAAAAAGTCCATATTTTTCCATATAGAAAAACTATAGTAACTTTAGGATAATATATTAGATCATGAAAAGTATAAATATTAAGGTTCATATCCATATCTTGATATATGAATACTTATCATTTTACTCACTATAATTTATTCTGTTGTGAGAATTATATGTAGTATAGGTATTTATCCATTAAGCATTGACAAATTCATAAAATATTTTCCTTTGGAATGAGATATTAGTTCCCTACTATATGTTATTTTATCATCTTTTATTAATCAATATTAGAGATAAACATTTAAATTTGTTGCTACATATAGTCTTAGACCTAATTGATAATACAAAGCCTTTATTATTTATTATGTGTAACTTTTAATAAAGATTAGTATTAAATTATTTTAGTTAGATTATTATGAACACACATTTAAATTGAATGCATTTTTTTAAGTATTAATCTCATAAGGAAATTATATAATAAGGATCATAATATATTTTCATTCAAGAATACCTAAAAATGCACAAACCCATGGAAGAGAATGAAGGCACGATTTAATTACTTTGATAAATTTTATGAAATACTTTGATGATATTAGAGTCTTATATTAGGGACTCAAGGACCCTTATTTTAGGAACATGATAATTTCAACTAATTTAAGATCAAGAATAAAATATGTCCCTTAGTGAGAGAGAGAGAGAGAGAGAGAGAGAGAGAGAGAGAGAGAGAAAGAGAGAAGAGAGAGAGAGAGAGAGAGAGAGAGAGAGAGAGAGAGAGAGAGAGAGAGAGAGAGAGAGAGAGAGAGAGAGAGAGAGAGAGAGAGAGAGAGAGAGAGAGAGAGAGAGAGAGAGAGAGAGCGCTTAGTGTAATAATGCTTATTCACATTTTTCAAATCTCTTTATGTTATAAAAATATATATACCAAAGTAGTATACATTACAAGGGAATAGTTTCCACTTAGCCACAATATGATTCATAACATGACCTTGCCATTAAATATTTTGTCTTAAGCATTGTTATTATATAAATACAACCATTACCCTTAAGAATTTTTAAAAATAATTTTCTATCTAAATAAAAACCTAGTAATAGAAGAATTCATATAATAGTCTAAGGTATATCATGGTTATAATATGAAAAATAATCTCAAAATATAATATAACAAGTACCATACATTTTCATAGGTAAAATAATTCATCATTGAGATAAGGTTCAAAACATACTTTCTTATTCATGGGTAGACCCTAGGTAATATTCAAAATATTTTATATCATGATAGTTTCCATGATACAATAAGATAAACTAGTCAAACATATGAAAGGTCCTATATTATGAAGTAATGGTATCTAGGAAATGTTTAAACTTTCTAATGATTCATTATTCTAACCCTCTTGTAGGAATAGTTAAATGTATGCATCATAATTCTTGACCTAAATGGTCTTACAACACTCGGGATTAGCCATTAAAATGATAAATTTAGGGAAAGTGGTAGGAACATCCAATGGTATTTTAAGTATAAATTTAATAAATTAGCATGAGTAGTTCTGATCCTACTAAATAAAACATTATATCCTTATTCAAACATACACAGGTTATTTGCTTATACCTAAGGGATAAAATGAAAATAAACATAGTCAAAATATATTTTTCGCACCTCTACCATATAAGTATAATAATCAAACCATGAATAAGGGTGGAATTTTTCTTAAGTATCCATAATCCATTTAACAATATGCTACTTATTCAAGTTGATCCATATAAATTCTAAACACATAGTAAAGTTATAACTCTATAAGTATTATAACCAATGTAAATATAAAATATTATATAAACATGAAGTCAAAATAGAAGAGGTGCTATATTATAACCTTAACCAAAGGCCCTAGTTGGTCCAATAAATAATACAACACCAACTTATATATAGTATAATACATGTTTAATTTTTTTTATTTAATTAACCCATAAGGTATACATCTTGGTTCATTTATATAAAATTAATGTTATCAACTAATGGTATTTCAATAAATCTTAATGCATATCAATATTTGAGATAATTACAACATAAATGAGTTCAATATTATCCCTCATGATTATTTTCCTCAAGCCAACACACAAAACAAGTAAGATTAGTATTTCCATCCCATATTAAGAAGAAAAGAGCATTTATGCTAAAATAATCCCATAAACTTGAAATTTAGATGCTAAGATACAATAAATAATTGCAATACATTAGTTTTGTTATATTTTTGATAATCATGATAAAATATTAAAAAAATACTTTAGATCAATTTAATCTATGAAGCTTTTGCAAGAAACCTTTCAAGAATTGTAACCATTTTTTTGATTCATAGATAATCTATTAACCTAAAAATATGGACTATGATGAAATAAGTGGTCAATATATAGTTGGCATAAATTTACTTTAGATATATTAACAATTTTAAGAGAATTAAATTAATTCTTTCCAAACCCTTATCAAAATAAAACTTTCAAAGATAATGTTAAAGATTACTACCATGAGATATTTTATAAATAATAATCCTTTCAAATATTAATTAATAACTTTTTGAATAGCCTTGTAAAATCATAGAGCAAAAAAATAGAAATAATCACTTTCCTTTCAACAAAAATACAGTAGAACTATTCAAAGTCCTAAAAAACACCAAGAAAAACCAATAAATATGAATATATTCTCATACATATATTACCACATATGCATATGGAGGTATAACTAGTTAGTTAAAGGAGGTATTACCACATATTTTCTTACAACTTAATTTAGTTTAAACACCTTAGGGTAATTCAATAGAAGTTGGGGTTGTACTTTTAAACCATGATGAGATGTAGTGGTGGATAAAACTCCTCTTAGAGGGAGGAAAACTTGTAAATTATGCTAGATTGACTTGGTTGTAAACATGCAATGCACATGCAATTTTGAGAATCTATGATGGAATTATGAGTAACATGGGCAAGTAATTTATTTTCCTCATGCCAAGGAATGGAATAATGTTTATGTATATTTTGTATAAAATGGAGGCTTATTATCCTAGATTTTTGTTCTACATTTTAGGGTTCTTCATCCTTGTGTAGAGAATATAAATCAAAGAGTTCATGAAATAAAAGTGAGACAACATAAATAAAATAAAAATAAATAATGGTAAAAAGGATAGTTCATACTATAATGAAGTTAAATAATAAGATAAATTAAGTTGTAATAAAATCGTAAGGATCGATGCATCATCACAAGATATTAGGCTTTTGAAATAAGTAATGAAAAATCCTTGTTATAAACTAATTTTTATTATATTAATACAGTTATGATAGAAATATTTTTTTAATTTAATACAAAAATGACTATATTATGAGTATGGATTTATTACCTTATTATGTCCAATATTTTTTATAATAAAATGCATATATGTAGTCTCCATATATAAGCCCTACACTCATATTTTTTAAATCTCTAGTTAGTTAAAGGATTCTAGTCTACCCTTATAGTGTTATTGCATCTTAAGACTACTCTAGGCAAGATTACTATAAATTGTGAGCTAGATTAGAGGAATATAATTTTCATTGCCCTCATTATTATAGGGATGTATTCCTTTCCATATATCTAAGGATCTGAGATCTTTGATTCTTGTTGCACTTTCTCTCCTCTAAACCTTAAGAGTGGACTATAAAAAGGAATATGAACTCTTATTATTGGTTTTATTGTGTTATCATGTTTGTCTTGTGTGTGTGTATATATATATATATATGTATATATATGTATGTATGTATATATATATGTATATATATATACATATATATATATATATATATATATGTATGTATATATATATGTATATATATATATATGTGTGTGTGTGTGTGTGTGTGTGTGTGTGTGTGTGTGTATACATATACATATATATACATACATACATACATATATATACATACATACATACACACACACACACACACACACACACACACACACACACACACACACACACACACACACACACACACACACACACACACACACACACACACACACACACACACACACACACACACACACACACACATATGACAAACATGATAACACAATAAAACCAATAATAAGAGTTCATATTTCTTTTCATAGTCCACTCTTAAGGTTTAGAGGAGAGAAAGTGCAACAAGAATCAAAGATCCAGATCCTTAGATATATGGAAAGGAATACATCCCTATAATAATGAGGGAAATGAAAATTATATTCCTCCAATCTAGCTCACAATTTATAGTAATCTTGCCTAGAGTAGGCTTAAGATGTAATAACACTATAAGGGTAGACTAGAATCCTTTAACTAACTAGAGATTCCTCTTATAAGGGTATAACTATATGGAGGTATTACCACATATTTTCTTACAACTTAATTTATCTTATTCTTTAACTTCATCACACTATGAACTATCCTTTTTACCCTTATTTATTTTTATTTTATTTATGTTGTCTCACTTTTATTTCATGAACTCTTTGATTTATATTCTCTACACAAGGATCAAGAACCCTAAAATGTAGAACAAAAATCTAGGATAATAAGCCTCCATTTTATACAAAATATACATAAACATTATTCCATTCCTCAACATGATGAAAATACATTACTTGCCCATGTTACTCATAATTCCATCATAGATTCTCAAAATTGCATGTGCATTGCATGTTTATGACCAAGTCAATCCAACATAATTTACATGTTTTCCTCCCTCTAAGAAGAGTTTTATCCACCACTACATCTCATCATGGTTTAAAAGTACAACCCCAAATCCTATTAAATTACCCTAAGGTGTTTAGAAAACTAATTAAATATGAGGTTAAGGTTAGGGTTAGGGTTTTAATACCCTTCCTTATTATTTAACTCTTTTATGTAAGTATTTTTACTTCTATAAATTACCCATATATTTTATTGCTTCAAATAAAAAATTTATTTTTATTATACTTTTTATAATCCTTGCTAATAACATCTTTTAAACCTAATTTTAAATTATTCCTTAGGGTGTGGAATAATAATAATATACTATATTTGATAAAATATTGGGTTTGTGGTACTTTTTCCTTTGAAAACATGTTATTCAATATGTATTCAACCACTTAAAGTCCTAACTAAATCTAGTACTTATATAATTCATGTTATTTTAATTGAAACTTCAGAATACCTTGAATTTATAGGGTATTAAAATATAGTTTATATATGTTTCTAAAATATTTACTACCTTAAGATACACTCAAGTTTGGATATCATTTATTTAAAATTATTTGCCACTTTTTAACATAGTTTATCCATAGTTATAAAGTTTCAATCTATATCAAAAAATTACAAATTTAACAAAGTCTCTATTTAATTTATAAAGTTCCACAAAGTAAAGGTCCCATCATAAAATGTGATCAATCATTTACAACTTTAAAAATACCTTGAAAGTATAATTCATTTAATATTGATTATTATTAATGGATAATGGTCTTAATACCCTTTATCAAATTCACTTTTTTAGTAACAATAATGCCAAAATCATGGTCAAGGACCATAATTAGCATTAGTCATAAAAAATTACTATTGACCTTAAGCTAAGCTAGGAACCATGTTAATTCAAAAAAAAATTCAAGATGCAATGTATGATTAATATGAAGAAATCACATCTTGATCTTAAATCAAGGTCTCAACAACATCCAATGTTTATCTCAACTAGGGTTGATAGGGGAAAAAATAAGGGATATTACACTATTTAAACTAGATATTTTGATAAGTCACATACTTTTTAGGATCCCTTTTATTTATGCATACCATCCCTTAAGTACCTATCCCCCAAAGTCACTCTATAACTTATTTAACTAATCATTCATCTGCAAATAGCTTGAATATAAGGAATAATAAGAATTTGCCTCATGACCCTTCCAAATATTCATTTTTATCATTAAATATTTCCCAACATCAAAGGTCCTATTTAAATAATAAATAAAGTGTGGTTTTAAACAATAAAGTGATTGATCAAGTCCAAGGTTCATCAATTTATTCAAGGGTTATTAGAACCCCATTTAGTTTAACTAAAATAATGGTATTTTTTTAAACTTTAATAATCAAATCAGATTATTCCAAATTAATAGATGTCAATTGATATTTAACTAAATACATTATTCATAATAACTAGTTATGATTCATTTAGATAATGATCAACTAATCACATTCAAAAAAATTACAAATTTAGTCTATCACAAAATGTATAACTATTGAATAATAATAACTCAACCAACTATTGAAAGTTAATAAAATAATATTATATAATAAGATCAACCAAATTTTTATTTATCAAGTACAATAATACAATATTTTTACATCAGAGTGTATATAAATAAATACAATGTTCCACAGAACCAACAAGTGGCCAAAAACATGTTTTATATATATATATATATGTATATATATATATATATATAAATCATGAGTAAGACTCTCTATTAGCTGACTATTGGAGGAGAAAGAGAGCATCATTAGAATTATTTTCCACATCAACCATGGATCATAGATCCTCACACAATGCCCAACTATGGAATGGCCTTCCCTTCATGGATGAGCACATGATAATGGTGTACGTATTGATAATTCAACTAAAATCCATGATTTGTAAGATTCTAACTACATGAAGCATATCATAAAGAATTACATTCTAACATGACATCATGCATACATGCATATGATAAAATAGGTGAAATGATAACATTTAACTATAAACATTACTTTAGACAAAGTTTTCATATAGTTTAATGATGCATTAGATAAATCATAATATCACACACATTCGATCAGATTTCATATAATCTAAGTATTAATGGATCTAAAATACACATGAGAACCATCTCATGATACAATGTCCCCTTTTTCATGGACATTGACAGACTTGATGATTAGCCTATTATGCGACCTTCATAGGCTGATATGATGGATAGAGGGTCATGATGGAGATTGGCTTGGCTTCGATTTGTAGAATTCCTATAGTTGGCTTTCATTCAGGCTATTTCAGACACATTTAGCCTGAGCTCCTATTAGTTAGGGATATTTGACATGCAACGGAGCGCCTTTATTTTGGTATGGTCATGTGCAAAATCACTCCCTAGTTCACCAGCTTTGAATGGTTTGAGGATCCAACATGTATTGAGGGAGATATTAATATTTGATTGGTTTAATCAAATATTAATTATTTAGACTATTTTTAATTAAAAACCCTAATTCTAATTTAAGAAACCCTAATTAGGGCAAGCATATCTTTTTGAGTGTATAGGGGTTTCTCATGGAGGCCATTATTGATTATGCATTGATTATTGATTTTTGATATTGAAGAATTCTTCTATGAAGACTGAGCCAAGGGTTCCAGGATTCCATCTGCATTGGAGAACATCCACTCTTCAGTGTGTGTGATTCAGAGGCTGTGAAATATCAACTAATCTATTGCCAAATTGAGAGATAGCTTCATATAGAAGTTATCACAGAGGTTTACAGATTTGAGAGGTAACTTCATACAGATAGAGATCTTTCTAGGTATTTATATTATTAGGGTTTTGATTCAATAAATTATACAGATAGAGATCTTTTGTATTAGAGCCATATATCTTCAGATCAGGGGTTGAAAATAGACAGGTTGTGCTTTATTGGTGGCTATACGAAGTTCGTACAGATCCACACAGATACCAACCTCAGTAGACAGAGATCCCCAGTGACCGACATCGGCTGATTGAAGACTAACATTAGTAGAAAAGGACCGACAAAGACCAACGTCGGTAGAATATCGACCGATGTCGGTGACTGTGTGTTTGACACAACAGGCTGAGACATCCAAATTCAAGCTCAATTTCTAGATTTGCAAAGCCCAGGGATTTAAGACAGAATATTTCATATTATTTTATTTGTATGATAGAGATTCAATTGTGTAGTCATCTAGAAGAACAAGTGATAAGATATGTGATTTGCTATTGAGAGACTATATTTTGATTTATTATTTATCTTCTAAATTTATTCTGCAAAAATTTGTATCTTTGTTTAGAGCTTTTGTTTTGGTATCCGAAGGGATATTACAGTGGTATCAGAGCTTTTGCTTAGAAAATGGAGGCCCTAAGAAAGGGACATTACAGATAATAATCATTAGTGTCATTAATAGTAGATTATAATAAATAATCCATATACAATAATTACATAAATTTATCATATAATTTATTATTTAATACCATAATAATTAAATATAATAAATACTTTAAATAATCTCATTTTATATAATAAATTATTATCACTTAAATATTTCTTGAGTTACAATATAGCCGAAGTCCATTTTTCCCATAGGTAGTATTATAATTAAATTATTCTCTAACAATAATTATAATATCTCATAATTTATCAATTCAATATAAATATCCCATGTTCACAAGCATTATAATTAAATAACACAATTTAATAATGTTTAAATATTTTTTAAGAAAATCAATAATAATAAATACAACATTTTTTACTCTAACTAGCTATCTATCAATTTTCTCATAATTTATAACTCAACAACATATTATAAATCAATGATATAACATTTTGATTTTTAATATAGAGAGCACATTAGGTAGAGGAAAAAATAATGACCCTTAGTAATTTAAATTTAATTTTGAGTGAGAAAATTATAATGCCCTTCACGACATTAGCACAAAGTTAAGACATGCTAATATGAATAGTAATGACATATCAAAAGTCAATGCACCCACACATGATGAACTTCACAATAATTCCATGGTAGATAAGGGATCAATGCCTAATATTCCCTTTATACTGGCTGATAAGAATGATAATCAACTGGATGCCAATAGATTACATTCTTCTAATGTTCCCCCTATCTTGGGATGATCAAGTGAAAGGAAAATGATAGCTGGGACATGATCTATTAGACCTCTAGATCATCTTGTTAATTTAAAAAATGAGTTCTACATCTCTATACCCAATTATGTTGTGGGAAAAGCTAATGTGGAATTGGAAAAATCCATATTTGCCAAGTTAAATAGGTTTTATTTGAATATTGACTCTTTTCATAGCTGGACAAATATAAAATAGAAACACAAAGGACACATGGAGGTGTTCTCTTTAGAAAGAGGGTTATTTATAATTAACTTATCAACTAAAGAATACTACATAAAATTCCTCTCAAAAGGATCTTGGTTTATTGGAAAATCAATCATTTCCATTAGATGGTGGAAGGTCAGTACAAATCTAAGTAGAACTATGATGGATGACAAAATGATGTGGGTTATTCTCCCAAAACTCCCCATGGAATATTAGCATCTAAAATTCACCATGGGTATCACTAGAGCACTAGGATAACCCATTCAAATTGACCCAGTCACCTTATCTCATAGAAGGATGGTTGTATCCTGGGTTCATGTCTTCTTACATGTGAATAAACCACTTCTCCACATGATTAATATAAAATCCAAATATGGTGAGTGCTCATGTCATATTGAGTATGAAAATAAAGCTAATATTTGTCCTCATTTTAAAAAATTGAGTATATGGAAAAGGATTATCCTAAGAAGATTCATGTTCCTATAACTCCCAAGAAAGTATGGGATCAAAAATCTACCCCACTTTTAGATAGAAGGGTAACTTGTCTTTGAATATTAGGTCACCCAAGGTTTCTCTATAAATAATACATTTAAGATCCCAAATAGATATTTTATTTTTAAAAAACTCTTCTTATTTATTTGAAACTTATATTTATTATGATCATCAGGCTAACCCTAGTCTCCCATTAAAAGACATATCTATCTCTTTTCAACCTGAAGCCCCCCAAAGGCCCTCACCATAAATCTAAATGGTGTAAGTCACCCCCCTAAGCATCCCCTACATCTTGTGAACCCTTTTATTTAGAGTAATGACCCATTATTGGGCCTTGTCAATCTCTTAATAGACTCCCTCATTTCCTATCCTAGGTCAGGCCCTAAGATGAACCCTATCCTTTTGACTGAGATCATAAAATCCTTTAGCATGACTCCCCCTCCCCTTTTCCCCATGTAGTCCCTTAATATTTCCCTTATTTAACTCCAACCTAAATCACCACTAGTGGACCCTCCCTCTATCTATGATCATCTTTTGAAACATGGTTCCTTTTTAGAGGCATGCCAATATTTGGCTCATAAGATAATTCTTTTTGTTGCAACAACCTATTATGAAGATAGGCCTTGCATAGAGGAAGTCTTAAAAAATATCCTATTATTCACATGGGGCTTCACAAAGACAAAGAAAAATGTTCTTTAAGAAAATAATCAACCTCAAAAGATCATCAAGATGGTTCATAACACAATCCAAGAACAATAAAGGAAGAAATAAATCCAATATTAGTGTCATTCCAAAATAACTTGGTAAATCTCCTAGAATGGTAACACAAAATATTAAAACAAAAAAATAAATTTCAAAGAGTTCTCAACAAACCCTCAAAATCACTAGAGATAATAAATGAAGATTCTTACATGGAATGTTATAGGGTTAAACATCCCCAAAAAGTATAATACCCTCTTCAATCTTAGAAAAAGAAATGGTCCTACTATTTTACTCATCTAAGAAACAAAAATGTTTGAAAATGCTCTAAGTTTATGAAATGACAAAGTTTGGATAAATTCCAATATTGTTACTTCTATATCTAGGGGAGCCTTAGGGGACCTTACAGTCTTTTGGAATTTAGAAATTTGAGAAGGTGTTTTAGTTTGGAAAACCAAGGACCTAGTCTCTATCCTCTATAGATATATAACTAACAAAGATTAATGGATTTTATCCAACATATATGCCCCAAACTCTAAAAATGCAAGAAGAAAGTTATAGGAGGACCTCCTTTCATTCTATAATACTTGTGAATGATATAATTAGATTTTTGATGGTGGATTTAATAACTTGCTTACCCTTAAGGAAAAAAGGGGGGACTAATAGATATCATTGAAAGCATGTTAGACTTTAATGAATTCCTTACATGAGCATGTCTAATAGATGTGGGTCTCAAAGGATGCCCATACACCTAGTCTAATAGGAGGATAGGAGATAAATTAATTTAGGTCCACCTTGATTGAGTCTTAATTTCCCTTAATTGGGACATTTAGTTTAACAACAATCTCTCTTTACTACCTAGAATTGGATCTAACCACAACCCCTTAGTTTTTAAAGGTGAAAGAATTTTGAAACTAAAGAATATTCCTTTTAGGTTTGAAATAATGTGCATACACTACCCAAACATGACTTAATATATAAAGGAATGGTAAAAGTAACCCTTGTTGGGTTTTGATATATACATCTTGGTCAAAACATTAAACTTTATGAAGACATGGAACAAGGAAGTATTTGGAAACATCTTTTTTACAAAAATGGCTTTGGAGGAGAAACTAATGTTAATTGAATAAATATCAGCCTTGAAATGGAATAATGAGTAGTTATACCACAAATAAAAATAATTTATGTGTCATTACATAATCTAGAGGTAAAGGAAGAGGCATATTGGCATAAAAAATCCAAGTATACCTAGTTGAAGGAAGGAGATAAGAACACCCAATTCTTCCATCACTTAGTGGACAAACATAAGAATGTGATTAGGAATTTGGAACTAGAAATGGATAATGAAAACCTTAGAATATAAAAGTAGGAGATTACATACCACACCATATAATTTTTCATAAAGTTACTCGTGGAAGATAGCTTCTCAAATGAACAACTCAAAGACAAAACATTGAAAAAAATCAATAATGTTATTTTATCCTTTAAAAATTCTACTTTAACCAAAATCCTAATGGTAGATGAGGTGAAAAATGCATTTTTTGTGATGGAGGGGTTTAGGGCCCTAGGTCTTGATGGCTTGTCCCCTTTTTCTTCCAAAAGTTTTAGGATATTATCTATACCGAAGTTGAAGCAAATGTGTGAGAGTTATTCCAATCTAGAACTATTTGAAGAGAAATGAAAAATACATTTTTGGTACTTATCCCAAAAAAACTAGGGTCAAATAATCTTCAATATTTTTAACCCATCAGCATATGTAACACAATCAATAAAATTTGTTCAATCATTTTGGTCAAAATAATGAAATATCCATTAGATAAGGTGATTGGGGAATAATAGGGAGATTTTATTATTGGAAGATAAATAATCAATGGAATTATCATATTACACAAAGCCATTCACTTTATATCTAAATCTTCAAGATAAGGCATGTTATTTAAAATTGACATGAATAAATCTTACGATTGAGTTTCCTAGATATTTATAATGAAAATCTTCAATAAATTGGATTCAACCAAAATTTTAGGAAAAATATTTGGAATTGCATTTTTATACCCAAATTCTACATAATAATCAATGGAGTTCCTCAACTTACTTCTTAGCTTTTAGAGAATTAATATAGGAGGATCTCCTCTCCCCTTATCTATTCATCATAGTAGCAAAAACACTAGGGAAAAACTTTTTGAAGGCTCAAGCACAAGGCTTTATCAAAGGCATTTCATTATCACTTAACATCAAACCAGTAAACCATGAATAATTTGTTGATGACATGATTATTTTAGGGGAAACATCGATAGAGGAATCCATATGTATCAAGATCATCCTCAGGAGCTATGAAATAACTTCTAACTAGTGCATAAACATCAACAAAAGTTCCTTATTCTTAATCAACATTCCCACCACACTACATAAAAATATTTCAATAATTATTGAATGTTAGGCGATCCATCTCATATCAACCTACCTGAGCATTCCACTTTTTTAAGTCAAAATAAATTCCAACTTATGGAATCCACTTATTGAAAGAATCTAGAAAAAACTTATAGGTTAGAAATGACACCTACTCGCTCAAGTAGATAAATTTAAATTACTTAAGGCCTTAATACAAATCATCTATGTACACTTAATGTTAGTATTCTATATTATTAGCAAGGTGGTTTCCAAAATAGAAAAAATCCAAAAAAACTTCTTATGGAGGGGCACTAAGGATCGATTCATATTTCACCTAGTCTCATGGGAACAATCTTACCTCCCTAAAGAAAACGGGGGGCTATGGCTCAAAAGAATTAAAAATATGAATTGGTCTTTCTTAGCTAAAATGGGATACAAGATTATAAAAGAATATAGAGAGTGGTCTACAAATTTCAAAGATAAATATCTAGAAGGGACTGATGAAGACTATCTACTTTGAGAAGAAGGACCCATCAATGTGTCCATATACAACAACAAAGACATCCTAAAAAAAGGAATTAAATAGAAAACTAGGAATGAGGAGGAAATTGATTTATGGGATTATGCCTAGATATCCACTCTCCCCATCTCATCATAGGGTAACATGGCCAATATTTGTTCAACTTTTAAGGAGAGATGGGGCACTAAGATTAAAGACTATTGGGATGAGATTGGTGGCTTGAAATCTTGGAAAGTAATCTCCATAGATGGAAATAATGTTGAAGATGCCTAGGTAGTCTAGGATCTCAATTAATCCCCTAGTAAAATAAACATCCCCATTTTTCCTAAGGAGGATCACCTCTTGTGTGTGGCTAAAAATAGTGGCAGTACTCAGTCTCATCTGGACATACTATTGACCTTGAATTAGAGTATGAGTGGGATTACTAGAAAGACCCATGGATTAAACACCTATCCTAAGGTAAATTTATTTTCTTAGATAGATTTTATGGATAAGATTCTAATTATGGATAATCTCAAATAAAAGGACTCATTCTACCTAATAGATGACCCCTATGTAGGGAAGTAGAAGACTCGATCCACCATGTGTTCCTTTCATAAAATTTTAGTTCATGTATTCTTGACTATATTATAATGAAATTCAATCTATCATAGGTTAGATTAGACAACATATTTTATCTCATTAGGCAATGGAAGCCACCATGGAGCCTTCTATGCTTATCCTTCTCCTCCCACATTGATTATGGGCTATTTGGATAGATTGAAATGATGATATATTTTATAAAAAAAGGAACCAAAATAAAGTGGTCTTTATCCATATTTATCAAGACATAACTAAAAACTAGAGGTCATTTCCCCATAGACAAAAACCCAAGATCTACTTTTGAATAGTTAATCTTTAGAGAATGGGATGTGGATAAAAAAATCATGTCTCCCTCCAAAGATTTAATGCAAAAACATGTCAAGTAGAAGCCACCACGTGAGAACTAGGTTAAGATTATTTTAAATGGGGCTTCAAAGGTAAATCTTGGTCCCATATGTAGAGGAGTAGTCATCAAAAAATCAATGGGGATGTTGATCACTATATATGTTGGTCGTCAGGGAATTCAGACCAACTATGTGGCTAAAGCCAAGGTGACACTTTAGGGCATTCAGCTTGCTACCAATATTAAGTTAGGTATAATAATAGTTTAAGGTGACTCCCTTAACATTTTTAATTCCTTATATGGTATAACAACCCCTCATCACATAATTAAATCTTTCATCAATGACACCAAGAGACTTATGAAGGAGATTTTGAATTCATCCATAGTTCTTAATTACTATGAAGGAAATGGGGTGGTAGACTTACTTGCTAACATTGAATTCAATATTTCCATTTTATCTACCTAACATGTTGGTATCCACATCCCCACACACATAATAAAAATAATTAAAAATGAATCCATTATTCCATAAGGTGACGGAGTGGTGTCCACATGCATAAAACTTACATCCAAAGCAAGGGGCTTAAAAAAATATGTTTTTCCATCATATTACTATGTGAGGATTTAATAAATAAAGGGGTGGGAAAGATCATACTTCAAGATATTTTGAATCCATGGGTTTTAGTACTACTAGGGCATGACAAAATCTAAACTCCTCTCAAACTTTTAGTTCATAGCCAAGAACAATATGGGTGGTGATAGGGATAGACTAGAGATGACCTCTTGTTCAAAGATTTAGAGCATTAAAAATATATGGTATAAAATACATAAAAGGGGGATTACTAAATTCATGTAGAGGGTTATAGGTCATGATTCAACCATCACAAAGGAGTTTTTGGCTACTTTGAATAAGAGAATAGTATGGATAAAAATATATGTTACTGAGGAATTGATTGATGACATCATTGGTATGTCCTATGAAGGGGAAAAGGATTTCAAGGACCAGTTAAAGAAGTTGTAACTAATGCAGAGGTTCTTAAGAACCAATGAGACCATCAAAACTAATAAAAAGGACTTCCTATGCATGGACTTATCAAGGTATTGGCCAAAGGTATGTTTGTATATTATGAAATATATCACCCTGAAAGGTACATTTACACTTATACTTTTACATCATTTATTTTGTTGATTCACTTCCAAGGATTCAAGATTAACTTACCCTACTTCTTTATTAAATCCCTAGAGTGCAATGCACTCACCTTTCAGAGAAATGAAGCCAACACTATTATTAACTAAGGTCTCATTGTCTTGATAGTGAAGCATGGTGAGACCCTTCATGTAAGGAATTTATACAATGAGGGTCTTCCATAAAGGACTCCCTTGAATAAGACCCCACCTTAGTTTCCCACCACCCTTTTCCCATCCCCTTCACCATAAGCCCCCTCTCTAAGAGCTCCACTAGGGATCTCCCCCTAAAAATCACTATAACTAAATCAAAACCCATAGTGATAGAGGAAGGGAATTCTATAAAGATATCAGGTAAAGGTAATGCCCCCATTTTGGAGGCAATCAAAATGAATAGTAAATAGATGGAAGGGTTCAATAATAAATTACATGAGGTGGGAATTAGCTTGGTCAAATTGATTAAGGAGTGGAAATCATTGAATAATGAATCTTCCAAAATTATTGAATACTTTTCACACTTTTTTAAGGCTAACGACACTCATAAGAAATAAGTCACTGAGGTGGTAGAGATTCATCCTCCAAAATCCTCCCTCAAATCACCCTTAAAGAAGACACCAGAGAAGGAACTTCCATAGAAGAAAATAAGGATGATAATGCCAAAGGAGGATGTTGAAGGTCTAAGAAAAAAACCCCTAAACAAAATCACAAAGAACATATCAACAAAGTAGGTGAAGGACATTGAGGTAATTAAGGCACTCACAGAGGGATTCTCCCTCTCTGAGTAAATTCCTTTTAGTTTCTATGTTTTTGTCTTCTACTATGTTTATTAACTGACTATTTTAATATTTTTATTTTGGTTTTCTAGCTTATGGGGCTTACTTTGTTTTATCATATTTTTACTTATACTTAGGTTCTAGGTCCTTGTAAAACTTGGTACTTTATCTAATAAAATAAAAAATAAATTAATGATATAAATCCCATTTTGTATATGAAAAAAACTATTCACTTTTAAAAAAATGTCTACTAACAGCCCAAACTAAATGCATAAACATGTATATCAAATATGTCAACTTATATTTATATACATTAAAAACCCTTATCCATTGATTTCTAAATGGCATTACACACACACACACACACACACACACACACACACACACACACACACACACACACACACACACACACACACACACACACACACACACACACACACACACACAGTGTGTGTGTGTGTGTGTGTGTGTGTGTGTGTGTGTGTGTGTGTGTGTGTGTGTGTGTGTGTGTGTGTGTGTGTGTGTGTGTGTGTGTGTGTGTGTGTGTGTGTGTGTGTGTGTGTGTGTGTGTGTGTGTGTGTGTGTGTGTGTGTGTGTGTGTGTGTGTGTGTGTGTGTGTGTGTGTGTGTGTGTGTGTGTGTGTGTGTGTGTGTGTGTGTGTGTGTGTGTAATTGTAAATGATAACTTTGTGTGTGTGTGTGTGTGTGTGTGTGTGTGTGTGTGTGTGTGTGTGTGTGTGTGTGTAATTGTAAATGATAACTTTGTGTGTGTGTGTGTGTGTGTGTGTGTGTGTGTGTGTGTGTGTGTGTGTGTGTGTGTGTGTGTGTGTGTGTGTGTGTGTGTAATTGTAAATGATAACTTGTGTGTGTGTGTGTGTGTGTGTGTGTGTGTGTGTGTGTGTGTGTGTGTGTGTTTATAGATTATACATAAATACAAGTATATATTCTTTATTAATAGTTTATAAAAACATATATATGTATATATGTGTGTGTATATATATATATATATACATATACATATATATGTTTTAATAAACTATTAATAAATAATATATACTTGTATTTATGTATAATCTATAATTACACATATATGTATGTATATATGTTCATATTCCAAGTTCCCCACTTAAAAATATTAAATCATAATTAAATCAAATGTTTAATGTAGTTTAATAAACATCTAAAAAATATTTATTTAACTATATTAGACATAGCTAATAAGGAAATGTCATTCATCTAATAAACTATATTCCATATTCATACTCATCTATATATACAAGTTTTAAATAAAATAGATAACAATACTATTTTAAGGAAATTATGCATATAATAATCCAGTCCTTCCATATAAACTAATTGTAGTTTATATTTTGACATAGTCTTGTTATATATCTCTAACTATGACTTTACATCATATAATGTTGACCCATTATATTATTTCCACAAACATCAAAAAATATTTATACACAAATGACTCAATATATGTTAAGTGTATTATTAACATTTAGTATTTCCATTATAACATTAAACAAATTGACTCATAGTTTGTAATAAATACTTTTAACATAGTCAATAAATAACAATATTCATGAAGTCAAATTAAAAGCTAATCATACACACTCGACTTATATGTAAGTACACATCATCCAAATGTAGTAATATTATATTCACATATAACAAAAATATGTAATTAAGATGAATAGTATCACTCAACTTTCCATATAATATTATACCAAAAATGACACATAATTTATTTATTCCCAATTGACACACAAATATTCTTGGTCATTCAATACATAGTCATATATATTATTATACACTCACACCAAAATTATTAAACCTGTGTTATGACAATCGACATAATTAAATCATAATTTTTTATATAGAATCGACTCCCAATCCACAAATAATCATAGAATTGATTCACATTCAAACTAAGATAATAATATTTTATATACCCTTGACCACAAATGTTTATACTCAGTTGATATGTAACCATATATACATAATTTATACTAGATCTTTTAGCCATCCATAATAATATTCATACAAGTGGTCACAACATAATAATACTCAGTCATTCAAAATTGAAATGAATCAAATAACCAACTGAATATAATCTAATAGAAACTTATTTTAAACCCAAAGTTTAAAAAAATATCCTGATCCATATGTATAAATGGCATATCATCATTTCACAAATGAATCAATGAATCCAATAAATACATAGACATTTAACTATGTTTCACTAAATCAAATAAATATACCATCATTTAATGAATATATGAAACCCTGGTTCATTACCTAAACCAAAATAATGTATTTAAACTATTTCATTAATACACAACAATTTAATCATAAATGGAATAACACTCAAATTCATATAAATAAAACACACATGCAAAAAAATAAACCAAACATATTAATTCTCAATCATGCAATAACTACACAATAATTTTATTTTAATATTTAATCTAACTCTTTATACACATGTTATACATAATAACATCATGGATTCAATTCTATGGGGGAAATACTTCTCCGACAGGGTTGAATCTTTGACCTACTCCAGGGTTTTAAACTTCTAAACTTCCATTCAAAGAAACCCCAAATAATTTTATCAACTGTATAATAGGAATACAAGTTTTTAGAGTTAACTAAAAATAACACTACCTTTATATCACCAAATTAGTATTCCCTTGTCTACAATTTAAAGTAATTTTTCCTCTTATTCTCCTCTATCTACCACGACTATCCTCCAAATCCAAAAACTCTAATGTCTTTTATTGTTTTCACACTCTCTTTCATGAATTTCCAAAAACCCTAATAAAATGGAAATACATTCTTCATCACATGAATAAATACTTTCCATCAAACCAAAAATTTCCGAGCATGCTTTCCATGTCTCCTAGCTAAACCACCACACTCACAAACTTATCTATTTTTTCCTCCAACTCACAGTAAAACCTTCACCATGCTAAGTTTTACATGGTTTTAATGACCAAGTAACCAAAACCAAAATGATGATTCTATAATTAGGGATTATGTCATAATAAGTTAATAAACATAATTATTTTGTTTTAATAATAGTTTGATTTCCTATCCATTAACATTTAAACATCAAGCTAAACATTAAAAAAAACATTTAAACAATTAACACCACATACCTAGGTATCCATTAGGTATATAGGAACTAAATCATCTTAGGTACCACCTTAGGTATAGGTTAGGTAAGTTTAATTAAATCCTTTTTTTATAAGATCAAAATGCAATTTAATTATTTTTCATGCATAAATATATTCCAATGATGGTTTTGTTGAATTCTTGTAGGTACATGCCTGAAGGGGTTACATAGTCAACTATTCAAAGTATAGTCATTCAACAACAAATATACAACTGAAACATTCCAAAATGTTTTCAACTCTATAATCATAGTAAACAATATAACTGTAAATAAGATTGATTAGCATCAAAACATTGATCTAGACCATATGAACACATCCAATCATAAATTAATCAAATAAAATGAATATTAAAGCAATCATGCATTTATTGTTCTATGTGGTGTGGTTTAGGTTTGTTATCAAATATCAACACCTCCAACATTTCCATATCTAACATCCTTCTTGATGATACTCTCCCTCGGTATCTGACTGGAGAGTATAATTTCTCATGCATCCACATCATAAATGCAAATGGTAGTTATCCCATAACCATGATAATTAGTATAAATGATTCTAAAGAAAAACAATATTGAATAAGCATAATCTACGTGCATATAAAACTCATGTGAAACTAACCAATCAAGTAATGAGTGAACAAATAATTATTATATGTTTTCCATACAACAACATAATGAAAATAGTTTTCTACAATAGTAATTAAATAACATTAATCCCATCATATATGTTTAATAAGAAGATCAAGTTTAGTGAGTAAATCAAGATGTAACAAGGGTTGTTAGCCCACTTAACTAGTTTTTTAAAGTTATAGATAATTTTGTGTGTTTTACTTACATTAAGGTCCAATGCCATATTAATTGCAAAAAAATTAACCCAAATTATTTTTCAAGTGGTTGGAAATTTTTTTATTTTAATTTTGGTAATGAATAACTAATTCTTGATATCTTATAGTGAAAAAACATTTTGAGTACTTAGTATCACCATTATTATTATTATTATTATTTTGTTAATGATGGTTTATAAAACTCAGCTAGATACTTTATTTTAAGCATTAGATAACCAATTTTTTTGTTTTTCCACCAAAAATTGACATAAATTCTACAACTTGATCACATATATTTATGTAGTTTACAATGTCTTTCAGTAGAGCTATTGTAGTGTAAAGGTTAGTATTGTATTTTATTATTCAATTAGTATGTTAATTCATAATAATTTGAAATAGGTATAGTAATCCACATACATAATACACAATACACAAATGTTTCTTACTCCAACTCTCTTTATTCATATATTAAATCTTAAAACAAAGGTTAGATTTTTTAGATATTTTAATTTATACCTTCATAGTATCTATCATTATACTCTCTCTATTCTATATCTCTCTCTTATTCTCTCTAATAATATACATTAATTTGGTATAAATATTAATAAGATATTATAAAATCTAATAGTCATGTATTTGTGATACATGCCTCTTCTTTAGACAATTTTTCTATTGTTATAGTAGGGCACCAAACTTTAATGTGTTACCCATGTTGGTGGGTGTTTCTATCCCATCATCTATAAGATATTTTTACTATTGTGGTAAAAATTGATTCTCCATGATGATTCCTCATGATTATATATTTTGATTAATAATCCTACCAAAAATTACCCATCTAAATATCTCACTAATACTATGGGATTTCTTTATTCTCTCAATGATTATATAATAAAAAAAAATTGAAATGTTAAATTGTGTACCCTCAATGAAATTTTGATGCATGATATAAAAAAAATATTTGTTAATATTATCTCATTTCCCAAATATTTATATCTTGGTTCTCACCAACCATATATCTACCTAAGTGCCATGGTCTTCAATTCTCTCCATTGGGAAAGTGATTTTTTCCTTTTTAAATTGTAATAATTTTGTAACCCTGTCTACTCCTTGATTATTAGCCAAAAAAAAAATATTATGTATTTTCCTGAGTATGGTATCCATGTATATTTTATTATTCACCTTGGATAAAATTTCATTCAACATCTAAAAAAATAAAATATGTCTTCATAGAGACACAAAAATAGGAACCCAACTAACATTTTTGGTTTACCAAAATAGGACAACTCAAATAATTATAAGACCCCTATCTTATCAAGCACTACCTTCATGTGTGCATTAAATATCATTTTTTCATACACATCTACCCTTACAATCTCCACTAATAGTCATCCTTTAGATATATGTCATTCCTTTCATGTTTATGTTTGTAGACATATATCTTAGATTGTGTGAATTTTGATTCCCATACCTCTCCATGCAATCAATTTTATGGAAATTACATTTTTGTAAATTATGTTGGTGCTTATTTAACATTTCCCTATAGTTATTTTTTAATAATTTCATTAATGATGACCAAGTGGCATCCTAGTGGGTATAAATAATGTGTGCACTTACATCTAATTTATGCTTTTGGACCCATGGACCACTTGGCTTTCCTCTTCATTATTATTATGGTACCAAATCTACTCTAGCATAACCTTGGCCTATTTATCTTACTATACATGATAATTTTTACACATTATTAAAACCTTTACACTTCAACCATAAATTATTTTTATCATGTATGAGACTCACATGATTTAATTGTGTTTTTCATACCCTAAAACCATTGTTTCTTTTAATTATGCCTCATCCATACTCCTTTTTATTAAATTATTATTGAAAATACACCATAATAATGTATAGATCAGAATTAAAGTTAAAAGCATCTTGAATGTATGAATACCATGTGAATTTTATCACCCTAGTTTTATATGATCACTCTACACTCTTTAGCATTCAAATTACTTTTTATAGTGATAGTGGTGAAAATGACTTGTAGTGGGTATTTTAAAATTCTTGTTGATGTTTGAATTTACAAATAGTACAAGTGGTACCATTAGTTTACCATTAATAACATCTACACACCTTCAAATTTATTTTATTTGATGTCATACATGCATGATTTTTCTCTAGGTGTGACCCATAAATTTCCATTTTCCTTGCATTCCTCAATGCAACATGAAAATATTTTTTGTGTTACAATGCCCTATACATCTCATTCATCTAAATACTTTGTCAAAATTTCATTTTTGTTAACTAGTATTTGTATTTATTTATTTCAGCATTAGGTAAAGCTATTTATATTACCCTACACTAAATATATTTTAGGTCCTCCAACACATTAACCTTATTCACAATAATCTCCTATAATCACTTATATATATAATAATATTTCAATGAAATCCCTTAATTGACTCATCCAACTAGAATTACAAGGTTTTCCACTTTATTTCTACATCTAAAGGTGTTAGTACAAAAGTCTATGCTTATTTTCAATAAAGAAAAATAAAATACTACAAAAAAATATTGAAAAAATGAAAGAAAACTATAATATGGAATACACCTTATTCTTGAGTGGATTAGTGCCAAGTTATATATGATAAGTCTTAAGTCTACTCCCATTAGATGTCCAAGGATAATTTCACCATCTTGGGTGTGAAATTTGCATGCATTGGTTTCAAAAAATCATGTATTATATAGGGGCCCATATAAAAATATGGATTTTTCTTGGATGATTATAATATTTGGAATCAAATAACATAACATGTATGACCTTTCACCATAATCTTCCATTTAATGTGATTTTCATGTTGGACCTTATATCTATCCTTCTCTACTTTTTGGATCCATTTTTATATCACATGCTTCTCATCAAGCTTCATGATTTCTTCAAGGCACATTCCAAGAAAACCCTCATCATCTAATATAATATTGTTCATAATATGAAGATATGGTACCAAACATTCCATGGGAAAATTCTTACATTCTAAAAACTAGAGAAAAGGTCTATATTTTTTGAGGTGATTATAAGTGGTATGGTATTACCATAATACAAAAAAGACTAATGCATCCCAATCATTACACTCCACATTGTAAATATTCATCAATTAATGATAGATGATATAATTTAAAATTAAAATGGTGATGTTTTCCTAGGGATGATAAGGGGTAGTATTATGATGTGCAATCATGATATTGGTGAATAAGATACATATTATCTTATAAAATGTGTACATTGATCACTGGTTAAACTTAAAGGATACCTATACTATCTAATAATATTTTTCCATAGAAAGTGTACCACTATTGCTTTATTATAATTTTGGTTTCCATAGTGTCTACCCATATTTTAAAGTAGTGTTTTATAGTGATAATATAACACACATTTATTTCATTCCTTAATGGAGAGATGGGTTATACAAAATAAATCACACACTTCTCAAATGGATCGTGAATATTAATTGGAATCATTGGCTCATCACTATAGTGGTTGTGTATACTATCTCATTCATGTAAATCATATTTTTGAATAATATTGGCAACCATAGGCTAGAAAGAATTTTTTTCTTGTAGTGGTATGACTAGCATAATAGCCACCTACAAACCTTTCATGTCCTTCATTTATAACTTCAACATGTTTATGATCTATAAATAAATGATGTAAAACCTCATCCCATTATAGTTTTTAAGGATATCCACCAATGAATTAGTATGGTACCATGAAATTTCTATGTATGGTCTAGGATTAGACTAAAACTATCATATCTCAACATATGTAGACTCAAATAAGGTTTAAAAAATGGAGCCTATATTACCTAATTTTTGGGTAGTGACTAATGGATCCACATATCTAGAAATATGGGTTCCTATATTGCTAATAAAAAGAGGAAAGAGTTACAAAACCTAAGCCTATAGCAAAAAAAATATCTCTAACTATACCTATATTAAATTAAATGATTTTAAATAAGAAATTCAAGTGGTTTCGAAAGTAAAGTAAAATAATGGGTAATGGTTATAATGATAATAAAAGGTAATGTGCCATGGTCAATAAATGGGGGTCTAGGCAACTTGAAATGGAACATGGCAAGTATAGGAAATTTGATAGCTACACCAACTTATTTAGTGTAGAGATAACCTAGATAAGGTTACACACACATACATTCACCAATAAACAAGAAACATCTATATATTAAGTAAATAAAATAAATAATATGTGGTTATAAATACTTGCCTTGACGGGGACCCATTGAGAATCAATATCCCTTTTATAAGTGGTATTTTGAAAGATATTTTTATGGTTGTGAATATTTAAATTGGTTATTAAAAGACCTAATAATACTCTCAATGAATATTTTTATTTAATATCTAATACTTTCATAATACAAACTTCCTTCAAGGAAATATTCTATATTTGACTCTTCCAAATGTGACTTAGGGTAGAAGTCTGAGTAAAAGTAGATTAAATAGTATATATATGATATGTTTAGAATGAAATATGAATTTTATATATAGTGATTCAATACCCAAACCAAATATAATAAATAAGCTAAAGACATCATTTATATCAATATAATTAAGAGATGTTAGCTAGCATTGAATGTCATTAACTAGGTTGATACAATAAGAACATTAAAAAACATGCACATAGCTACATCATACTAGTAGATACAATAGAGGAAGGTTAGAGTTGTTAAATAGATGGTTTCAACTACCATAGGATATGGGTAAACTCATATAGATGATTAATATAGGATGTAAGGATGTAGATAGAAATAAAAATTTGATGAAGCTAAATTGGTGGTAGGAATGATATGACCATGATAAAGACAGAAACACCTCTTGTAAAGAAAAAAAATATTATCCACCCCTTTCATGTTACACTAATTAAGGCATTAATTTAGGTATATTGATGCTTAAAAAATACTTTAAAAATAAATCATGAGTAAGTAATAAAAATTAAAGATATTATGTGTATACATATGAGCCACCCAAAGTCCATCACGTGTCACACTAGTGTAACATAAGATAGTGCTTTGGTAAAGAACATATCAACACAATAATCAAGCTAACTAAAATGAAATTCTATATAAATATGGATAAATGAATAACTAAAATAACTATAGATAAATGAATAACTTAATGTATCATGTTATAGACACTATTTTTGAGTTATATAACACCTCAATCTTGTAAACTTGGTAGATATATATTATTGATGTACCTTTAGCTTAAAGACCTTTCATGTTTCCAAAAAATTTCACATACAATCTCTCTATGACTAATGGCTTATTTATTAGTTATACCAATATTATTATAATGACTTACACCTTATATCTTGACTAGAATATTATAAACCTACTTATCTTCCATCTTTGCAAGTTCTGGACTTGACCTATTTTCCAACTACTTAGAAACTTGCATCTTAGTTAGTTTCATATTTCAATATAGGTATCCTATCCAAATACAAGTTTCTAAATCCCTAAAATCATCCAGTTTTAAAATGAAACATTTATTAAAGATCAGCTTAAGTGATTTAATGCAATAGATTCTCCAAAGGGATTGGCATAAATATAATATTAATCCTCTTCATTCCTAATCTAGATAAACCTAGAACAAACGTAGAAATTTCCAAGGTAACTTAATAAAAACACTCAATAAACCACTCAAGTGAGTATAGCTTCCTTATTTTATCCTATTTCCATATTAATTATAGGTACAACATGTATAAAGTGTTGAAGGAACATTCTATGAGCCACATTTACCAAGTTATAAGATAGGTCACTGTTGTACTTACTTATCACACATTGCACAATTCACAGATAAGCCAACACATAGGGGAGAACTACATAAGTCTAAAACCCAATTCAAAGTGTTTACTATGTAAATAAAACTAATTTACAAAGGGGTCTTTGGGGTAACTCAATATCCTATTACTTTTAACCCATTTTTACCACAACAACTATGAATATAGAGAACTAATGTTTTACTAGTTGACAAGGAGTGACATTTTATGACCAAGATATGAATTCATTAGAATATAGAATCATCTATATGTCTTCATTTAGTTTTAATAAATATTCCATACTAGACACCTACATCTGAGTTAAATAGTAGCATCAAGGTAAGTGTATGTGGCTATAGAGGTGCAATTTACATAACTAGAAGACTCGTCTAGAATCTAGATCTAATCAACTTTCTTATTGCTCAAGATCTAGATCTATATTAGCATCAAAAATAAATATATTATTTTTATTATCATTTTAGTAAATATCATGATTTTACTTTATTTTTTAAACATATCTCAATATAATAAATTTAGTGTATGTTTATTTGAGTTTCACAATGAATGGCCTACCTCAGAGAGTGTCTACTATCATTGTTCCCTAGGTTATCTCTACCACCTTTAACCCTGGATTACCCAATATATTTTTTAGGGTTAAAAATTTAGAGAAACCAACCTATGATCCCCAAAACCCTAGAAATTTATCTAGGGTTTCTTGATTCTCTATTTTTCTTTCTAATTTAAAAATATTTTACAAGTTAAAAATCAGATTTCATTTTATTACAAACATGTACAATATGGATTCATATATATCCCATTTTGGGCTCCAATTTATTATTATAATTATGGTTTTTTTCTATATTTTCTTAATTATACATATCATTCAATGAGATAGACAAATCCTTCAATATAATGAGAAGGTTTTAAAATGAAGACAATGGTTTATCTTTCTTCATAATTTATTTTTTAATAATATAGAGCCAATATCCAAATGTCAATGTGTATGATCTCAACCATTTATTAAACATATACCTTAATTGAGTGACAATTACCAACCCATACCCATTATTTTCCCACAAATTATATTATATTTCATGGTCCATGTTTTCACTACTCAAAAAGGTAAATGTGTTCAACCTAATCCACCACCTATTAATATATAATAGGTGCCTCATAAAATAAATGTTATGATCAAATATAAGGGATATGACCTTATTAACCAATTGATAAACACATATGATAATATTTGCACCATTGAACTTCTAAAGAAATATACTATCTATAAGGATATCCTATATGAATCGTTGAATGAAACCCAAGTTTTGAGTGATATTGAGACATTACTTTGACAATATCATGAAATATCTCAAAAAAAATTAAAACCAATCACCTTTAGTCCAACAGATTTATAATCTAAATATGTTATTAACCAAGAGTTACCTTTGTTCATACAAATAACTATGCATAATAAGGGTATCAAAATGGTGCCCATTGGGATTAAAAATTTTATAGAAAAAATTTCATAACCATCATGGATATTATCACCAATATTATATAAAAATCAATGATACATATCAATGGGTTTGATAATTTAAGTATCCCCTCAATTTTCCAAATAACTCTAGATGTAACATTGGGGCCAAAATGGTTCTAACCACCTTTTAGGTAATGTATCAATCATTACATTATAATTTAATTTTGGGTAGACCTTGTATACACATAATAGATGTTGTCCCATATAATTTACACTGATATGTAAAAATCATACATGATGGGACCTTATTGATAATGCCTACTAATAATGGACCTTTTAAATTTTGTAAAATGATACATTTTGATACAAAAGGTATTCCTATAGTACATAATTTATTCTTATTAAGAACATCAAAAATTATGAAATGGGTGATTTAATCATAATGTTTCCATTATATATAAATGAAGATAAGGCACTAAACATTGAAATGCACATAGATGCACATCAAGAATAAGAACCAATACCAAAGGAACCAATAATGCCAAAATAACAAAAACCTCTAATATTTGAACTTCCTTTATTCTTAAATTATAAGCATTAATATGGCCATGTTTTAGATTTATATGATAGTGATAATTATTCTACCTATGATATGATAGATGAAAAAATGTGCAAGATAAATTTTGATCCACTTGAGTATCTTTTGCATAAATTATTTTAGCATAAAGGTCCTTGTAAATACAATCTAAAATCATCTTCAAAGTATATAAAACCAGTTCAAGACAAGGGAAAATCACAAAAAGAAAATGAGCATGTAAATGCTTGTGATTATATACATCACTCTTGGCTACATAATTTGAGTCAACATTACAAAGGTAAAATCTAGATACATCATGCAATAATGTGGAAACTTCCCTAAAACCTAAACAATAGATTAAATGTCTTTTAGAAAAAAGGATGCTCCAGCTACAATAATTTATATGTTACTTGATCATCACATGATATATTTATCTACTAATAGGTACCAATGAAGGAACATGATTCTTCATAAATAGGGATTACCATATTGTAATTATCATCGAATAAGTGGCCATTATACAAATAAATTTGAGGTGTTCAAGAAATAAATTCAAAATGTAATAATGAAGGACACAAACAAATTATGTTTTAAATGTAGAAATAACCCAATACTTATTATTTTTCAAAAGGAAACAATCCTTATAAGAGATGAAAGCATGAGAATATAACCATTACCACAAATATTAATGGGGTACACTAGCCACATCTCAAGGCTAATGTAAATAATTGGGAAACAAATTGTAATATTACCACATTACAATAGTTGGGACATAATATATATGGGTTATGCCAATCACCATATTTTACAAAATCTCTTTGGTATATCATATTACCCATTGCATGTGGCCCAAAGGTAGTGGAACTTGGTATATGGGTAACATAACAACAACCATACTTGAATTTGAACCTTGTAAAATAATAGTTGACTAATATGAAATTAGTTAATGTTAAATATCAATATCTTCTTTTTCAACATGACAACAAAGAGGTTCATATACCATATAACAAATATGGGAGACATGTACCAATGATTGTTGATAGTGAGTTACCATCAGACACAAGACTTTTGAAACTTAGGAAATATTATTTTTTTAGAAAGTAAGGACACCACACATTATCTTGGCTCCTAATTTTGAAGACTTATTGGACTAAATAGGTCTCACATATTGTACAAATTTCCAAAACTAAAAAAAAAAAAAGAAAACTTCAAATTAGAATTTAATTGTTCTATTAGCTCCTATCAAATATGTCATTGGTTCCATGTTGATATATGGAATATTAATAATTTTTGTATACATATGTTTCACACATGTTTGGAGTGTGATATATATATATATATATATATATATATATATATATATATATATATATATAGTCACATGTTGGGACTTCCCTCTACTCATGTCATATGCACATTAGGGGCATTCACTTATTTTATCAAAAAAAATATAGGTTATATCAATCTATGGAAACTTTAAATTATCATGTTTGACCTCCTATATGTGATTACACATGCTTTTATCCATGATTATATCTTTTGTACTATACTTGATATGCTATGTAATTAATGTTTATTGCAAACACATTTATCTAAAGACTAGTATGATGTGTTTATGATGGTTATTTATGCTTTGATTCATGAACTTCATTAATTTTATTAGTTTTTTATTTTCATTATTTGTTGTATGGATGTTTTATTATGTAATTCTTGAATTTTTGGACATTTTACTAAGTCATGTACCTTAGATTGTGTGACATTTAAATGTGACCTTTGCTTGAGGTCTCCTTAGACCATTATCTTTTAACTTAATTTTGAGTGCTCTTGTGTGTGTGCCTAGTTGCTTATTGAGATTGTATTATTACTATTTAGATGTTTTCATGATATATATCATGTATCTTAAGACTTAATGTGACCACATTCTACATGACTGCATGATACATCTACTTAGACATATTTATTCTACATGATACATAGTAGATTCATAGTCTACATGGTTGTCTTATCCTTTTGAGGTCAAGGAGTTACCAGTTTCTAATTTCCCTCACCTCAAAGGGGTGTCATATTAGTGGGGAATGACATAAAGGTATAGATTCCACATTTTTTATAGTTCACCAGATTTAGATATACAATAAGTGCATGTTTTAGAAACATGTTATCCAAACTTACACTAGTTCATATATTCAATTTGGGGTGGGGAAATATTTTGGAAACATGTTATATACACTTATTCAATATTAAACATACCAAGATTTTAGTGGGAACATGTTTTAGAAACATTTATCCACACTTATTAAATATTAAACATGCCCAAATTATAGTGGGGGCATGTTTTGGAAACATATCATCCGCATTGGCACTTACACCAGCTCTCAGACTCAGATTGTATTAGAGGCATGTTTTGGAAACATGTTATCCACACTTACACCAGTTTTTATTTTAGATTATAGTAGTGACATAATTTGGAAACATGTTATCCAAATAATATTAAATTTTCCAAATTCAAAGTTACATGATTCAGATACACATTTATGGAAGAATTCTTTACATTGGTACCATTATTATACACAGTTTCAATATGGGACATATATAAGGTTGATATTATATTCAATGTGAACCTAATATTATAAAATAAAACTAGTTTAAAAATTTAAACATTCGTAGGAATTATCATTACCCACCAAGTTATAATTTTATGAAATATATTAAGCTAACAAAATATAGTAATTAGTTTAATTTTGGTATGGTTTAGGTTATTAAATAACATTATATTGAAAATTTTATAGCTTTTAATTGATTACATCATCTAAATACTATTTTTATAGTTTGAATTTACTTGGTTCACTCACACTCACCATGTTATAAGTATGTTTGGGTTACTCAGTTGAGTTAATCTTAGCTGTTAGGTGGAACATCGCATTATCTCCAAGTTTGGGGGTATGAATCCTTTAATATATTTATATATTCACTTTAAATATTGATTTTTTTCCTAATATCAGCTCTAATGATTCATAATTATATATATTTTCAAATCAAATTTCCAAAAGGGAAAATGACTGTATCGATACACAAGCATACTCCCAAACCTTTTTATCTTTAAATTTTAATCATTTAAATGCTTTGAATTTTAGATCAGATGTATTGATTGTATACTATAACATGTTCTTATCTTCATGTAATTCACCTAAAAATCACACAAGTTAGAGTCAAGCAAAGATAAGGTTTGTTATACACACCCAAGTATGCATTTATTTCCTTTAACCTAGAAATTTCATTACTAGATTAAATGGGGGGGATGTAGACTCTATTTATAAATTATATATAAACTTAGTCTTGTATATTTAAAAAATACATATAATGGATGTACCTTTAGATTGTATAACTTTTCCATTATCAAAAGGCTCATTACACTATCTCTCTGTGCCTAGTTTCTTATCTCTTAGTTTTACCAATGTCATTATGATGACTCAAAACTTATATCTTACCCAAAATACTTATGTTTCATATATATAAATATTTGACTTGTACCTATTTTTCATCTACTTAGACACTTACATCCCATTCAAATGCTTAAATTGATGCAAGTGTCTTATCCCAATGTAAGTTTATAGTGACCTAAAGTCATCTAATTTGCAAATGTAATGTATCATAAAGGTTATCCTAAGTGATTTAATGTGAGATATTCTTTAAATGGATTTTTATAAACATAATTTAAATCCTCATTCATTCCCAACCTAGACAAACCTAACACAAAACTATAAAATACTAAGGATACTTACTAGAAGGACTCAATGAATCCCTTAAATGATCATATCTTCCCAATTTTATTCTATTTACATACCAATCATAGTGAAAACATATCCATAGGTCTAAAGTATGAAAGAAAATTCTATAATCCACACTTTCTAAGTTACATTCTAGGTCACTATTGTATTTGCTTATCACACATTGCAAGATTCACACACAAGCTAAGATATAGGGGATAAATACATAAGTCTTATACCCTCTTTAGAGTACTGGTTGTGTATGTAGTGATTATTGACACATGATTCTTTGGGGTAGATCAAAATTATTTTCCCATTAATAAATTTTTTCCACAACCATTATGAAGTCAAAGAACTAGGATTTTTCTATTTTTCAAGGAGTGATAGTTCATGACCCAGATCTTAATGCACTAGAGTGAAGGTGAAATAGAACCTATAAGCATCCAAGTGGTCTCATCTAGTTTTAATAGGTGATTTTTTATTACACACTTGCATCCAAGTTAGATAGTAGCATCTATGTAAATATCCTATGTTGACACAAGTGTCTATGACTATATAGGTATAATTTATATAATTAGATGATTGATCCAAAATTTAGATCTAGTCTACTTTCTCAATGTTATATATATATATATATATAAAGCATAAAAATCATCTATCTTATTTTCATTATCATTCAAATATTTACCATAGCTTTACTTTCCATTTTTAGCATATCTCAACATAATAAATTCATTATAAATATATATGAATTTCTCAAATAATTTGACTACTTTAAAGATAGTTTATCATCCTTTTACCCTAGTATATATTTACCCCATTTAACCCTAAATTATCCAATATCTATATTTTAGGGTTAAACACATATGCATACCTAAACTTACCTTTCCATGAAATGAGTACATGCCAATAACATTGTCTCTATTATGGAGTGTGTTGTAAATGTATTTGAGAAACCCTATGGATACAAGGAAGAAAAAAGCAACACACACATATGTAAGATGATCAAATTATTAATTAATAACTCTCAAAACTAATTAAATCACTTGGTAGATATTCAAACTAGGATTATAAATGATAGGTTAAAACCAAAATACCAAGGGAACTGATGAAAATAAGGGGAAATTGGCAAGAAAAAATCCACGTCTACGTATGACTAAAAACCCAAAAAGTGTATCTAAAGTAACAATGTGATATTATGAATCAAATGAATGACATATAATATTGTAAATGTGATTCAAAATGGAAAGCTAACATGTTAAGAAAAACATAAAAGATTGTGAAGTTTCTTATGTAATATAAGTGAATTCCATAAAATCTGAATAAGAACATGATGAATAAATGAAAACAAAATGCTATAAAATTTGACAAATTAAAAAGTGCTTACTCTAAAACATAATTTAAGAAAGAACAACCACATAAATATATGACAAGGATGATAATGAGATGGTATAGAAATCAAAGGTGAATGATGTTTGTGAGGAAATTATGATCTTATCTAAGGTGTTACAATACATCTCATAAACTAAAATCCTAGAGGCATAAGTAGGATGATGTGATTAGATAAAATTGATAACAATTAATGGGATATAAAAAAATCTATTGTAAATAAGTAATGTGAGGCACCAAATAAGTGATGCATAAATCCTTAGTAGAAATGAGACACTATAGATAATTGGACAAGGATAACTATTGACATTAAGGACTAAGGACACTCAAAATAGTTAACACAAAACTTTAGATAAAAAGTGAAGTGCATGTATTATCCTATAAGGGATATATATATATGAAATTGAAATGATACTACCTTCCCATAACATGTTCCCCACTCCTTACAACTGCTTATAGAGCCATCAATCTATTGTAAAGATTGGGTACTTATGTGAGAAAATAGGTGGAAAAATAATCTTATGAAAATTTAATGATGTAATGATATAATTATACATCTTACCAAAATATACTATCCTACCACACCATAATGGACATCAACTCTATCATGAGGCAAACTTTGGATTTTGAGATTCAACTAATATAGGAGATGTGCTAAACAAAGATCACATATTTTAGTATGATCTAAATTTTGAGATTTTAATTTCCTTTTACATTTGCCTTTTATTATTAGATGGATTTTAATTCTTTTGTATTTTTATACTTTTCCTCATCTGTACATATTTGGAAAGACCAAACATGAGTAAAATATGTAGAAAACATAAGAGATATTATTCTTGGACACCAAAGAGAAAAACATCAATGCCATGGTGTATAAAGACTTCTAAACTTTCCCACATGTAAGTGTGAAATATTAAAGCTGACCTGCATGTGCCTTAAGTGAAAATGAAGAAGGTAAATATAGATATCAATGAAGATTTGTCCATGTAATAAATTTTATATAATGATGAATATGCTCATAGTTGATCACAATGGGAAAAATATACAGAAAAGGGATGAGGTTATGTTGTGATATCAATATTGCTATAAAAAATGTACTAAACTAAAAAGGATCTAACACATGCATTAATGATAACAGATAGTCATCAAAAAGAGGGGGGAGTAAGTAATCATCCCAAAATAGGGGGAAATAAAATAGAGTCTAAATAATTATAATGAAACTAAGGTAAAATAAAATGTGATAAATGTATTAATAAGAACACCCTGAAGATTCCACCTAATCTTGACAAAAGAAATAAACAATGAAAGTAAATGATAAAAAGTAATTGCAATGGAAAGACCTAATATCCATAAGGGAAACTAAGACTGAATGAAAAATGATATTAGACCCAATGTTGATATCTAGAAACCACAAGGGAAAAAAATATAAAACTAAAATGAAATAAACCAAATAACCAAAAAAAAGTAATGGTGTTGTTGTTGTGGGTCTTGTGCACATCCCCAAATTTAATAAGGTAGAATATAATGTTTTAAAATCTTAATGGAGGTAAACTCCACTCTAGAGCATGAGTTTTAGGTGTGGGTTAAAAAAACATGGTGGTGGAATAGAAGGATGAGCATGTAGGTTGTTAAGTGGGCATGCTTGTAGTGAAATGAATCCTAGTAAAGAAATAAAAACCTAGATGGGTTAGATGGATAGAATCTATTCTAAAGTGGGCAAGTCTTAGTCAAAGAAAATTTAAAAGGAGGGAATGTTAGATTATAAAATAAATCTCTATGGTTTCAATGGGTCACTTTATAGTTTGGTTCATTTGTGGAAAAGTGTTTTTAGAACTAATTTTTGTTATTTGTAGCTATTGTACACTCATGTAAAAATAGATTTAAGTAGTCTAGGATGAAATGGTATATGAAAATTAAGGTTATCAAATGAAGGTTGGTACTTTTAGAGTATCTATTTGACAACCTTACTCAAGACACTATAGTTCAAACCAAAAAGTTATCTAGGTAAGCTGTGGCACACACCTTTAAGATTATATCATGAGGAAACAATCTTGCATGCTTAACAATTTTAATATAGTTAATGAATTACTTAAAGTCACTAATACTTGATAACTATTCAATTATTTTTTCACCTCTAAAATTAGTAGATATCAATGATAAAAAAATTATCCATAGTTTTTACATACTTCAAATTACTTATTTAAAATGACCCAAATAAAAAAAACCTTAATTACATAAATATGGAAGGAAAGTACATCCATACAATTGTATGACAATCAAAATAATCTCTTCTTATATTGATAAAAAAAATTGACCTTTTAAAATGAGGGATTACATGAATATATAGACATGGGGAGGGGTAGCCTCATCCTCCAAGTTTATGAAAACTTAAAATTGTATCAAGTAATTATAACTTCAATTCTAATTTTAGTGTAAAAACTACATGTGTTCATGCTTACAATTAATTACAACTATGTCAAAAATTAAGTTTGCCTATATAATATAATGTAACATGTGCATGCTTGCAAATATACTAGGATAACTTTTAATTTCATATAGAAAGTTTAATTAAATTATAATTACACAAATTAATCCCATATGCATGACTATATAAAAAAATAGCCTTTAAAAACTAAGGCTTACTCGATGAATGCATGGCACTACATATCATCATACGCATTAAAGTGGTGGATTAAGATAAAATGAAAGTTGAAGAATTGGATTTATTCTTGGCTTCCAATTTTTGAAAATAATTGGTATTAAAATCGTGATAGTATTTAATAATATCAATGTTAAAGAGTGGGGCTATGTGTACCCTACTAGTCTGTTCCATTAGCCACACATTTTCAAATTTAGTATTCCTAAAGTTCATTTATAATATATATAGTTCAATGAATATTATATGAAAAATTAAACTCATCTTCAATCTCTTATAACATCAATCCCTATAGATTTTGCTTAAATTTGGTTGATTCTTGTTGAAGAAGCTAGTTAAAATTAGCTATACCTATTAGCCTACTTATAGAGTCCCTTGCTTGTGAGAGATTTAACTCTAGAATTTGTAAAATGAGGCTATCATGTTTTAAATACTTGGGAATTATTACCTCATGTGTTTTAACCCACTATATTGCCTCATTCAACCTAATGACCACCAGGTTGAGGGCATTTGAAGCCTCTAATGGTGTCATCAAATTGAGGTGGCTATATGCCTTATTTTTTGTGTAAATAATTTGGAGTTTTAGTTTATTCTCATATTTATTTTAATAATTAATTAATTTAATAAATTTAATGATATGAGTATATAATTGATCTCTCATTATAGTAATTACCTCTAAAATGTTATATAGTATTGATAATGTGCTTTACACATCTATCTCAATTTATATAGGAACATGGACCATTTGTTGTTGGTTTATAACCTAATCTAACTATTATTTAAGATCCTTCCTTTAAAATTATATTCCTTTGTATATCTTGAGAATAACATCCTTATGTGTCTCAAAATAATATTTGAAATCATCAATGTAGTGGGATTGCCCCAATTTCTTGTTCTTCCTCTTTTACAAGGTGAACACTTCTTATCTTTCCTCAAAAATTACCCCCTTTTAACGTCATCTTAAATTATTAATTTCTTCACCCTTTGGACACTCCCTATGGATTTTTCAAATATGGATCTCATTGTGGACAAATCTGTGATTGTAATATTTGGCCAATGAGAAGCCTATGCTTCCAAATCAGCTACCCATTATGGAATGACATGTTGGGTTGAGCTTATTGGTTGAGTGTCTTGGGCTATAGTCTCAGCCAATATAACCCTTGAGGACTTATTTAAGGCCTCATCAATAAATGGGTTAGGAATGGAAGGACATATCACCCTAGACTAGTCCACAACACCATATTGAGGGAATGGGTGGAATGTATACACTTATTTCTTCCTTTCAGACTTCTTTGATGATATTATAATAGTGGCTTGAGAAGAAGTAGAAGAAGGCATTAAAAATCCAAACTGAGTAGATGAGATATGTAACCATGTAATTACCAATGCTCCCTTAGATTTCTTGGATGATTTTGTTTTAGTCTTATGGGTTGTTGGGGTAGTGGTAGAGGTAACCATAGTATAAGTGGGGAGAATGGATGTTGCTAACACAATTAGAAGAGTAAGAATTGTTGACTATTTCAACCCCAAATCAAAATAGGTCAACCCCCTATAGTCTAAAACTTAATATAGGGGTATATTAGCATGATATAGGGTGTGTCATGGTCAGTTTGATGTCACTTAATGTCTTATTAGTCTTGGTCATAGTCTAATTTAGTCCTTGTGTCATTTTATGTCATTTAGGGGTCATATATGGGTCATAAATGAGGGTGGTATGGTTATCCTTGGTTTAAAATCAATATAAAATTCCTTAAAAATTCCAATATGTCATATTCATTATCAAGAATGTTAGGACTAACTAAAACTTGTAGGTTCCTAACTAGAAATCAAGAAAACAAGTGAAAAAGAAGGATTTTTGAAGGTTGTACAACCTATGGGGAAGAGTGTCACATGTTATAATATTATTAAGTGAAATTTAAGCTTCCATAACTATATTTCCATACTTGATATTCTTTTTAAGTGCCAAAATTAACTAGAACCATTCTATCTCTCCATCATTCCACTAGGAAAGTAAAACTAGTCAACATGTCTTTTGATGGTAAAGCCAGTAGGAGAACATTCAGGTCAAATTATTTTAGTGGTGGATATTAAATTTTTTATAAATAATATTAATGTATAATTTCAAGGATTGGGATCCTTATCTTTATGAAACATGCTTAATAAGTTGACTAATTATTTATGATTATTATTTCTCACACCCTGCAAGTTTTCCTATTATATGAGTAGGTTCATATAATACAATTGTTGAAATTGATTATAAATTATGTGTAATTATTAATTTATTATTTTACATCTTGTTTTTCATGTTTGGATTTGATTTCATGAGCCAAATAATCCAAGTTTTAGGTCGATGTTGCTATTAAGGTTATAGTCAAATCTCAACACTTATAGAAAGTTTATTTATATATAGTGGTTTTAGATGAGTGTGAGGTGTTTTGTTTCATGTCTCAAATGTTTTATTTAACTCCTCTCCTTATAATATTAGTCTTCAAATTTAGCACCATGAATGTTGAAAACAATAAATGACAACATAGTTAAATTTTTTGCATACAAGCAATTGAATCATGGTGTGTGACATCTTTAGGACGTTCATGGAGGTGTGATGAATATGTTAAATATTTTGGACACATACTTGAAGAATAATAAAAAAAATAAGATCTTGAAATTTCATAAAATATATTGTGATATTCAATGCAAACTTCAAACACAATCATACATGATGAATGAGCACCTATAGGTTCCATAGAGAAGATAAATCATGTTAGAATAGAGAAACTATCTATTTTAAAGCACTTCATGTTTTAAAGGTCTTGTTTTAAGAAGATGAAAATGTTGAATATGAACTATCAATTCACTTTCCATGCATAACATCCATATTCACACTCACTACCTTGTATGATATTGTGTGTGCATCTATAGGCTCCCATAGAGACCTGAGAATGTTGCATAAAGATGTTGAACATGTTTTGAGACATTTTTAAGGTATTAAGATGTTTAAGAGAATTAAAACATGTTTTATGTATTATATTATTAGGCAAACCTAAGGATTTTATCCATGCATGGCGAATGATATTTAGGGATAAGTTCCATAAAAGCTCTAAAATAGAGCCCTGAGTACTTTGGTGATGCCATATAATAGTGTTGTAATGAGTCTTGATGAATCCAAGTGAATATATATTATATAATTCATATAGGGGTAGAAATTTAAAAAATAAATTAAGTAATTTTTACAATAGGGTTTCATGGTAGAAGGCCTCAAAGTCATGCATTTGTTGACTACATTTCTTCAATGTTGTCTATAGTTTTGAACTTCAAATGACCTTCACAATCTAAAGTTTTAGTATAAAAGCATATATCCATGTTTGAGTGGTCCTATTGAGTTTAAAAATACACTAGTTTCCAAATATCACCAATAATTAGTGAAGGTATGAGGTTGTGACTTGGATCACCACCTACAAGTGTGTTTTACCCTTAAAAACTTACTTACAGTTGATTGTAGACTCTTAGAGGTCTATGAGGTGAACTTAGACATGGAAAAAAAAACATTTGCTAATGGGATATACCTAAAAATACCTAAAATGGATAATATAACATGAGGAATAGGTTTTATATGTGGATCACCACTTATATGATCTCTTTTTGCCTTAATAGGGTCAACTACAGTTGACCATATATGCAGTGACCTAAAAGCATGACTATCTCAAGGTTGGCATAACATGAACATATCTTGAAAATTTATAGATGATTTTCAAAAGGAATTATAGACTTAAATTAAATATTAAGGAAATAAAATGAGGCATAAACCATGTAGGTACCACTTATAAGAACCTATTTCAAGGTAAGAAAACATAGTCATAGTTGACTGTAACTAAGCACATCAAGGTGAGGTGAAAAATGTATGGTTTGATAATATTATGATGATCAATATGTTTTAAATGAATCCATAGTGATAATGATCATTACATGTCTCTATCATAACATGGAGATAGGGAAAGGAGATATTCTAATATGATAACGTATAGTCACATTTCTAAAGCCTACACAGTCAGTATTCTCCATGAGTTTGCCTTCAAGGTTTTGAAGAATTATAAGGTATAAAAATATAATAAAACCATAAAATATTATATATAAGGTCCCAAGGACCTATTAAAGACCATCATACCATAATTTTTTCTGAGATAATAGGGTAAGTGACCTCTATTTTGTCTCAGACAAAGCACACTCCCCAAGGGTGCAAATTTGTAGGTTTAGAGGAAAGAAGATCAGAATGAGTTGGAAACTTGATGAGACTTTTTAAGAAGAGGTATAGGGTTGATAAATACATGGAAAAATAGGAAAAACAATGCACATGGGTTAGAAACATGTTAAGGTGGTTCAAACTTGCAATTATCTAGCCAAATTGGTCTAGTTTAAGCCTAAAGCCCAATTAGAGGGTCAAACTCATTTATAGTGATAGGAAAACATTAAAAATAGTTGGAAAACTTTAATGGAGAGTCATAAGGTGTGTTTAAATTTTTGGAGTGAAAATAAGATAATAGGGAAGTCATATTTTGGCTCAAACCACATTAGGCCTGAATAAAATGCAAGGAAAAGATCGAGAAGCTAACTTTGGAAGTTCATACCAATATGGATGCTTATCATGGGAGTATGTGGAGTTGGGAGGGTCTTAAATAATCTTATTATTTAATTTTTTAGAGTTCCAATGTCAGACATGGATGAATAATCTTTAGAAGGCAAGTCATATCTAAACCCTCCAAAACCCTTGGTAGTGACCTAATAAAGAAAATTAAGAAGGAAAAGCATCTAATGTGGTAATTTTTACTATTAAATGACTTGAATATTGTATATTAATCATTATGGCTCTTCCCCATCCATTTATATTTCACCTTCCTTAAATGGATAGGGTGGAAAGTGGATTTTATTAACTATTTTTAGTGTTGTGTAGGTATATAAGGGTTACAAGAGATTAAATTAAATTTGGAAGAATTATTGGGACTCGAGATAAACCCCTGATTTCCATTTATTTTAGTATAATATCTCACAAGTACCTTTGCTAGTCTAACATAGTAAACAAGTTAGTGAGAGTGAAAACTTTAAATGGGAGGCCTTTTAAGGTTGGACTGATGAATATTATGGAATTATGGGTATTAATAAGTGTCATACAATTATCTTTAGGGATAAAATTGGAAAAATTAATGCCACCCTAGTGCCAAGTGTGAAGGGTAAGTGGAAGAATAGTGATTAAGACTCTAGGTAGTGATAACTCATGTCTTGAAGAACCTTGATGATTAGGCACACCTGAAATGCATGTTGGGGATTGTTTATAACCCATAAATCTTATTTAAATAATATCATATGTCCCTAGTCTATTTTGGGACGTTCAAGGAAGTCCAAATGATGAAGATAGTTTCTAGGCATGCAAATGAGAAGTCTTATGCCACATTTCAAGAGTTTCATGACTTTGAGGGATGTTTTTCCACATAGACCTTTCATGGTATATATATTATTTCTTTATACTACATGTGTAACACATTTTATCGTATTTACACATGTTCTAGTGATTCTTGGACTTCATCCTCTTCTCTCCTCTCTCAAAATCTATAAGTAGTGGCCATTTTGGCTCTTGTAGACTAATACCACACCATGTATGGTGAAGCCCTACTATATTGACATTATATTTTTACTTTTAAAAATAAATCGAACTTTATTTTTTATTTCATGAACTTTTTTTCAAGTGTTCAAAGTGATTTATGGTTATGTTAAATGATAATCTTCTATATTTGCTTTTCCTTATCTTCTCATGTTTATGCAAGACTTTTTACTTTAAAGGGGCACATAGAGTGTAGCTAATGTGTTAGGCTCCTTTAAAGTGTAAAATTTTTTGTAGAGTTTGAAATATACCCTCTAGTTCACTTATCTTATGTTGTCTCATACATATCACATCTATGTTGAAACACTCATGTTAGAACCCCATATGACTTGGAAGCTAGTTTGTAGGTCTTGTATCATTGTCATAGAAGTATGATGGTCATGTGGAAATTATTTTAGTGTACCAAACCATTTGATTAGTTTCATTTCATGTAAACTTATATATTTTTTCCCATAAACAACTATTTAATTAGGTGATAATCATTTCAAGTTATTATCAGGGAGCTAGCCCTAAAAACTAGAGGTCTACTTTTGTTATAGGTAAACCCACATAGCTAGAAGTATTCCCATGTTTCCCAAATTTGGGGGGAGCTAGAACACCCTCCTATAGGGTGAAATATTTTTTGATAACATGAACTACTAGGAAAATGGAGACATAAAGGTTAGAATAAACATCCTCTACCTTTGTAAAATTCAAAAATGGTTGGATACTAGGATTAGGGGAAACAACTATTGCTTTAGGTACCACTAAGGAAAAGGAAAATATAAGATTGAGAGATATGAAATTAAAATTACTAATAGATAAATGTGAAATAAAAGATATAATGGGATTACTAGAAATTGAAGGATTTTTACCCTCACTGAATTGATTTCCATATAGTGGTGATTTTCCTTTAAAGTCTTAAAATCTCAAAATCATCACTCTTTTTAGCTCCTCCTCATATATAGAGTCACCTCCCACTAAATATTTCTCTCTTGAGGGTTCTATTAACCAATTTTTACCCCAATCCAAAATGGGTCAACCCCCTCTAGTTATAATCTTGTATAGGGGCATTTTATAATGTCATGGGGCATGATTGTAGTTTAATTGATGAAATTTCATATGCCATTCTAGTTTTGGTCATAGTATATCTTGATCTTTGTATTATTCAATGTCTTAGGGGGCATTTTAGGGTCATAATGCAAGTGGAAGATCTTCATGGTGATCAATGCAAGCCAGGATCATGGGAAAGGTCCACACATACCTCAACGAGTCCATTAAAAGCTTTTAAATTTCATGAATAATATTTGTGAAGCCAGACCATCATCAGGGCTTCACATGGAAACCAAAATGGAATAGCTTACTTGTGTATTTTTAAAATATGATTATAAATCCTCATGTGACCATTAGACAATGCATAATTGATGCCCTTAGTGCTAATATCATGCTCTACAAGTTTCATATCTTGATGAGCCTTCTATCTTGAGACCCAAGCCTTCAAAGTTTAGCTTACTGAGTTTAAGGATCCAGGTCACTCAGGACGTCATCTAAAAATGAATGAACTAGATCATTTGTGTAACTTTTATCTTAACTTAGGAATCCTTTGTGAGTCAAAGGATTATCACACTAAGTTTTTCTTCGTGCCAATAACATGCTCTAAAAATCTCAAGTTTATGTGAGCTTTTTGGCTCAAATTATAAGCTTTTAAAGATGAAATTTCAACATAAGACATTCATGATAACATCAAGTTTAAGCTTGATCAAAAAAATATTTTTGATATTAAATTTTATGGTCACTATAATGTTAATGATGATTGCACAAACATCATTTTATGGAATCATGGACATCAATTTTAAGCTCATGAAAAGGTGTTGGCTTTTAAACAATGGGTCCCCATAGATATAACATTCCATGTTGTATCATATGACTCGTGGTCAATTGTATCAAGTAGGATCAATGGTATAAGATGGGTCAATATGTCAATAGGTTGAGTCAGATATTGAAAACCAATTGAAATAAAGATGAGCCTAAGACTTTTGATAGAATTTATGAAACCTTTTTTGATGGAGGTAAATGGGTATTGTAGGGTCACCAATCCAATATTTAATATTGATATAACATAATGAAAAGAACACAATGGTGTATTTGGGTGATAAAAAACATATAGGGACATCATTTAAGATTAATATGGACCTATAGTTCATATATTTATAACATACAAGGTCCATCTTTTAAAGATTATAGCATTATCTTGTGACTATGTTCACCATTCTCAGAAGGACCTATGAACATGGTGAACCCTTGATTCCTATAGTGACATAATGGATCTATATGGACCTAATAATAACTAGGCATTGATAAGAGTGTAATAATATAAAAACTATAGGAAAACCAATAGTCTTATTTTGGTTTTTCATCTATAGTGGACCCATGTGCATGGGGGCAAGTTCTAGCATGATCTAGTTAGAACAAGAGATACTATCACAAAGGATGCCATAACGGCATACACATAGACCAAAATAGTTTTATCTCCAAGACCAAATACATGAAAGGGACCCCTTCTCTCCACTGTGCATGCCATGACAAACATTTTTGGAGTAGTTAGCACCAAGACAAATTTATAATAGATGGATATAATTGTTTTATCTACATTGATGCTATAACTTAGCTCAAAACTAATTGATCCCATTATTGTAACCATATGGAGCATGAGTGAAGGAATAATGAACTGTTAAAACTCTTGAGATGACCTATATCAATAAATAAGTTCTAAATAAGCATACTAGTAGAGGTAATTGTAACCATGGTTCAAATGAGGTTTAACTCATTTGAATCCACTTGGGACTTCTCTTTTCCTACTTCTCTCTCCAAATGTTTTAATTAGTTACCAATTTTGCCTTTGTAAAAAAAACACCATGTATGGAAAATCCCTATTGGATTTATGTCATATTTTTGTTTGAACATCAATGTAAGTTTATTTTTGAGTTTTGAATAATTGTCTATGTGCAAGTGATGTATGGTGATAAGAAGTGATAATTCTCTATCCTTCCTTCCCTTATCCTTTCATTTTTAAGCAAGATGTCCTAGTCTAAAAAGTCATATAGATCATAATCTAGTGTGTAAAGTTTTTTCAAGTGTAAAATTATCCTTAGAGTGTTCAATCTACCCTCTAGTTCATTTTTCTTGTGTTTCTACTCACATCTCAGCTCTATATTAAATACACATTTTAGAACCCATTAAGACTTAGAGACTAGTTTATATGCCTTGTTTCACCATGGTAAAAATATGATAGTCACATGAAAGACATTTTGGTGCATCACTTCCTTTAGATTAGGTTCAATTTATTCATTCTCTAGCACTTTTCCCCATAAGTAAATAGTATTTTAAGGGATAATCATTACATGATACATTCAGTGAACTAGCCCTTAAATCTAGAGGTTCATTTCCAATATAGGTACACCCACATACCTAAAATTATTCCCATGTTGTCCAAATCTAGAATAAGCCTGAACAAATTTTTCTAGGGTGTAAGATTTGGTGAAAATAGTTATAACATGCTTGGTGGGACACATTATCTTCAAAATAACTTGTTAAGGTAAATGTTAGTCTTGAAAAACACCATATATAAATTGGTGTGCTACTTAGCATTTGGTGACTCCTTAAAGGTAAATCTAGTTCTAGACCATTATTTTTTATAAACTTTCCCCCATAATTCATGTTCCTCACTAGGTCATCCTCTGCTAGTACATCTAATCCTATTAACCCACCCATTCAACTTGAAATCCCTCTTGTAATTCAATATTCATAGCCTAATCTATCCTATGAAGAGAGTATATTTTTCTAGGGAGGAATAGGTTGAAGAAGCTAAGGAACTTGAAGATATTAAGAAAGAAGACATGTCTAGATTTCATACTTTCCCTATATTCAATATTGATAGTCCAATTCAAATTCACACATATGATGCCATTCCTCCTAATGCCATAAAAGGTGTGCCCACATTCAATGGTGAGTCATATAACACCTTGTGAGCACATTATAGATATTTTTAACTTTTTTAGTTTCTACAATATTATTCATGAGAACATTTCCATTAGACTCTTAGACATGTCCCTTAAAGGGAATGCTCTTGATTGGTATAGGACCCTATAAGATGGATGCATCACAACATGGGATGAGTTTGGAGTGTTGTTGGCATGTAGATTTAGAAATTAAAGTGACCATGCTTCTCTCAAACATCAACTCAATGTGATAAAAAGGGGACCCAAAAAAATAATGTATGACTTCAATGAAAGGTTTCAAAAGACTTGGCATACATTACCTCCTCCCATGAGACCACCCTCTAATTTTGTGTTCCCTACTTACTTGAAATCCATTAGGACTAAAATTGCTTTCATGCTTAAATCTATGGGATATTCTACCCTCCTTGAGGCATATGAAATGGTTATCAATTATGAAAATAATCTCATTTAAGCTATAAGATTGCCACCTAAGGTTTCTATATCTCCTTTGTCACATACTTCTACTAGTACTCCATATGTATCTCAAGTTCTTAATGTTAATACCAAAAATAATGTTACTCTTAGGCAAGCATAAAATAATGTTGATTAGAAAGCAAAGTTCCTAGCCTTAGAGGCTTAAAATAGATAAGCTAATATGCAATAAGGTGCCCATTATAACCCTTACCCCTATTAGTAATATTATGGTAAAAAAATGGAAGCAGAAGAGGATAATCTTAGCCTAATCCCAATAGAATTGTTAATATACAATCTCAACTCTACTACCAATGCAAGGGAGATGGTACCAGTTCATAGTAATTTGGTGTAGGGAGAAGATTTGTAGAAAGACCAATTCAAGGATCCCAATGAGAATGGAGATCAAGCTCTAGTCACTAAAGGATTATTTACTCCCCTCTTATCAAATTATGAGTAGGTGATGATGTAATTTAATGATGATTGACAACCTCAAGGAGAGATCTTCACAATTTTTTTGGTTGAATACACTTTTGTACTAAATCAAAGATCCTTTATTGTAGACATTATAAGGGCTAAGCGAAACTCTCTAGGAGGTCATAGTATCATGCCCACATGATCATGCAACCCTTATACAAGGAAAAAAGGCATAACTACAAGTGTGACAGTTATACAAACTTTTACATCTCCATAAAGCCAAAAAATGATAAGGTCTACTCTATTCCTCAATTTCCAAGTAATTCTCTACCTACAAAAGCCAAAGAAAAAGTAAGTATGGATTCTTTAAACATTGTATATTCTCATGATAACACTAAAACATCCATTTATCTTTAGGATTACATTCATATGTGATGAAGGGGATTCTTATTAATGCTCAATAATGTGTCTTAGAGTCATGTGGGTAAGTCAAATTTGAATTAGAGTTCAAAACTAGTTTTCTTACCTTTTGTCTAATTTGAATTTTCAAATTTGTAATGAGGGATTGAGAGTGTTTTTAAGTGGTCTAAGTAGATGTTAATGTTATGTCATGTTTAAAATGTTTTAATATACCTATAATGTCTCTTTAGAGGTCCTTTAAAATTGTTTTGAATCATACGATAAGAGAAAAGTGAGTTGGCAATCATGGTGTTCACCACCCTACATAGGTCTAGGAGTTGTTGAGATTTTCTTGAATCAAGAAACCATTATAGTATGTTTGAAGAGTATAGTTTAAATTTATAAAGGATATATAGTGGTTTTTGGTTCAAATTAGAGGGGGATAAATGGAGAAAATAGGGTAAACATAATTGAGAAGGATTGTAAGTCTGCCAAGATAAATATAGGACTGTATAAGTCCTTTTGTATTGAACAAAAACTTTAGTTAAATAATAATGGTGTTTTTAAGATTTTATTAAAATGAGTATTTTAAATCCTTTAATTATTAATAAATTTGATTCAAAAATTGAGGATAATTAAACTTCATATTTTGGTGTAAAGTTGTTGATTGTGTCAACCCCCTATTTCATGTATTTAGTAAATTTTGTGTTTGAGAACTAGGAGAAGGCATAAGTTTGATGGAGAGGATTTGTTTGAGAATGTTTTTGAAGGAATATGTGTCTTGATAAGTGATATTTCAAAATTTGTGGTGCCTAGGTAAATTTCATGTTGGTTTCAAAATTTTGAGATGCAATAGATTGGTTATACCCTATTTCATGCATAAATTGTGTGTTATTTCTTATGAAGATATGATAATGGGTTCTATATAAAAGGTAATATAAGTTTATATATATAGGTTGTTTTATATTATTTAATAATAAATACATTAAATGGATTGATAAGAAAATATTGTTTATTGGGAATTGATGTGATGAATTTTTTCCTATACCTTTGCAATATGAATAGATTGTATGTTTATGTAATGCATGAATGTGGCTTAAAATCACTAAAAATCATCTCATATCATTAAAGTGATTTTTTTTTTATCTTATAAAAGTGTTAGTGAATGTATTTAGTCATGGGAGTAGTGATTTTATGGTTAGCATGGTTATAAGCTTGTAATTATTCAGGAAACCCACACCATCAAGAGCAATTTGACTTGGATCACATAGGCAATGGATCATTCAACACCTACCAAATCTTGTAAGAGTTAATAAAGGTATATATAGACCTAAAAAAATAACTTTGGTTATTTTAAACATCTAAATACGTTCACAGTTGAAATTTTCTTTCTCTCAAGTTGTTTCAGACCCTTAAAACCTTAGAACTAGGGTTTTGATGGTTTATAGAAAATCCACTAGTAAAAGTTGGCCAAATTTTATATTTTTTTAGTTAATAAGGTCATTTAAAGGATTTTTAAGTTTTTTTATGATATTTATTATGGTTTCATATTGTTTGGAGTCACTATTTGCAAGCAGGGTCTTAATTGACATAAGGAGACCTAATTCTTGATCAAAGAAGCCTAGAAAAGTGATCTAGGGAAAGAGCTGGTGGATGTAACTTGGGGAGTTGATAGTATAGAAAAGAGGGTATCTAAAATATGGTATATTTTATTGATTGGTATCTGTACATCTTTGTATAAGGATAAATTCAATATAAAAAGGCTACTTGATATTTGTAAATTAGGGCAAGAATTGTAAGTGACAAAGGAAATGTTATTAATAGAATTGATAGAGGATTGATATGGTTGAAATAATGTGTGTGAATGATTCTATGTGTGTTTTTGAAACTTTTGACAAATAATAAATTGGGTTTTGGTCAATTTGAAAAAGATAGGCCTAATGTTGGCCAAGAAGATTTGGAAAGATTACAAGCAAAGTGTGAGAGAAGTGAAAGTTACTAATTAGAGCTCTGCATCAATATGCCTAGTCGAAAAGAAATGCTATAGAAGTAGTTATCTGCTATACCTGCTAGTGTCTCACCCTCAAATAAAATTCATGGCATGTTTCTTTGGAAAATTCTCCTAGTACCACTATTGAACCATCCACTAGGGTTGAGAAACCTCCACCATTTTATGTCACCCTCATTATAGGTGACAATTTGGTACATAATTGCATAGTCAATAGTGGAGATTATAATTTTGTCAGGCCTAAAGGTATAGATAAAAAACTAGGCCTAAAATATGAGCCACATAATGAAGGGTTCATTAAATTATATGGTACACCTACAAAGATGGTAGGACTGATAAAAGGCTTGAAGGTTTTCCTTCATGGTTTCCCTAGTTTTCCTATCTTGTAAGACATAGTTATGGTTTATCTCCCAACCCACTTTACAATCCACTTATCAAGGGAATTCACAACCAAGATAGGTGTTTATCTATCAACTGACTAGTCTTTCTTAGATTTTAGAAAAAGATATGGGACCAAGTTGATAATTAGGACACAACCTCTTGTGAGGTTTCATATTGAAACTTACATTGAGACAAATTCTAATTTTAATTGTGTTGTTCATGAAGAAAAGGATTATATATATATGATCAAACTTCATCAAAGCTTGATGGCATTGTATATTTTTTTCTTGATGAATATGGTAATAATACATATGATCAATATCCTTATGCTCTCATGGAGGAAACTGATCTAGGAGTATATTTCATACATGAAGGAGTACCAATAGCTCTACTTGACAAAGAAGAGGGTAAAGATGATGAGCTATGGAATATTTTTTTTTTATGGTTCAAGAATTAAATTTGCTGTAGGGTTTGGTGTTATGTTAGTATCTACATCTAAAAAAAAGTACTATGCTTCATAAATATTTAATTTTAGTTATAATTTTAATGTGGATAAATATGAATGTTTGTTTCATGGTCTTCAACGGGCAAGGAGAAAAGGAATCAAGAACTTGCAAGTGCATGGAGATAATAAATTGGTTATGAGTTAGGTGAGGAATGTGGTTTCTACCAAGAAACCCATAATTAATTTATACAATCATATATTATGGGATTTAATTGAATAATTCAATGAATGTAATATACAGTTAGTCCCAAGGGAGAAGAATAGTCATGATGATAGACTACCTTCCATAGGAGCTCAATTTGATATTCCAACTACCATAAATGAGGAGGTAAAAAAGTCTCATATTCAGGTCATTATTAGACCTTATGTACTTGATAATTAAGTTTCTTTTAAAGTTTTTGATAGTGACAAACACATTACATGTTTCTTGTAAAATGAGGCTAAGTTTTCTTCAAAAAACCAAAGGAGGATCCAAGAATAATTGGGTGATTAGATTGTAAAAAGAAGAACCAATAAGATACCTAAGGGTTTGGTGACCTTATAAAGTATCTTTATTTATCATTATAAAAATAATAAGGATAAATTGATTATATATACAAAATAGGAAAAAAATTGAAAAATCTTAATCTTCAAGGACAAACTCCTCAAACTAGGCAAGGTATGTTCTACATTAGAGAAGCAAGCATTCATTGAGTTGTGTAGAGAGTTTCATGATATATTTGATTTGGAATATAATTACCTCAAAGGATTTGATCCTATCCTATCAAACCATACCATTGAGTTGGAACATGGAGTTAAACCAGTTAGATATAAACAAAGACCCATCAACCCCAAGGTTGAGCAACTCATGAGGTTAGAGCTTAACAAAATCTTTAAATATGAGATAACATTTCCCATAAATCATCAACATGGGTAGATAAAATTGTTCCTATTATAAATAATAATGGGGAGATAAGACATCATGAAGACTTTAGAGATCTTAATAGAGTGTCACTCAAAGATCACTATCCTCTACCCTTAATGGATCAGATTTTGAAAATGGTTTTAGGTTCTCAACATTTTTATATTTTATATGGATATTCAAGCTATAATAATATTTTATTCAATGAGGATGATCATTTTAGACAACTTTCACTACTAAATGGGGGTCTTTTAATAATATAAATATTCCCTTTGGTCTATCCAATAGTGGTTCCATATTTCAAAGAGAAATGGACATGGACTTTAAAGGTTTTATAAATGAGATACTATTGGTTTATCTAGATGATATAAAACTATTTTTTAAAGATTATAATGAGTACATGCAACACTTGAGGCAAGAGTTTTAAAAATGTAGATAGTATGGAGTATCTCTTAATCCAAAGAAGTGCATATTTATTGTTCATGAAGGTAAGCTCTTAGGGCATATTGTTTCCAAAGATGGTTGACTATTGATCCTAAGAGAATAGAGTCTATTATAGGATTATCATTACCCTTGTATAAGAAAGGTATTCAAATTTTCTTATGCAAGATAATTTTTTTAAGGAGGCTCATATTTGGTTTTGCATCTTTGGTGAAACCTATCACATGTATGCTTAAGAAGAACCAAGTATTTTCTTGGACCAAAGAGGGTAAGAATTTATTTGAAGACATAAAGAAAGAAATTTAGAAGCTCCTACTCTTTTTAATATTTATTTTATTAAACACTTCATGTTGTATTAATTTTCTAACCTTGATACTATCTTAGCCATACTAATGCAAAATAATGATGAGGCTGTGGAGAAACCAATTTCATTCTTCTATCAATGTTTAGAAGATTATGAAGTCATGTAAACCTTTGTGGAGAAATATTTCCTTTCTATTGTGATAGGACTAAATAATTTTAGACATATGGTTTCAAATAACAATATTCACTTTATGGTCTCTCATCCTAGCACCAAAGAGTTTCTTTTGAGAAAATATCTTAGTGAAAAGAGGTTAGGGTAGATCACTAAGGTAATAGAGTATGATGTTGATATCAAAGTGAAAAAATTGGTAAGAGTTAAAGGCTTTTGTGAACATCTAGATTTAGATCTTCATGAGTCAAAAGAAGAGTCTCTAGTCAATCATGATTGTTCCTAATTAGCTGGTTCATTGCCTCCACAAAGTTGTACATATGATGTGATTATATTTCTCCAAAATAATGAGTATCCTAATAATATGAGTAAATCACAAAGGATATATTTTAAATTGTAATATATTCCCTTTTTTCTTATGGATGGTGTGTTTTTTAGGAGAGACATCAATGGTGTGCTACTGAGATGCATTGATAGTGATCAATTTGGTTTATTTCTCAAGAAGTTCCATGATGGATAGAAGGAGCTCATTTATCTCTAAGAACCACAATTTCCAATATTATGAGGCCTAGATATTATTGGCCTAGCCTCTTCAAGTATTTTCATGCTTGGGTGAGAAGGTATGTATAATGTGATTTCTTTGTAGGAAAGTAAAATCTTACAAATCTTTTTTTGAAACATATACAAGTTGATAAACCTTCCATGTAATGGGGTCTTGATTTAACTATCATGATAAATCCCCCATCAAGTGTTGGTAATCAATGGATACTCACAACAATTGACTATTTTACAATATGGGTTAAGGTAGTAACATTGAAAGAAGCTAATGAGAATGATATCTTGTAGTTCTATGAGAGAATCATAAAAAGGTTTGTCATTCCTAATATTATTTTATTTAATGCTCTTACTTTTATGAGTGCTAAGATAGTTTATTGGGAAAATAGTAATGGCATATTCTTGAGCATTTCATCCAACTATTACCCTCAAGGTAATGGGGTGGTTGAATCTACTAATAAGAATTTGATCAGAATCATCAATAGAAATTTGGATCACAAGCAAAGAGATTAGCACACCAAATTGAAGAAACATTATGGCATGATAAGATAACTCCCAAGAGGTCAACATGGAATTCTCATTTTGTGCATGTCTATGGAAGGGAAGCCAGGTTGTCTATATCTCAAGAGATACCTACCTTAGAGTTATCACATCAACTAGAGTTGATTAGGAACACTCTAATAGAGGTGAGATTATTAATATATATATATTTTTAAAATATTAGAGATAAATATCATCAAGCTATGGATCATAACCAAATACTAATGAAGAGGCCTTTTGATAATAAGGAAACTACAATATCATTTCAAGAAGGTGACATAGTATTGAAATGGGATGAAGATAGAGAAAAACCAAGGAGACATAATAGATTTGATACCTTATGCATTAGATAATATATCATCATCAAGTGTAATAAAATTAACTCTTTTTAGTTAGCAAGGATGAATGGAGAAGAGCTACCTATCCCTATGAATGGGATACATTTGAAACCCTCCTCTTGAGAATTGAGGGTTAATTTTTTAAATATTAGTTTAAGTGTATGTTACTTAATTTGTGTTTTATTATTGTTGTTTTTTATGTTTTGTGTGTTGTTTAAGGTAATTTTTATGTCAAACCTAGTGTACATGTGACTCCATATCCCAATGGACATGACTAGGCAACTAGTCATGGCATACAAAACATGCCAACATTGGGAAATCACCAAAGATGTTGACAATTTTTTATCCCTAGTCAAAATGAGTCAACCCCATATAGATGGAATCTTATATAGTGTATTTTTATAATGTCATAGGCCATTATTGTTGTTAAATTGATGAAATTTCATATGCCATTCTAGCTTTGGTCATAGTCTAGTTTGATCCTTATATCATTTTGTGTCTTAGTAGTCATTTTAGGGTCATATATGCAAGTGAAAAGTATTCATTATGATAAATGGAAGCCAAGATCATGGGAAGGTTCTATAATAGCCTCAAGGATTCAATTTAAAGTTGTTAAAGTTCATGAACAAGATTTGTGAAGCTAGACCGTCATCATGACTTCACATGGAAACCAAAAAGGAATAGCTTACTAGTGCATTTTTTCAATATGATAAAAAAATCCTCATGTGACCATTAAACCACATGAAATAAATGTCCTTAGTGTCAAGATCATGCTCCATAAGTTTCATATCTCGATGAGCCTTCTATCTGATATCTGAGCCTTTAAAATTTAAATTGCTAAGTATAAGGAGCCATGCCATCAAGGACATCATCCATAAATGAACTAACTCATTTGTGAAACTTTTATCTTCACTCAAGAAGTCCTCATAAGCCAAAATATTGTAGTTCTAGTTAGTTCCTTAAGAAAAAGAACATGATCTAAAAGTTTCAAGTCTGCATGATATTTTTGGCTCAAGTTATAATATTCTAAAGATGGACCTAAAATATAAGATGTTCATGCTAACATCAAGTTTAAGCTCAATAAAAAAATCCTTTTGATATTAAATTTGATGGTCATGTAAACTTCAATGACAATCATGTGAATGTCATTTGATGGGAACATGGATGTCAATTTTAATATCATGAAATAGATGGTGGTTTTCAAATAATGGGTCTTAGCAGATCTAACAGTCTATGTTAAATCATACATCTTGATCTAATGGTGCAAGATGAGTCAAATAGCTAAGGAGATTAATATATTGACACATGGTGTAATCACATAAGCTAGAAAACTAGTAGCAAGATACTAAAATTAGACATGGGGTTACCATGTGGCATAAGCTTGGATAGAGTTAACAAGTCAAGGGCAAGATCAATGACTCATATTCATTCATATCAAGAATGATAAATGGTATGAGATAGGAGAATATATCAACATGTTGAGTTAGATATCAATAATCAATTAAAATAAAGATGAGCCTAAGACTTTTGACAGAAGTCAAGAAACCATTTTAGATGAAGTCAAATGTGTATTGTAGTGTCATTGATCTGCCATTAAAGCTTGATCCAATGCCATGAAAAGAATATAATAGTGCAGTTAGGTGATCAAGAATATATAGGGATTCCATAGAAGATTAATACTGACCTATGGTTCATATATTTATAACATAAAAGGTTCATCTTTTATATATTATAGCATTATCTTGTGACTATATTCATCATTCTCAAAGGGACCTATGAACATGGTGAACACTCAATTCTTGCAATGACATAATAGATCTTTGTGGACATAATAGGAACTAGGCATTGAGAAAAGTGTCATTATATAATGACTATAGGAAAACCAATAGTCTGAGATTGGTTTTTTCTTATCTATAGTAGACCCATGAGCATGGGGGAAAGTTTGAGCATGATTCAGTTGAAACAAGAACTAACATCACAAAGGATTCCATGAAGGTATACACATAGTCCTAAATGGTTTCATATATAGGACCAACTGCATGAAAGAGACCCCTTCTCTCCACTATACATGCCATGACCAACCTATTTAGAGTATTTAGCACTAGGATAAATTTCTAATAGATCGATCTAATTATTCTAACCACATTGATGCTAAAACTTAGCTTAAAACCATTTGATTCCATCATTTTGAATGCATGGATATTGAGTGAAGGAATAATGAATTATTGCAACTACTTGAGATTACCTAGATCAATTAGGAAGTTCCAAAGAAGCATACTTATAGAGGAAGTTGTAACCATGGCTCAAATGAGCTTAAACTCATTTTATTCCCTTTAGGACTTCCCTTTTCTTGCTTCTCTCTCTCAAATTCTTTAAGTAGCTACCATTTTGGGCTTTATAAAAAAAAACACCATGTATGGAGAAGCCCTACTAGAATAATGTCATATTTTTCCTTTAAACATCAATGCAATTATGTTTCTAAGTTTTGAACAATTGTCTAAGTTTTCCAATGATGTATGGTAATGAGAAGTGATAATTATCTATCCTTACCTTATCCTTTCATGTTTAAAAAATAGTTCCTATTCTAATAGGTCATAAGGAGCTTAGTCTAGTGTGTAAAGATTTTTCAAGTGTAAAATTATAATTGGAGTGTGCAATCTACCCTTTGGTTTATTTCACTTATGTTGTTGCTCACATCTCACCTCTATATTTAAATATTTATTTTTAAACCCATTAAGACTTAGAGACTAGTTTGTATGCCTTGTTACATCATGGTAGAAATATGATGGTCATGTGGAAGATATTTTGGTGTATCACCTCCTTTAGATTAGGTTCAATTTTTGCATTCTCTAACTCTTTTCCCCATAAGTAAGTAGCAGTTTAAGTGATAATATTTACATGATACATTTAGGGAGATAGCCTTTAAATTTATAGGCTTATTTCCAATATAGGTACACCCAAATACCCAAAAATGTTTCCATGTTGACCAAATCTGGAAGAAGCCTAAACAATTTCTTTTAGGGTGTAATATTTGGTGACAATAAGTCCTATACATATTTCTTCAATAGTTGGATTCTTTGGGGGGATGTGATCTCTTGGATTTTTCTTATAAAAAATAATAACTTTCTCAGTTATTGGGGATTCCTCTTCAGTTGGTGTGGTTAAATCTTCCATAATTTTAGTCTCTTAGGTTATTTTTGCAACAAGATGGTCATGGCCTTCTAAATTTAAAGAGTCAAGGAAAGTTAAATCATTATGAGCTCCCCTAAGTGAAGTTTCAACTACCTGAAGGTCTTTGTTTATAGTTTTCAATTCTATAGGGAACATATGTGAAGGATTTCCTTAATCCACTAATGGTTGATAAGGCATTTTGATCAAAAAATTATGGGTAGCCCATCTACCTATGGGTGGGATTCTTATGTGTCTACCTATAATTGAAATATAGGGCTCCCCTTGAATTATTTTTAAGAGTTAATCACCCAATCTTATTGTTTGTGCCCTTTCTTTGATGTGGACATCACTTTTGGCATTAAGAAATAAGAAATCAAGGTCATAAGGCTCATTTTTCTATGAAATACCAAGGCCTTGAATATGTTTTTGGAATTTACTAGGAGGGTTTTAATCCCTATGTGATTGTGTGGCTAGTGAGTAATACTCTCTAAATTTTCCAACCTCCTAAAAGTGTTTATGATTAACATAACACATTCTTCCAATCATGAGTTAAGATCCATAGAAGTCACTCTTATTATTCTTTCTATCTTCATTAATTCCCCACCACATTTGGTAGGTTATCTATTGATCTACTAGTTTATCATGTATATGTTTGGGGAGATGTAGGGGTGCAACCTTGTGGCTCGTGACCATGATCATAATATATTTGAGATACATAAGTTAGTCCCCTCTGGACATCAATTTGTCTATAATTCTCTTGGATATCATGTGTAGTGGGGATTCATGAATGACCATCCATGCTTGAGTGTATACATCCTCCACAATTTAAGTGATGTTCTTGGTAAAAGTGTATATGTGTATAAAAGAATATTAATCACATACACAATTTTTAATGAAGTCTAGGGTTGGGCTCTAGAATGACCCATTATGCATATAAAATATGCCCAAAATAATATATATAAGGTATGACATCATATATAAATGGCCCCCTTAAGGCCTCTTATCCTCGTGTAGTACTTGTTCTAGTAGCTTAACACTAATTACGTCACCCAGATTGAATGTTACATTTGAGGTCATCAGTAAGTATAGTATTAGAACCCATCAAAGATGAAGTAATTTTTTACTAAGTAGTCATATAACTAGTTTAGGAGGGCCATCCCAATATGTATTTCCATATGTAACTTAGTTATAGGCACTAACTACTTCTCCTTTAGATTGATAGTCTCTCTAAGAATCATCCACTTACTCAATGTTTTCTTAATTGAGTTAAAAATTTTCCATATAACTACTATGTATAATTTTTATGTAGAATCTATGATATGGAGGGGTAAATACTTATGGAATGAGTCTCTTGATATGTACAATGCGATGATTTTGAGCTATAATTAGTGTAAAAACATGCCCCTAATCATTTTAATGACAAATAACAAGTCTCATAGGAGGTATATGTATGGATTAACCTCAGGCTTGACCTCTAAAAAATGTAGACCTATCATTTGAGAGGGAAGAGTTATACATCCAATTATCTTTGAGCTAGTGTAAAATTATCCTTATGAGTGTGTGAATCCACATGGTGAATCTATTGTAATAATAATGACTAGGAGGGGGTGAGTTAGTATTTAAAAACTTTTGATCAATTACCCTTAAATATTCATGAATCATTCAAAGTAACTTAGTGAGTTAAAAATGCATTAAGAACCAATCACATGAGCATGAAATAAGATATCACATCACATATGTGGGAAACCCTCATGGGGAATAAATCCCACTAAAATAAAAATTGGAAATTTTTTTGTATAAGACAATGTATCAAATTTAGTTGAGCACCAACCTAACTTGGAACACCAATCCAAAATTTATCAAGCACACACTTGAATTTAGCAAGCACCCACTTGCTAGTGGGCTACAACCCCTATAACTAAGCACTAACTCAATCAAAGGACACTTATGCAAGCACCAAAATTAAATTCATATCCAAATCATTCTTAAAAAAGAACCAACTTATACAATATCAATTTTTCAAGCACTAACCTGTAAGGAAGCTTCAACTCCCTCTTTGACCAAGCACCAACTCATCCAATCCCACTTCTTTCTTCTACTCTTCCTCTCAACTCTCTATCTACTCTATCTAAACTCTATCTAATTTGATAAATTAGGAACACATATTTTATGAAAATTTTATAGTATATAAATATATAATAAACATATGATGATCACTCCTTCATCTATACTCCACTTTATTTCTCTCAAAGCTTCCTCTAAGCTTTTTTGTGCAACTATCCCTCTTCAAGACTGAATAGGTCATATGACCTTGATATTAAACTATAAAAAACATATATGATATTAATTAAATTATTATATTCTCTCTTGATGATTTAAAACATTTTACCCAACCTCCTTAGTCTCATTGATTTATTAATCCATTTGCTTCTTCTCAACTTAACTTAATAGGCCTAAAATGCCTTGTTTATATACAAGATTCTTACTCACACATCAATTAGCTAGACACACACACTCACCACCTTTGTTTTATTACAAAATAGGTCTAAAAATAGTTTAAAAACATGAATAAATAATAATTATTCATGCACAAAACCTCATAATCCTTATTCCTCATTTAGGTCTTATGAAGACCTAATTGCATTAGGCCTTCTTGTTAACACATTACCATTTGATCCTTTGAAAAAAATTAAGTATAAATACATGGAAAAATTATTTCACAAACTTTCAAATATACCTTATCGAACATAATTTTATATCCATAACACCTTTTAGGTTCAACCCCTTCATGAAACCCTTCAATAGTACTCAATACTATTAGGCTTATGTACACCAAAAAGTTTACCTTTAATTACTGAATCTCAAACATAATTAGTTCACTAAAAATGATAAAAAAAATTACATATATAGAATATAAATTACCTTAGGTTTATTACCAAATACATTAGACACTTTCAATCAAATCTTAAGGCTTCAAATCAACTCATCAAAACACTCACTCAAAACTACAAGAATACTCAAAACATAGTCATGAAATATTTTGACCTATAATACATGTATGAACACTTTAAAAGACTCATTATTCATTAAAAATATTATATGACATATTTTTAACATCATTAAATAGAAAACTCATATTTTTTAATATCAAAACATTGGTCTTTTAGACCAATCTCATGACCTTATATCTCACAGACCAAACTAAACCAGATAAGCCATTTTGGCTTCAAAATTTTCATATTTTTTTCTAACCTAAAAATATTATTATAATAATTAACATGACATAAAAATATTTAAAAAAAATCCATGAACTTGGTTTCATCATTTTACCATGAAAACACACTCAAATTCATCTTCTCATCTATGTTGAGGTTTTACACTATATGCTTCATTACGCCTATTAGCAACTGGCCTACTTGGGTCACCAAATTTGAACACATAATGATTATAAATTGTCCATAAATGATCAATGACATTAATTATGTGTCTATAACTTATTTTTCCATCAATTTATCTTCTTTAACCAACTCAACTTTTGAATTCTATAGCAAATTCTTTATAAATAAGCCCTTTCCTATAGGGTTTTCTCACTCATCTGACAACTCAATACCACTTGGAGGTTACTAAGAGAGTCCAATACAAGATACAATAGTTTTTTTATCATTTAAATCCATTCTAATATTATTTTATCAACAAATTTCACATTGGGTCCTTATTAGGGTTTTAGAGAGGTTTAACATAGGTTTTGGTGTTAACAATTTTTCATAAAAGACTACCCCTTAAATCCAAAATACATGTGTGTGTGTGTGTGTGTGTGTGTGTGTGTGTGTGTGTGTGTGTGTGTGTGTGTGTGTGTGTGTGTGTGTGCGTGTGTGTGTGTGTGACCCTTACCTATCTATAAGTAATATATTAGGTTACCATGCAAAGGTTACACATGCCAATGAACACCTAAAAGTCCTTCTCACATTTGCATACCTTCATTCTGTGCACTCAAAACACCTTAAAACCATTTTTCATGCCTTTTCCTACAAACCATATCGTAATAATTCATGATAAATCCTAAAAAAAATTTAATTACCTTTGTCCATGCTCTCCTTCACACATTCACCTTGAAATTTGATCATCATGCCTCATTAGGATAGGCAAGGCTAAAGAATGGTCGAGGTATAGACCAAGACTAAAGGACCTACCTTCAAATACACACTTTGAAACACTTATAAGTGCATCCACACCTTATTATCATGATAACACAACCTTCATAACCTCTCACATTACTGAGTCCACTCACCTCATCATGCCACCATCGCATACCTTCACTGTGTCATGACTAGGCTCAAGATTTCAATTCACTTGACACCTTGACCTATTCTTTCCATGTCATGACCTCAACAAAACATAAAATAAGAAGAAATAAGACTTCACAACACACTGATATCACTGCACCATTCTATTTTTTATGACAATAATCTTCCAAATCTTCATACAAACTTAGAACCACATGAACAAGCTTTATATGACTTGACATCTCTATTCTATGAATGACCTTACTCATGATAACTCTCATGACCATAGTCTTATCTTATAATGATGACACTCTTATTCTCATATTATGATAACACTCTTATTTCTCTTGTAAAAAATCATGGAAACACTCTTTTCTCTCATGCACCTACTCTTTCATGTACCTTGACATATCACATACTATCATCTATCCTTAGTTACCTCTAACATCAACCTTACATCACAAGATGATTATTGATATCACACATAGTCAATCTTAACATGATACACCTTTGACATCAACCTTAACATCAATGACTTATACTTTCATGTAGCCATAATACATTAGTTACCTTTACATTCTCTTTTTCCTTCAAATTCTCTAATGACAACATCAACCTTGATCATTAATCACCTTTGAAAACATCATGATACCAACTAAGAACACATTCTAAACATGATACTCATATCCAAAATACTCACTCACAAATAAAAACTCTCTTTATGCCACTACCATGCTCAAGCACCTAACCAAATATACCTTTGACATCAATGACCATTATACCTTTACATGATGTACCCTTTTGACATCAATGACAATAACATGCAAAAAATCTCCCTCTTTGTTATTGATATAAATTACATTGATGGTAAACACACTAAAATCTGAAATCACTTCAAAAAGGTATTTTTCCCATCTATTCATTCTCCCCCTTTTGACATTAATGAAAAAGGTCTTCTATAAATTGCCATATGATCATTAGACCTAAACTTAAATAAACAACATAATGAAATGCTGACAAAAAACTCACCTTAGGCTCATACCATTTATTGTAGATAACTTCTAGAACACTCAAAATATACATCAAGTAACCATGCTTCTTATGAATTCTAAATCACTATCTTGATACTTCACAATGCAGAGATATAAATCTCCCCCCAACTCCATACTCTCCTCTTCAGTCATAATATGGAAACCACTCTCAAAAATATCTCCAAATAGGTTAATTCTCCCCATTCTAACTTTATCCCAAAACTTATATCTTTTCTAAAACTAACATTTTCTCAACTGATTCCCTCTTTGACATTAAAGATAAAAAGACACCTTCTTCAAATGAATTCATAGACACATGAACACTCACTTTATCCTTGATATGACTAATATAGATCAAACTCTTGATCACTCACTAGGATACCCCAATTTTGAAACCAACTAAAGACTTAGGGACTCCCCTTTTATCTTCATATATTATTCTCATCGAGTCATCATGACTCTCAAACCACCCTCAAATTCCTTCAAGCAAATTGATACCAATACCAATACCAATTCTCAAAACAAATCAAACTATCAACTATTAGAAACATAATTTTTTTCCTTACCTCTCATATACCAATCAACTACATAAGATTTAATAATAGTTATAGCTCTGTCAATAACATCAAACTTGTCTCTATGACCATATTTGTCTTGTAGAACAATCCATATTCCATATGATTTTAGACACAATCTTATGCTCAAACTTTCATTCCATACCATGAATCCTCATGAAATGATCTTTAGAATCAATTTTCATACTAACCAAAACTCCTTTCACCTTGTCATATACATATAAGATATAAAAAAACAACTCATACATTACAACACAAATAACCTAAAATCCTCTCAAGATGAATCCTTCTTTGACTACAACCTCATGCATCTACTGATAGAAGAGTGTCTCCATGAAGCCTAATGAAGTCACCCTTTCCATAGGGATCTCAAAACATCATGAAATCAAGATGTTCCTATATATCCAAACCACTCATTTAATCCATCTTGAAATTATGAGACTGGTGTTTCCTCCTTAGAATCCACTTAGGTTTGACTAAAGCATTGAAATCATCCACCTTGTCATCCTTCTTCTTCTATTTAACTATCTTGTTAATAAATGTAGTTAATGAGTGCTCTTGACATTCCTTCACTTCTAATCCTTATTATACCTTAACAAATAATCCATCTTAAATCTTGGACTCAATATGACCAGTCTTGACATTATTTGGTTTCCATTCCAATGTTTGACCTTTCTTGTGCACTCCAAGATCTCCATATACCTTATTACGTCTTGAGGGACTTTTAACTCTATTAGGATAGAATATTTCAATGTGTCCCATATTATGATAACTATATCAAAAGACATTATTTTACTTACCCCTTGATTGATCACTCCTTCTCCCATGGTCCCATGATAACTCATCACTTGAGACCATTCTACAATCACTTGCTCTATGACCAAACCTATGAAAAAACATAATAGCCATTGAAATTATTAGAATACCTAATTGATTGGGCTACATGATTGGTCTCTTTATGTTGACTTTCATGTTGGTAATTCTAACTTTTTGATGATCATTTTAAGTCTTAGATTTGAGAAATTTTTCATACATCTTTAAGGTCTAACTCTCCTTATTCTCTTTTTGGTCTTCATTGAATCTAAAACCTTTATTATCATGTGAAAACCTTTGACTACTCAAAATATCACCAATAACTTTAGTAATATTTTTAAATTTTTGATGTGTCTTCAACTTGACCATTTCTTGATACAATTATGCCTTCAAGAACTCCATTTGTACTCCAAAATTTATACATTCCTCCTCATTGGTCTTAAGACTTGAAAATATAATATCAATCTAAGTTTATAACTATTTTATGATATCCTCATGTTAATTGGTGTTGTTACTTAGTCTCTCTTCAAATATATTGATTTTATCCTCATAACTCTTAACCAATGATCCCAATTTCTAGTTCTTCCTTATTTGAAACTTCAAATGCTCTAGAGTACTCACTAACTATACCTCAAGGTTCACTTTAGCCTCTTATTCATCTAATTCTTCATCATCCATAAGACTTTTCCCTTTTGAATATCCCTCATTATCAATTTCTTTAGCCATGAATAAGGTTTCATTACTTTCATGATCATTACTATCATCATCACTATCATATGTACCTGTGTCACTTACATCAAATGAGTTATTATGTTCTTTGCTATAGAAAATTCTCTTATTCATGAATGACCCTTTCTTGACTTCATACTTCATAAAACCCTTTTTGATCTTGTTAGGACTATATATCTTCTTCTCATCACCATAATGTTCATCATGTTATTCATCATGCTTAGTCTTATCTTTGTTAGGACATTTAGAGGTAAAGTGACAAATCTTACCATAGTTAAAGCATTTGAATGGCAACTTGCCTATATACTTACCTGATCCTTTTCCTAATTTTATGACAAATATGTCTTATATCTTATCATCATCAATGTATGTGTCAACATCATCATTTACCTTCTTATCTTGTGTTTTTTTCTCATCTTTGAATGTAGCTTCCTTATTAGAAGGTCTTCTATAGCTTTTTCTCATTTCATAGGCAGTCAAGATGCCATGAAGCTCATCCATCTCAAGTATGTTAGATCTTTGATCTCTTTTATATTAGACACATTTAAATCAAAATTAGATTTTAGTGATATTAATACCTTTTGAACTATATTTAATTCTTCCAACTTCTCTCCTAGACCCCTAATGACATTTACCACTTCATCTATTCTTAATAGATTAGATGCAATGTTTTCATCCTCCTTCATTCTCAAACTTTCAAACTACCTTTAGTGGGTCTATAATTTTGCCAACTTGACTTTGTTATCTATTTCATAAATGGTCTAAATTTTTTCCCAAATCCCTTTGGTTATATCACAATGAATAAAATTCACAAATTTTGCCTCTGAAAGACCACACAAAATGGCATTTATTTCATTAGAGTTATTCTCACTTACCTTCTTTCTTGTTATGTTAGTTGGTGGTGTAGAAGGTGGAATAATCCATCAAACATAGATTTCCATATGTCATAACCCAAGGACATTAGAAATGTATTCATTCTAATTCTTCAAAATGCATAATTAGTCCTACTAAAGAAAAGAGCCTTATTGGTTGAGAGACCTCTTTGTAGTTGTTGACTAGGCATGCTTGTGATTCAAGGATCTCCTTGAAGTTGTTAGGCCTACTTCAAAGGACCAAGATCTGATACTAATTTTTGGAAGAAAAATTAATGGGGTGGTGAATCCGTCTTCAAAAAATTTCAATCAATTACCCTTAACAAATTCATGAATCATTCAAATATGTGGGAAACCCTTATGGGGAATAAAACCCACAAAAAAATATTATATAAACTATCCTATTATAAAATGTATAAAATTTGATTGAGCACCAAACCAACATGGAGCACCGACCCCAAATTTATCAAGCACACACTTGAATTTAGTAAGCACCCACTTTTTAGGAGGCTACAACCCCTATGACTAAGCACCAAGTTAGTCAAATGACACTTATACAAGTATCAACCTACAAGTTATCTCTAACCCCCTATTTATCAAGCACTAACTTATCCAAGACCAATTTTATAAGCACTAACTTGTAAGGAAGCTTCAACTCCTTCTTTGGCCAAGTACCAACTTAGCCAATCACACTTCTTTATTCTAATCTTCCACTCAGTTTTCTATCTACTCTATATGAATTCTATCCATTTTCATATATTATGAACACATCTTTGCTGAACCTTTTATAGCTTCTTAATATATAATTACCATATGATGATCACTCCTTCATCTCTACTTAACTTGATCTCTCTTAAAAGTTCATCTAGGCTTCTTCACTCAAATAACCCTCTTTAAGATTGAGTAGGTCATATGACGTTGATATTCAACTATAGAAAAAATTTATGATCTTTATTAAATGATTCTATTCTCTCTACTAAGGGTATTTAACATGTTACCCAACCTCCTTAGGCTCATTGATTTATCAATCCATTTGCTACTTCTCAACATAACTTAATAGGCCTAAAATGCCTTGCTTATATATAAGACTCTTAATCACACACCTCTTGGTTGGACACACACACTCACCACCTTTTTTTGATTACAACATAGGTCTTAACATACATTTAAAACATGATTCAATCATGGTCAGTCATCCACAACACCTCATAAGCCTTATGCCTCTTTTAGGTCTCATGAAGACCTAATTGTATTAGGCCTTCTTGTTAACACGTTAGCATTTGATCCCTTGGAAAACATTATAACTCCATACATGACACACATATTTCACACAACATCTGAATAGACCTTATCTAAAATCCTCTTATCTCCATAAAACCTTTTAGGTTCAACCCCTTCATGAGGCCCTTTAATAGTACTCAATACTATTAGGTATGTGTGCACCAAAAAGTATAACTTTTAATACTAAATGTCAAACACAATTAATCCAATAAAAAATGGCAAAAAAATAAATATAAAAAATATACATGAACTTAGTTTCATTACCAAATGCATTAGACACTTTCAATCAGAGCTTAAGGCTTCACGATCAAGTCATCAAAACACTCATTAAGAATTGCCATAATACTCAAAATACAATCATGAAATAGTTGACCTCTAATACCTATATGAACAATTTCAAAGACTCATGATGAATTCAAAATATTATCTTACATATTCATAACATGCTCAAACATAAAACTTATATGGTCTAATATCAAAATATTGGTCTTTCAAACCAATCTCATGACCTTATATCTCACAGACCAAACTGATTTAGATAAGCCATTTTAGATTCAACATTTTCATATCTTTTATTGAAATATAAAGATTACTAAAAGAATTAACATGACATAAAAGTCCTAAAAACCTTCTCCATGTACTCGGTTTCATCATTCTACCATTAAAACACACTTAAATTCATCTTCTCATCTCTGCCTAGGTTTTGCACTATTTGCTTACTTAGGCCTGTCAATGACTGGCCTACTTGGATCACAAAATTTTAACACCTAACGATTATAAACTATCCATAAAAAATAATTTAAGTGAAATATGGGTCTTTAAATTCTTCCTGCATTAATTTAACTAATTTAACCAACTCAACTTTTGACTACTACAACAAATTCTTCATTTGCAATCCCTTTCTTATAGGGTCTTATCACTCACCTGACAACTCAATACCAACTAGAGGTGATTGAGAGATTCCAATACAAGATCCAATAGGTTACCTAAGAATTTCAACCCATTTTGAGCTGATTTTAGTAACATCTTTCACAGTAGATCCTTATTAGGGTTTTACGGAGGTTTAACATAGGTTTTGGTGTTAACAATTATTCATAAAGGACTACCCATTAAATAAAAAACAAATTCCTATAGATATTATCTAGGGCCCTTACCTATCATTCCTTAATAGATTAGGTTCCCATGCAAATATTACACATGCCAATAAACACCTAAAATTCTTTCTCGAGTTTACATAACTTCATTATGTACACTTGAGAGACCTCAAAAACCACTTTCCATGTATTTTCCTAAAACCCATAACCTAATAATTCTTGATCACTCCTAAAACAAAATTACATACCTTTATCCATGCTATCCTTCACACATTCACCTTAAAATCTGATCATCATGCCTCATTAGACTAGGTAAGGCTAAAGAATGGTCTAGGTAGAGACCAAGACTAAAGGACCTACCTTCAAAGACTCACTTTGAGACACTTTTGAGTGAATCCAAACCTTATTCTCATTCTCACACAACATTCACAACCTATCACATGCCTGAGTTCACTTACCTCATCATGCCACTAGCTTATACCTTCACCATGTCCTGACTAGGCTCAAACTTTGAATGCACTTGACACATTGACCTATTCATTCCATGACATGACCTCAATAAAACATAAAAAAAGAGGACATACAACATAAAAACTAACTTATATCACTACACCATTCTCTTTTTGATGACAACAACCTTCCACAATCTCATACAAACCTAGAACCACATGACCAAGCTTCATATGACTTGAAATATCTTCCATAAATGAACTTATTCATGAGAAATCTCATGACCAAACTCTTCTCTTCTTATGATGAAACTATTTTTATCTTCTTATGATGATACTCTTCTCTCTCATGAAAACACTCATGGTAACACACTTTTCTCTCATGCACCTACTCTTTCATGTACCTTGACATATCACAGACTAACATCTATCCTTAGTTAGCTTTGACATTAACCTTTAATCATAAGATGATTTTTAATACCACACATATTCAATATTAGCATGATACACATTTTACATCAACCTTGACATAAATATTGACATCAATGACATGTACTTTCATGCAACCATAATACATTAGTTGCCTTTAAATTCTATCTTTCCTTAAAATTCTCTTCCTTTCAAATTATCTCATGAAAAAATAAACCTTGATCACTAATCACCTTTTAAATCATTATGTTTCCAACTAAGACCACACTCTCAATAAGATACTCATATCCACAATACTCACTCACTGATCAACACTCTCTATATGCCACTACCATGCTCAATCACTTGACCAAAAGGACCTTTGACATGAATGGTCATTATGCCTTTACATGATGCACCCTTTTGACATCATTAACAATAACATGTGAACATAATCACTTACCATAATGTTAAATAATTGATATAGTCATTGTTAAACACTATTTGATGAAAAATGGTGTGTTTTTACTCTATTGAATCTTTAATGGAGAATTTGGATGGAGGTAGGGCTCCTCTGAAGGTCTTGGATGAAGATGCCATAATTAATTCACTAGTTTGAAAAAGTTTTTGTTCTTCAATTTAGCATCTTGGATCTTATGAATGCACTTATTTATAAAAACATAGGTGTCTAGGGCTTTTTCACAAGGAGGTGAGTGAGATAAAAGTTAGTTTGTGATCAATAAGCATGATTTTTGTTTCAAATTCATTGATATGACTTTGTCATTTAGTTCTAGTTCATGTGCCAATTAATGTCCAACATCTATAAACTTGATTTGTTTATTCAATTCAGACTTTACCACTTTATTTGGTAGGTATACCACATAGGTATTGTAGATGATAGTAAGAATTCCATGCCATTTAAAGTTATTAAATTTAGCATCTTGGCTCTTATTGATCCACTTCTTGATAAAAATGTAGGTATTTAGGGCTTGTTCATAAGGAGGCAAGTGAGATCAAAGTTCATTTTTAATTAATAAGCATGATGTTAATTTCTAATTCATTGATATAACTTTAGAATTCAATTTTATTTCATGTGTCATTAATGTCCAACATCTATAAACTTTCTTTGTTTATTCAATTCAAACTTCACCATTTTATTTGGTAGGTATGCCACATAGGTGTTATAAATGATATCAATAATGACATGTTGTTACATTTTTTTAAGTATCATTTGGTTTCTCATTTCACTTTAGTTTACCTATGCCATGAAGGCTTGTGATAATCAAGAATTACATGTTGAATTAAAATAGTGTTTTTGAAGTGAATGAATTTTTCAAACAAAAATTTTGAACACTTTTTCTAAACACTTTTACTGAAGCCCAAAATGGTGAAGATAAATTTATTAATAATAAGGTGTAGAATGATTTCACCAAATAATTTTGTCAAACAATTCCCCTAAAAAAATTTTATGAAGACCAAAATTTATATCGAACACTTTTGCTAAAGAGTAAATTCCAAAGATAAAATGTTGGACACTTTTGCCAAAGAGTAAATTCCATAGATAAAATGCCAAACAATTTTTCTAAATAATTTTACCAAAGGCCAAAATTCCAAAGATGAAAATACCAAAAACCAAAATGCAAAAAAATTTCCCTATGGTGAATAAAGTTATGAAGGCCCAACCTATGAATAAAAGTTTTGAATAAAACCTATGAACAATATCTACGAACAAAATTTTTGAAGAGTTATTTTGTGAAATGGTTCATATAGATGTGAAAAGATGAGGATTATTTAACATGGACTTCCAAAAAAATATTTAAAGACCTATTTTTGTAAATCCTGATACTTCACAAATTATGCATCTCTTGGAAACTTATATATATATGCAAATTTTTTGAAGAGTATTAATATGGTAGTATAACTAAGTAGACCATATTTATATAAGTTTTATAAATATGGAAGTTATGTGCAACATATAAATCTCTCTTTGGAAAATAATTTCACAATAGGCCTAGACCTTTTTTAGTTCATAGTGTGTCCCTATTCTAAAAAAAATAAAAGAGATTGGGGGTATGTTGGGTACAATAGGTGTAAGTAAAATAATAAAAAAAATAGGTGAAAATTACTTAAAATGTAATAAATCTAAAATACATGAGACAAAATAATAATAAAAAATTATTCTAATGTCTATATTAAATAATATCATGTGAGATGTGTGCAAAGTATCAAAAATTTTCTTAAAGTTAAATGTGGTGATTATGGTAAAGAGGTGAAAGATTATTGATGGGTATTTCATGATAAATATGAAGTATAAATAAGATAATATAATGATTATGGGCATCTTAATTTTTTCCAAAATAATAAATAAGGTCAAATATGGGTATCACAAGATGCCCCAAAGTCTAAAAGATTGGAAACACAAAGTGTTCCAATATGTATAATATGAAAATTATGGACATTGTAATAAACCCCAACATGTGTGATAATAATAGTATGGTCATTTTAAGATACCCAAACCTATGGTATATGGGTGAATATGAGTTAACCTCAAGATCGATGGGCTTATAAATGATGTAAAAATATGTATACGTTTTGTTTACAATAGAAAATTTGGAACCTAAGGAAATATTACAATCTATGGGAGGTGATTGAAAATTTTAAAGTAAAATATTTACCAAGCCAATTTAGTATAGAGAAATAGAACTAAATTTGACTAAATCAACCAAGTCAATACAATATAATAAAATGTGAATTAAATTGATTATATTGGCTAGGTTGGTGTAGTCTATTGAGATAAACAAAAATATATCAACTTAGTTGATATGGTCTACTAAAAAAAGATTGAAATGGGTTTCATCATCTAGGTTGATGTAGTCTCTTAAATTTTTTTGACTATATCAAATAGATCAACATAGTATAATGAAGTCTAATAATCTAATAAGATAGGATAGAAATAGAATGTATCGATCTAATTAATGTAGTATAGTGAAATAGATTGAACTGTATTGGTAAATTTTATGTCATTGACAATGTAGTTGAATGTAGATGAAATATTCATATCAATACAATATGTTTTATGGGTGATGCAATTGACTATATGCGATTGAATATAATGGAAACATTTTATGTCATGGATGATGATTTGTTTTTAGGTTATTGAATTGTATTTTCACATTCTATGTCATGATTAATGCAATTATATAAATGTAAAATAATTGTATTGACACATTCTTGTTCATGGTTGATGCGTTGTATTAGAGATGGCTGAAATTACATAGTATCAGGCTAGATGATACAATCTGATATAAATTATTTTGGTAGATATGAATAATTATGATATTTAAAAACATTCATGCAATATTAAGGATTAAAATAACATATAATTCACCATGTGGTATAAATTTTAGTTAGGTTTTATTCATGTTCACATGATGCAAGAAGACAGGGATTGGAAACTACAACCATCTGGTTGAAAATGTTCATGTTAATTATCATTTCCTCATTTATTTAGGAAGGAAGATCAACTATAGTTTGTAAAAAATTAGCATATGGTTTGAAATTAGGAATTTTACACCTAGGTCCTATCACTATTGGTTTGAAATTGTCAATCTAAGTAATATTTTTCAAGAATGCACAATCTAGGCCAAAATCACTAAAACATGTTAAATTATTTGAAATTGTCATAAATATTTGTCGACTTAGGATAATGTATCCCTAAATTAGGTAATGCATTTTATGTGATTATTATATTTTCTTAAATCACTTTCATTCAAATTAAAACCATACATAATAACACTCTAGACCATTGATTCATTTAATTTGGTAGCATACATTACATGCATGTGTTATTTTGCATCCATAATTCTCTAATTGGGATATTGTTCCATATGCATATAAAAACTTATTTTGATTATACTCTACTTAAATTATGACTTAGTAAAATAGAATTTTTTATTGGGTTGATTAATCGTGCAATAGATTTCCAAAGAATTGCAAAAAATTAATCAAAGTCGCTTAGGTAAATTAAACCAAATCAAGAGCCTAAGTGAAAATTCCATAGAAGTTATTAAAAATATATTTATTGGAAATTCATTTATCAAATCTACATCATCCCATGACATCATTGATAGAGTGACATACATAGACCATTAACAACATAGATATTAGGATTAAGCCCTCCCATGCCTCATCAATACCCCATTATTCCAAATATTAATGGGCATATTTATGGCTTGTCCCTTAAAAATTAAATCAATTTAAGGCCACACATATTGATCTCAATATGGATGGTCATGGTTGATATTGATTTTTTTTTAAAAAGCTATAAATAAGAGGGACAAGACCACCATTTTTAAGCTTCAGTTATTCAAACTTACTATGCAAATATTACTATAGAAAAGTTTTAACAATTTACAAAAATCAATCAAATATTGTGAGATTAAGCCATTTGTTCACTAAGAAGTGATGGAAAAGCATGCTACTCATCATTGATGTAGACTTTGGGCACCAAATCCATGCAAAAGCATATTTTTTGTTCATTCTTGGAAGGAAGGATGTTATTTGGAAGGTTTAGTAGTATTACCATTTAAAATAGATCTTATAATTCATTGGAAACACCCCATTAGGGATTGGGATTGATGTTTTAGTGTCTATATGCTTATATATATAAGTTTTTATTGAATAATACATGGACTAATGCATCTCATAATCTTAATCTACATTTTAGCTTCCCAAGTGGGACTCACACCTCACACAAGTGTTTATACCTTCTAAAGTGTCATTCAGACCCTATTTGGACTCCATTTTTCACTTCTTTTTCTTGTATTTTATTTTTTGTAGATTTTGATACAAATAGTGGGATTGACTTGTAAAATGGCATGATCACTCTAGAATTTGGTGGGATTGATCAAAACATCAACAAGATCACCCTATGAAATGGCATACATTCATCTGTGAATGGTGAGATCAATTTTATTCATTCTCTATCTTCCTATGTGTTTTATAAGAACATCAAGATCACATTGCAAATTAGTAAGATTGCTATGTTGAATGATGGGAACACATTGTAGACTGGCAAGATCACTCTGCTACTTGGTAGGATTGACTTGTAAAATAATGAGATCATCCTAGACTAGAACTAGATAGGTAACTCTTATTTTCCTTTTATCATTCTTTTATCATTTTGATAATAATGCATTATATTTTGGCAGGATCACCCTTATAATTAGTAATATCACCCTACCAATTGGTAAGATCACAAACCAATGTCTTCTTTACTTCTATCCTTTAATGATATTGATTTGTATAATGGTGGTAATGCACTGTGGAAAATTGAGATCACTTTGTGGAATGGTGAGATCAACTTATATAAGAAATCAGATACTTAAAATAACAAGTTAGAATTTTTTCTAATAAATTCACACCCTAGTTTTAGAATTCTAACATCTTATTTACAAGATTTAAGTCAATTAGTGTCTATTTTCACAACAAATCAAAGGAAAACTTAATTACACACTTTGTTTTGGTGATTAATATGAACTTTCACATTAGCTAAATACTCTTAAGAGTTTAATTTTCATGATTATTTATTGAAGTTATTTGTTTTTTACTAAACTGAGTGATGCATGTATGCTCTCCCCCCATCCCCTTTAGGGAACTCAGGTGACAAAAAGTACTCATTTTTTGCATTTGGTTCCATTTTAAAAGGCGTGAAAATAATGTTGATAATGACCTCCATAAATATATATGGTTTGAGTGACCCCAAAAATGACCATAAAATCTTTCAATTATATTTATTTTATGCATTTTAGCTTGTGAGCATGAGTTCATCACCTCCCCAAAGGTTCTCTATAGAAGTGTTGACCTAAGAATTCATCTCCTAGAATTTTTTCAACCCCACTCCATAGTGGGGTATATAAATTGAGGGTGACCCACTATGATGCTTATTTTGAGTAGTTAAAACAAGTTATTTTAATGGTTATCATCAATTATGTTAGTGGTTATCATCCTTAGACCATAGGTGCAACTTAGACATTGTACTACACTGAGTAATTGATAGATCTAGTGGTTATGAAAAGGATAAGACATTTTTAAAATAATCTGGTTGATGAAAATTTAATTTATGTGATAATATTTAGTGTTATCCATATTTGGGACCATCTAGATGTGTGAAAATTTAGTTTTAGATAAATGCCACTTAATATAGACATATTGTTAATGTAGGGTGAGTAGCCCAAAGTTCCATGTCACCATACAAACTCTTGAGAGAAGGGGCATAAAAATCCTACTTTTCATGTACTTTTACTTTTTGGATTAATAATTAAAAATCATCTCAAGAGCATGTATATAGATGGAATTTGACACTAGCATACAACTTTGTTAGTTTAAAGATTTATGATGTTACACTTAGGTGTGTTTGTCATTTTATCCTTTACTTGCTTGGTTTTTTTAGTTTAAAACTATTTGTGTGAAATCCAAAACATGTCAAGGAAAACACACTCTATTATTCACCATTTTATTTAAATAAAGAGGTGCTATGTTGACGAAATTGAAAACACTTCTTACCTTGTTCAAAGTTACATTTAAAATATTATGTTTTTATTTTTTGAAAAACATTATTATGATGTCCATTTTAGTCTAGAATACTTGTCAACTTTTCAAAATCTTAAAGTCATTCATTTTTGTCTAAATTCAAAATATCACCTTTCTAAGTTCTGATCTAGGGTGCTATTAGTTTACCTTTTGTAGTTGATTTGGGTAACTTAGGTATGATTTACCATTTAGATTGAAGGCCATTACCTAGACTCATCATAATTTTATTCTCGTTATGGACTTAGATTATCTTTCATTTACTCACACTCTAAGTTCCTATACTATTCTACATCTTGTTGGTATGTGGCATCATTGTGCTTCCCATTTAATTTTAGATTTATACTTAGGATTTCTTGTGGCAAATCAAAATTTGAGATTCTTAGATCACATTTTTATCTTCCTAATCATAAATAACTTCTTCTAATTTCTAGTTACAACTCATCATAGTTGTATATAGTTTTTATGGTATTGATGTATCTTTTGACCTAAGTTTGTTGTGCTAGCCTACACTTTAGGCTCAAAAGTTATATTACCCTCTTCTAATTTGATGAATTTAACCCACCAAGGTTGAGTAAATTTATAACCACTTTCCTCTAATTATGTGGCACTATGCCACTTATTTTATTATAGTCTCATCTTACCTTGTCATTTGTTTGAAGAAATCTAAACGCCCTTTTTAAATGTTTGTAAAACATATTTTACATCTTATCAAACATATAAATATCTTCCAAACATGACACAAAGGTATACTCATATTGGGGTCTCTTATATCCCTAGTTATGAGGAAGAGCATTTTTATGATAGATAAGATAACTCCATCATGTTTGAATATATTCTAAAAACCATAGGGTATGAATAAATTTATTATGAATATTAACCCTTAAAATACAAATATGCATCCCTCTTAAGGTTGATAGAATTAGCCACTAGGTTTCTACCATATTTCTTGATGGAACAATTGCACACACTTGTTAGGGTAGAAGAGTAACAATAAAAGAAATCTATTTCTCACATCACAAAATCCAATATTAATTATTATATCAAGGGAAAATAAACACTTATAGAGTTTACTCCCAATGATCAATATATTGCTAACAAGATCAATAAAATTAGCTAACGATACATAGAAAAACTTATTGCAAACTTAATAAACTCTTTAGTTGTAACTTTTCTTAACAATAATATTTCTAAAGAGAAATAAAATGTTATAGATAAAAAATAACATACCCTAGTTGATCCCACATATAAGATAGATCATAACATATCATCTAAATAAAGAAACCTATGAATTCTTTACAACATGTTTTGCTAGATATGGATCATATGTTATTCAATCACCAATAGGATCTTATCCCTTACCAAAACCAAGGGAAAAGAAACTAAATGAATATTGGGGGTATTATTAGAAACACTTTGTCAAGTTCCTCCCAACTATCATGTCCTTTAGTAAACTAGTTGTAGACTCCTCAAAACTAGTAATATACTTATAGTTCATAGTGGCAAATTCTAGGAACTATTCACTAACCACATAGGAATCAAATTCCAACCTACTCAAATCAAGGGGTAAACCATAACAATGTCTCAAATAGTAGGGTTTATATCCCTAATAAACAACACAATAGGGGAACATATCACCCCAAAAAAATTATATTCCACCTAAAAATGCACCAAACATGAAAGAGTGGAATTCCATGAAGGAAATTATATCAATATTGGAGATGGGAAAATGAGTGAAGAAGTATAAGTTCAATGAGATATTTCCATATCCATCTAACTTAAGTATTCTCTAAGTACCCTTTCCACCTAATTTTTAGGTGCCTAAATTATATAAATACAAAGGGAATGGTGACCCTCAAGAACATATCCAAGCCTTTTTTGTCCTGTGCTAAGAGGTATATTATATAAGTGTTTATTTCATTCACTTATTTCCATATAATTTGGTTGGATAAGCTTTAGATTGGCTTCTCAAATTACCTAAGGGATCACTGGTAGATTGGAATGATTTATTCTAATAAAATTTTAGCATGAATTAACAATGGTTGACTTGTGTAAAGATAAACAATGATATGGGGAAAGATTTTTAGCCTATATAAAATGATTGAGAGCATTAGCTAAATGCTTTTTAACACAATTTTTTGACAAATAACTAATTGATATTTTTTCATAAATCCTACACATAGATGTGGCTCATAATTTATGATTTGCTTGAGTGAATACATTTGAGGAGATCATAAACAAAGGTGTAAATATTAAGAAGGCATTAATTACTAAGGGCCTTATCAAGATTTATTCATATGGTAAAATGTTTAATCAAGCCCAATAACTTTTTAAAGATATTTATACAAAAAACATCTAAAGGGTTTAATAAAAATAGGAACATGGTGGGAAATAAAGTGATAGAATCACAACATGCAAAAACAATGCAAGCTCCACTAGCTCCAAATGTAAAACTAGCCCCACCCAATCCATCAACCACTTTATAAAGATTCCCTCCAAAAAGGAGATTCAATAAATATAAGGAATTAAAAAAACTCATAGAACTAATTGATTCCATGTTTTAAAAGTTAGTGACAACTAATATAATTATATGGCTTACACCAAATCCATTCTTTGAAGATCAACCCAAACCCGATTATTATTAGGAAGATGAGTTTTGTAAATTCCATCTATTTAAGAATTTTAATGATGATGTCATGGAAATTTCATAGAGGCTACCTACTGAGTGGATAAATTTAATATTATAAGTCACAATTACAATGTGTGTAATGTTTTTTTTCTTGTATGCTTGATGTATGGTTGGTTGATCTTCAATATTGACATAGTTAGAGAGGATCAGGGATGAGTATAGTGATTTGAGCATGTGCAAGGGGTCCTATCAGAATTCAAGAATGATTTGAGATATTATATGCATAATTATAATTCATATTTAAGTCCATAGTTTTCATCTAGATAATTTGGATCTAGTGGTGGAAAATCTAAGCAGGTAGTTTGATGACATCACCATTACCATATGGGAATGAGTCAAGGGGAGTTGGTCATATGGTTATGATAAAATTAGTCCATAGTTTTAATTTTATTGATTTTAAGTCATGAATAAAAGTGTGATAAAATATATTAGAGTGAAAAATTGTCTTCTTAGTTATAATTAATTGTTTTCTCATACTTAGCCAAATTTTCAATATGGCTAGAAAGAGCCAAGTAAGCAATTTGATGATCAAATATCTCGTACATGTGGATGTTTTAGGAGAAGGTGATAATATGGGGGTTTTCAATTTCAGACCTATTTTATTTATGATAAAATTCATATCATGTGATGAATCACATCAAAATATATGCTTATGCATTTTTGGGCTCCAAAGCAGTTTGACTATGTTTTCCCATACTTAGTTAATTTTGGAATATGGAAGAAGAGCCAAGTGAGATTTTTTATGGTTTTATATCTTGAATGTGTGAATTTTTCAATATAAATTAATCATAATTCTTTTTTAATTTTTTATCTCATTTTATTTACACCAAATTTCAGATCATGCACTGAAGCATGAAAAAAGTTATGTAGGAGAAAAGTTGGTCTCCTAGACAAAGTCTAAGCATAGTTGTATCTATGAAAAAATATTTTGAGAATGAATGTTAATGGAATTATATATTTCATATAAAAAGGGTATATAATTACTTTATTATATGTATGGATTCTAATTTTAAATGTGACCATGAGGTCCAAATTTTAGATCATGCATCTAAGTACAGAAGAAGTTTTTAAGGTCCACAGTAGGCTTTCTAGGCATATTGTAGTTGGTCCCATAAATAGTCAATTTGCATGATGTTAAATGTATAAACATAATATTTTTTTAAATTTTATTTATTACTAACACTTTGTACCTTGTTGGAACCTATTGATTCTCAATCTATTTGAGTGCATGCCTTAAGGGGTACATTGAGAAAGGGGTGGGTAGACCATCAGTGCTTCATAATATTATCATTCATTTTTTCACATTCCATCCATACTCTAGCCTCCTAAAACCATTGAACCAAAGATTATTATTATTAGTTATACCTATTCATATCATTTGTTATTTTTATCCTTCATTTCTTACCTTATTACCATTTTGACTTGTTGGTTGTATTAGGTTAACCAAGTTAACCTAGTACAGTTTAGGGACTTTATATCTCTTTTGGTTTGTTGGACTCTCAACTAACCAAGCATATACCTAGAGAGTTAACCCAAAATCATGATAGGTTGATTGGCCTGACCTAGCAGAATTGATATTCCTAAACTATTTTAGGTTAAGATACTACTATATATACAAGGTCATTTACCACCATTTCAAAAAAGTAGAAAATTAAGTAAAGAAGTGTGAATGAACATCAACCTATTTACCATTCTACTTAGGGAATAAATATTTAGGGCTCAATACTTTATTTAGATCTTTGATCTCATCTTGTAGATAAGTATTTTTGATGCTTGGATAGGTTGTGTAGCCTAGATTTGATTTACCTTAGTTATCCTTACATATCATGAAAATCTCTTACGAAGCACCTTGGCCAAGGGGGAGATTAAAGTTCATTGAGTTCATCTCCAAAGGTAATTATTACTCACTTTATTCCTCCTTTGTAAGAGTAGATAGATAGAGCATTTATATTTTTCTCATCCATGTAGTAAGATTGTATATACTTTGATATGAATATATGTCTTCTATACATGTTTAGTTTAGTTGTTTATTTATTTTATTTCTAACCCCCACTTTGTGTACCAAGTTTTTCTGCATAGTAGATTATATTTAATTTTATTGTTATAAGATTAATGAAATATTAAATCATAGGACTCTTTTAGGGTTGTTATGTGAATGTGTTAGACTATAGGATTTAGAACCCTATCTCACATGATGTGTTGTGACAAATGATACCCTAATCAGGTCTAGTAGATACTCATATTGGTCATGCTCCTACTTAATAATTTTATGCTCCCTAATCAAAAGTGTAGGTGTGCTCTATCCCATTCGATCCAAGATTGATTTATGGATAAGATGACTTTAATTTGAAAATATAGGACAAGGTTTCTAAGAGAGAGAAACTTCAAAGAGCATGGGGTCTAAGAGTCTCATAAATATAGGTAAAATACAAGTGTTATCTTGAATTTGACCTTATTTTATCTAATGTGAAGATGAAAGGAAAGGGAAATTAAGAAGAGATGACACATCAAATAATTTGAATTGATTCAAATTGAAAAAATGTGACAAAGGGTAAAGATGGATTTAATGATAGTAAAGGTGTGATTCCTTATCATAAGAATGAGGGAAATGGAGAAAAACATGATAACATAGATTGTTATGCAAATTCCATATACAGAAAAAATCAAAATCTAGATTCTAAGAAAAAGTATAACAAAGAACATAAAAAATATGGTAATTTTATAAGTAGGGCTAGGTCTTATCCATGGTCTTACCATGTAACTTCAAAAATAAAATCCCAAAAGGATGCCAAAACAACATTGGCAAGCAGAAGAAAGAAAAATAAATAAATGATGGTAATTTTATGAGGAGTGCCAGGTCCTATCCATTGTCTTATGAATCAACTCACAAAAGATAAACCCATGACGGTGACAAAAGATAAATCCTAAAAGATAAATAAGACTATGGCACATAAAGAGGTAAATCCTAAATAAAGGGGCAAAAATGATCATAAAGCTACTAGGGAAAATAATAACATAAAAAGACAAATAATAAAAGAGATATATAAAGGTATAATCAAATCAAATTCCAAATGTAATGTGTAATAAAACTAAATAATGTAAAGGGAAAAAATCATGATAATAATAAAGAAACATGAGACAAAAAGAATAAGTAAAATCTATGTTAATGTCTATATCAAAGATGAGCATGTGAAAGACAAGTATATAAGTCTTAGAATGTTTCTTGAAGTTAGATTTTTTTGTTATTATAAATTGGAGAAGAAGAGTGGGCATCACAAGATTCCCCAATGGGTAAGTGGATGTAGGGATGGGCATCACAAGATTCCCTAAAGTTTGAAGGGACATATGGATGGGTATCACAAGATGCCCCAATATGTGAGTTAGAGTGAGGTAACATTTAACCATTTAAATTATTTGAATTAGGTTGGCAGGTGCATTTAGAAATAGGTAAATGTGTTGGTTTGTTAGATTTTAAGGATGTTGAATGTGACATATTATGTGTAGGAGAGGTATGAAGAGATAAAGGAGGACCATGTAGGATATGAGTTGGATTAGGTATTTGAATTAGATATTCCTTTGGTTCATATGACCTAAGAGGTTAAGGTTTAATGGATGCAATAATATGTTTAAATTTGTTCATGTTAGCTATCCTTTCCTTATTGTTATAGGAAGAAGGATCAATTATGAATTGGAAAAAATTAGTAAATGAGGTTTGTTCATTAGGTAGTTGGTGTTGATATGATTATGGATATTGAGATTGAATTTTAAATGCTTGAAGATAATATTGATAACATTGTTTTATGAGAGTATCAATATTAAAATGTGGACCAAAAAAGTAATAAATAAGAAATTGATGAAGATCATGAGAAGATTCATGAAAATGACCTATAGTAGCATGCCACCAACAAAATTTATTAGGATTGTACCATTTTGGATGAGGTTAGGAAGGATAAAATTTCATGGGTTTAGAGGGTGGAAATTTCTCTTTAAGTTATTCTAAACTCAAGGGAGGGTGGGTTGGGTTAAAACTGGTTGAATTAGATGCTCCATTTTGAGGTTGGGGAGATTTGTATGAGTCAATTCAATGAGAAAAAGATTGGAAATATTCTTTAGTATTTGTTTGAGATGGCTCAAATTGATTCATAATAAAATATTGATTTTTTTCTTATTCTAAGGCTTCTTCAAAACTTTTAAGAGAAAAGATTCAAACTTTTTATTCAAGAGAAGGTTTAAGAGTAGTGACAAATAGTTTTAGAAGAGTGTCATCAATCATGTTATGGTCCATGTTATGAGAAAGAGACTTCCATCATTTAATGGAAGTGTGATAAAATTCATTATGAAGTTACTTATCATTGATGAAATGCCTTAGATAATTTTCAATAAGGTCATCATGTTGGAATTCCTTCACTAAGGCATTGACTAACTCCTCTAGTTGTGAGATAGAATGTCTAGGAATTTGGTCGTGCCATTCAAGTGCATCACTAACAAAGGTTTTGGATAAGAGTTTGGTGGTAGCAAAGGTGTTAGTTTAGACCCATTCCTTATAGAGATTACCAAAATATTTAAGAAAGGTAATAGGGTCCTTAGTCCCATTATATGTGATATTTAGAGAAATGTTTCCAATATCTATGGATGCAATGAATAGGGCTAAATGTTCATTTTGAATATGTTGAAGTATTTTGTTATTCATTGGAGGTTAAGGGATGGTATTCCCATTGGCATATCTAAGAGGAGGAGGGACAAAATTTTGATTTGGTTGAGACATGATTACTTGAGGTGGTTGACTAATCATGTTGCATGCTAATTATTTGAGATTGATTGGTTATTTTCATGATGTTCATTCATTAAATGAGTTGAGAAATAAGTTGAGTTTTATCAATACATGGATTTGTTTTTATAATAGTGGTATTAGTGTTGATAGGAGGAAGATTGTTTATAGATGGATGATTTCCAACATTGGTATTAGTTGTCTTGAGTATGGTAGAAGAAGAAATAAGCTTTTAAAATACACAATTCTTGTGAGGAGTGTAAATAGTATTATCATCAAGATGCATGAATATTTGGGATCCATCTAGATTATCAATTTGATTGGTATGATTTGGTTAAGGACTCCCAACATTGGTATTAGGAGGAGGATTATGAAAAAGGATATCAACTACATTACATCTTGGAGTGAGTGGTTAAGGCTTAAGATAAGGGGAAGGAAGAAATTGGATAGTTTAATTAAAAGTAATGAAATAATTGAGGTTATTATCCAATTCCTTGATTATGAAATGTTATATACTAAGAGAAGCCTACAAAGATGCCAAAATGATGAAACAAGACTAGATAACCACACAAAGAGAACAAGAGTGATAGAAAATAATACAAGGTTGACTGGGTCGATGTAGCATAGAAATAGGGACTATAAAACTATATAGGGTAAACTAGGTCGATCTAGTATAGTGTATAAAAATTGGAAAAAGGTAAAATACTATTAGATAGTATAGGGATGACTAGGTCAACCTAGTATAGTGGATAGAGGATGAAAAATATGCTAGTTCAATAGGGTAAACCTAGTACAATAGATAGGTTTCTTGTTTTACCTATATCTTTTGTCCTACTCATCCATTTTTATTATAAATATTGTCATTGATGTCAAAGGTCTAGCATTGGTGATAAAGGCCCCATTGCATTTAATGGTATTTTTAATATTCATATCTTGGATAATGTGTGTTAATATTTATTTAATATTAATGAATATAAATTTGGTTGCATAAAATTCAAAAGAGTGCCCATGGAGAAGTCAAAGAGTCATGGGGTAAAGACAAAAGAGGAATGAGATGCATTTTCCCATGAAGAGTCATCTTGAGGAATTCCAAGAGTCACCAAGTGAATACAAAAGAGGGTATGACACATTTTTCCATGAAGATTCACTTTAATGAATTTGAAAGGCCACCAAGATAAAGATGAAAGAGGAAAGGATGCATTGGCTTATGAAGGGTCACTATGTGACTTTTCAAATGAAAGGATATGAAGGGTCATGCAAGTTTGGCACTATTTTCCATGAGGATTGAAGGGTCACAAAGGGTGAATACCAAAGGTCATTTGGAAAGCTATAAATAAAGGCTTGAGAAGTGATTTTTAATATGTAAGAGAGTGCATGGTTTTGTAATTATTATATATAAGAAAAGAGGAGAGAAAAGTAGAAGTTATTATAGAGTTATATCATTTATTGAGTAAGAAACATTGAGAGATATTTGTGTTTTATACATAAAGGGGTTGGTGGTCCTATGGGTTGGTTCTCACAAATCATTTTTGTGTTGGTGCTCAGCGAAGGGGTTGGTGCTCCTACAAGTTGGTGCTTGTGAAATTCATAATTTAAGTTGGTGATCATTCATATATTTGAGATTGTTCTCTATGGGTTTTCCCACTTTGGGTTTCCACAAAAAAATCTACTCTCTCTCACTCTTGTGGTTCATGTTATTATTTTAGTTTTATTGCATATATTTAATATGTGATTAAGTGGTTAAAGAAAATAAATCAAATTAAGTAAAAGATATATAATATACTGATTCACCCCTCTCTCATTATATTTTGTGTTTAACAATTGGTATCAGAGAAAGTTCCTTTAGAAAGGGTTTAGCAACTTGAAGGTAGATTAGGGAAAGCACAATGGCTGGATCACATGAAGGGTTTTGTATAAATAAGGCACCTTTGTTTCATGGGATAAATTATGCTTTTTTTGAGCATAAGGATAACTTATTTGATTTCTCTTGAATTTGACATTTAGCAAGCAGTGGTAGAGAAATATGAAGGGCCAAAAACACTTGTAACTACTTTGACAGGAAAGAAGGCAAGTGAAAATAATGCCAAAGCTTTAAATGCTATTTTACGTGGTTTATGTGAATTAGAATTTGTTAAAGTTATGAAATATAAATATGCTCATGAAACTTGGGTAAAGCTTGATAATATTTACAAAGGTGATGGAAAGGTTCATCAAGCTAAGTTTCAGACTTTCAGAAGATAGTTTGAGATTTTGAAGATGGAAGAGGAAGAAAATATAGCAAGTTATCTTTTGTGGGTTGATCAAATAGTTAATCAGATTCAAGGTCTTGGAGAAAAGTTAGAAGAATCAATCATGGTACAAAAAGTTTTGATATCTCTACCATTGAGATATGATGCAAAAGTTTTGGAAATTTAAGAGATAAAGAATTTAGCCAAGATAAATATGGATGAGCTACATGGTATTCTTACAACATATGAGATGCAGATTGAACAAGAAAAACCCTCAAAGAGAAAAGTTGCTTTCAAGACATCAAAGAAAGAGAAGGCTAAGATTAAAGAATTAAGTGATAGTTCTAGAGATGATGTAGATGAAAATGGAACTCTATTCATTCACAAGTCAAAAAATGTCACATATAGATATGAAGGAAAATTACCTTTTAAATGTTTTAATTGTGGAAAGATTAGACATTTTGTAGCTAATTTACTATATAAGGATAATGGTGACAATGAAGAAGGAATGTCTACATACAATAAAAATCTCAAAGGAAAATTCAAGAAGGGATTTGAGAAGAAGAGTTTGTATTCTAAAGATCCTAACTCAGCTAAAGATAGTGGAGTCAATGATTTAGAAGAAGAAGAGATTCTATTCATGGTCATATATGAAGATGCCTCTGTAAGCAAAATTATAGATGATCAAGAAGAAGAGTAGGATGAAGTTGAAGTGAATTTATAAGGAAAACTCATTTTTGACTTAGAAGAGTTAAAAGCTCTTGACAATAAGAATCAAAGATTGAAGCTACAAATCAAGAAAAATGAAAAGGAGTCAAAGGAAACAATTAAAGATCTACAAATACACTTTGAAAAAGCCAAAAATAATGAAAAATGTCTAATGACAGTTGAAAAAAGTAAGTGAAGAATTTCAAAGGTATGTTATTGAAATTACTTCTTTAAAAATAGATCTTGAGAAAACAAATAAATAAATCAATGATATAGTAGCCAATGATTTAAAATTTAAGAATATCACTAATATATTGAATAAGATATTAGAAAGTCAAAGATCAATGTTAGAAAAGATAGGTATAAAATTTGACAAATAAAAATGGAAAGCCACTACTTTCATAGACAAGGTTAACATATAAAAAGGAAAGAGATATGTTGAAGCTCTTACAAAAGAGGAAATAAAAAGGGAAGAAGTTAAGAATACAGAGGACATGTCAAACAAAGAAAGATGGAAGGAATAGAGGTACAAAATGTAATCAGGTTAGAGAAACACAAATAATTACTATTTTTATTGTAATGGGTATGGTCATAAGAAAATAGAATGACAAAAAAGGGCTAACAATTTCATAAATAAGGAGAAGGAAACTCATGCAGAGTCAGGTAAAAGAAACAACTCTTTTGCTCCTCTATCAAGATTTAATGAAGAGGCCATAATATGTTACAAGTGAAATAACTTTGGACACATTATCTAGTATTGTATAAGCATGTTTGAGTCAGTCAAGAAGGATTAGAGTTTCAAGGCTCCATTCATCAAGAAGAAAGTTTAGATAGGGTCATGGTATAAAAAATAACCTAAAAAGTTTATGTTGGTCTAGACAGCTTTACATGTAATAAATGAAGAAAATCCATGGTTCATTGATAGTGGATATTTGAGGCAAATGACTGAAGACAAGAGTAAGTTTATAACCTTGAAGAAGATGAATGGTGGCATAGTGAAATTTGGAGATAATACTACTACCAAAATTGTCAAAAAGGTACACTTAAGTTTGGATAATGGTAGAAGTAAAACTGAAAATGTTTTGTATGTAGGAGGTTTTAATAATAATAATTTGAGTGTGAGTCACATGTGTGATCAAGGTTACACACTAATTTTTTATGCATAAGGTTGTGAAATTAGGAAAAAATATTTAGATGCGTTGGTTGTAAATACTCAGAGAACATGCATTAATTTATATATGTTATCAAACATCAAAGGTCAAAGATGTTATTTAAGTCAGATTGAAGAAATTTGGCTATGGCATAGGATAATGGGACACTTAAATTTTGACAATATTTTCAACATCAGTAAGAAGAAAGTAGTTAGAAATCTTCCAAAGATTACAAAGCCATCCAACATGCTTTATGAACCTTGTCAGCATGGGATGTAGGCTACAAAGTAGTTCAAAACAAAATAATACTTGACCACTCAGATGTTAGAGCTCATTCACACTAATTTGTGTGGACCTATGAGAACTCAAAGTACTCAAGATGATAAATATTTCATGTTGCTTATTGATTATTTTTCACATATGACTTGGGTAATTTTTTTAAAGAAAAAATTAGAAGCTTTTAGACATGTCAAAGCATTCAAAGCATTAGTTGAGAATGAAACCAGTTTGAAGATTAAGTGCCTAAGATCATATCAAGGAGGAGAATTCATGTCATATTAGTTTATTGAGTATTGTGAAGACCATGGAATAAAGAGACATTATTTAGTAGCTAGAACTCTATATCAAAATGGAGTAGTTGAATGGAGAAACAAACTAGTTTAGGAGATGGTGAGGACAATGCTAAATAACTCTAAGATACCATATAAATATTGGAGAGAGGTAGTTGGTACAGCAGTACATATCCAAAATAGAATATTATTGAGAGTCAATAGTGACAAGACTCCTTATGATCTATGGAAAGATAAACCAGCTATAGTTGATTATTTTAGAGTTTTTGATAGCAGATGCTTTATAAAGAGAACTGATGAAAAACTTGGTAAGTTTGAAATAAGAGTAGATGAAGGTATATTTATTGGTTATTCTTGAAAACTTAAAGATTATAAATGTTATAAAAAAATAACCAAGAAGATAGTTGAAAGTGTAAGTGTGAGCATAGAAGAAGATGGAACACAAAGAATCAGTGATCTAGTAGACATTCCTAAAATCATTGAAGAGGAATATTTTAAAGAATTAATGAATATGAGAAGGAGAAAAAGGAAACCAAAACCCCATCCAAATATTTCCAAAAAAATCATAATTAAAGTGACATCATCAGGGACATAAATGAAGGAATTCACACTAGAAGATTGATGGTAAGTGAATCCAAGCAAGTTAATTTCTCTTTATTATCTAAAATTCAGCCTAGAACTTTTTTAGAAGCTAGACATGATAATCATTAGGTTAAGGAAATGGATGAATAATTAAATTAGATAGAAAATAATGATGTTTGGGAATTAGTGCCTAGACCAAAAGATCATAATGTGATAGGAATAAAATGGGTTTACAGAAATAAGTTGAATGAAAATGGAGAAGTGACCAGGAATAAAGAAAGATTAGTATGTAAAGGATATGATCAGATTGAGGGAATAGATTTTAAAGAAATTTTTACACCAGTGGCAAGGCTAGAGGCCATTATAATGTTTCTTGCATATGAAATATTTAAAAATTTCAAAGTGTCTCAGATGGATGTCAAATCTACCTTCCTAGACAATAATCTAGAAGAGGTCTACATTGAGTAGACTAAGGGATTTATTCTCTCAAATGTTATTAGTCATTTTGTAGATTGAAGAAAACATTGTATGAATTGAAATAAGATCTCAAAGCTTGGTATGCAAGACTTGATAAGTACCTACAAGATCAAGGTTTTAAGAGAGGATTTATTAACAGTAATATCTACATCAAAATAGAAGGTGAGCATCAATTGATTATTGTGGTATATGTTCATGACATCATTTTTGGAGGAAACATTGAAAAGATGATAAAATAATTTTTTGATAATATGAAAAAAGAATTTGAGATGTGTATGCTTGGAGAATTGTCATTTTTCTTAGGGTTGCAAATATTTAAGTTAGATAAAGGAATTTTCATATCTCAAAGTAAATATGCCAAGGAAATGTTGAAGAAATTTGGTTTTAAGGATTTTGTACCAGTTGGCACACTATTGAGTATAAGAAATAAGGTGAGAAAAGATGAAGATTCACCTGTTACAGATCAATCTTTATATAGATCTATGATTGGTAGTCTTTATATTTGACAACATCGGGGCTAGACATCATGCATGCAGTTGGTATGATTTTAAGATATCAGTTAGCTCCAAAAGATAGTCATGTTTAGTTAGTGAAGAGGATATTAAATATATATATATATGGGATATTGGATTATAGATTGTGGCATCTCACAAGTAGAGATTTCACTTTGCTTGCTTATACAAATTTAGATTGGGCAGGTTGTTTGGATGATATAAAGAGTACAAGTGGAGGAGTTTTCTTCCTTGGTGATAGCTTAGTATCATGGTTAAGCAAAAAGTAGAATTCAATATCACTTTCTATAGATAAATTAGAATATATTCTAATGGTATTGTGTTGTACTCAAGTGCTTTGGAGGAAGAAAACTTTGCAAGATATCAAGGTAAAATATGATGAACCTATTTCTATTTTTTGTGACAACATAATTGCTATTAATATTTCTAAGAATCTATTGATGTGCTCAAGAACAAAACATATTCCTATCAGATATCACTTCTTGAGAGAGTAGGTTGTAGATAAATAGTTAAGATGGAATATATTAGTAATATAGAGTATATTTTAGATATTGTCACAAAGGCAATACGAAAAGACACATTTGAGTATCTACGAGAGAAGTTGGGAGTAATTTATTTTACCTCATGAAATTAAGGATCAACATAAATTGAGGGGGGGCTAAGTGTTATCTCTAGAATAGGCCCTTTTCCATTGATGTCAAAAGGAGAGAAAAAAATAAATAGGTATAGGAATAGGTACAGGTGCAAAAATAAGTACATGGAATAGGTACAGGTTGTTACAATAAAGGGGAGTTACTATATGTTTTTCAGATGGTAGTATGTACAAGTTGACATGTGAAAATATAGGTTTTAGGATGTGGTAGTTTTAGTTTGAGGTTACCATCAATGACAAAGGGGGATATTTTTTTAAATATTGTCATTTATGTCAAAGGTATAGCATTGGTGATAAAGGCCCCATTGAATTTAAAGGTGTTTTTAATATTCATATCTTGGTTAATTTGTGTTAATATTTATTTAATATTAATGAATATATTTTTGGTTACATAAAATTCAAAAGAGGGCCCATGGAGAAGTCAAAGAGTCATGGGGTAAAGACAAAAGAGGAATGGGATGCATTTTCCCATGAAGAGTCATCTTGAGGAATTCTAAGAGTCACCAAGTGAAGATAAAATAGGGTATGATGCATTTTTCCATGAAGATTCACCATAAGTAATTTGAAAGCTCACCAAGATAAATACAAAAGAGGAAAGGATGCATTTGCTTATGAAGGGTCACATTGTGACTTTTCAAATGCAAGGATACAAAGGACCATGCAAGTTTAGCACCATTTCTAATGAGTATTGAAGGATCACAAAGGGTGAATTCCAAATGTCATTTGGAAAGATATATATAAAGTCTTGAGAAGATGTTTGTAATATGAAAGAGAGTGCATGGTTTTGTAATTTTTTTATATAAGAAAAGAGGAAGGAAATCCAGGAGTTATTATAGAGTTCTATCATTTATTGAGTAAGCAACATTGAGAGATAGTTATGTTTTATACACAAAGGGGTTGGTGCTTAGCAAAGGGTTTGGTTCTCCTAAAAGTTGGTGCTTGAAAAATTTGTAATTTGAGTTGGTGCTCATACATATACTTGAGATTATTCTCTATGGTTTTTCCCACTTTGGATTTCCACGTAAAAATATGCTCTCTCTCTCTCTCTCTCTCTCTCTCTCTCTCTCTCTCTCTCTCTCTCTCTCTCTCTCTCTCTCTCTCTCTCTCTCTCTCTCTCTCTCTCTCTCTCTCTTGTGTGGTGCATGTTATTGTTTTAGTTTTATTTCATATCTTGAATGTGTGATTAAGTAGTTAAAGAAAATGATTCATATTAAGTAAAAGATATATAATATATTTATTCACCCCCACCCCCTCTCAGTATATTTTGTGCTTAACAAATTTACAAAACGTAAAATGCATTAGATTCATGATGTAGAAAAGATAAGAAATTTGTGAATTGAAATAATATGATTTGAAATTATTTAAAATAAATAATTAATAAAAGGGAAACAAATATTCAATTAGATCAACATTGGCCAATCTAATTGATACACATAAAGCAAAATCTTGCACTAAAACTAGCTAATGCAAGTTTTGGAGCACACAATTGAGAAAAGAGCAAACAATCAACCTAGAAAATAAAGAGATATGTATTTATTAAACTTATAATTTTTATTATATTATTAATAATTATTTTTAGTATGAAATAAAGTTGGTTATAAGCAAGGTACTAGATAGCAATCTAAAGCTAGTTTTAGGTAGTTTGGGATACAAGGGACTATAGTGATAATGATACAGGCTTGGTATTGGGGCCTATCCCCTCACTTCACATACTAAAACAATAATGGTAATGGATGATTATCTATAATATAACATTAACCATGTTTTATACCTGACTAGAGCATCAAGTGAGCTTCCCCCTTGGTGATGAAATCCAAGTAGGTAGACCTAGGTAGTCAAATGTTTAAATCCTTTTTGATGTTTATGTGGTTTGGCCATGTGTGAAAAAAGAATATAAATAGTGAAACTAATTTATTAATTTAAAATCTCCTAATTATACTGTTTGAACTATTTTAAGCATGTAAATAACTTATAATAAAGATATGATTAACATATATGGTTAATTCTAACTTTGAAACAAGGTATAGTTGAGAAACTATATGTAAAATCATATATAATAGGGTTGATGGGGCTGAAATTTTACTATGGAAGAAAAGTATGAAAATAAACTAGGTCAGTCAAGTTGACCTAGTTATTTAAAAAAATATAGAACACAAAACTAGGACCATAGGGTCAACCTAGTTGACTGTGTAGAGGTAGTTTTGAAGACTAAAAATTGTGAAAGGAAAGTATTAAAAAAAAGATGTAGAGGAATATAAACTAAACTAAATGGTTTATATATGATAAGGAGATGATTATTAATCAAGAACCTTGGAGAAAGCTATCAAAAACCTATAAACTAGGTCAAGCTAGCTGATCAAGCAATATAGAAATTTGCTAAAAGAGTGTTGAAAATGCACTAGGTTGACCTAGTAGACCTTGTAGGGTAGAAAAGAAGTCTAAAAATATTAAAAACTTGTACTAGGTCGAGCTAGTCAATTTAGTTATCTAAATATAATTTATTAAGTTCTAGAAACTTGTACTAGGTTGAGCTAGTCTAGCCAATTACCTATTCTTACTAAACTAAACACAAAGATAAATAATTACATCGATAGGGTTGATCCAACATAATAAAGGAATGATAAAAATAATGATGAATAGAAATGAAATAAGTGAAATAAATCTTATAGGGATTTGATTCACATTGGGTTCACTAGAATGTATTTAATGCATCATGTCCATACATCAATCCTAGATCAAATGGGATATAGCACACCTACACTTCTGATTGGGGAGCATACAATTATTAAGTGATAACATGACTAATGTGAGAATCTACTAGACCTGATTAGGGGATCACTTATCACAACACACTGTGTGAGATAGTGTTCCAAAGCCTATAGCCTAACATAATCACATAACAACCCTAAAAGAGTCCTATGATTTAATATTTCATTAATATAATAATAAGAAAAGTAAATATAATCTATTGTGCACCAAATCTTGTGGCACAAAGTGGGAGTTCAAAATAAAACAAATAAACAACTAAACTAAACATGTATAGAAGACATACTCATGTTAATGTATACAAAATCCTAAGACATGGAAGAGAAGAATGCAAATGCTCTATCTATCTACTATTATAAATGAAGAATAAAGTTAGGAATACTTACCTTTGAAGATGAACCCACTAAGCCTAAATCTCCCCCTTAGTCAAGGTGATTTGCAAGAGATTATTGTGATATGTAAGGATAACTAGGATAAATTATTTCTAGGCTACACAACCCATCTAAGCATCCAAAAGACTTATCCACAAGATGAGATCAAAGTTCCAAAGAAAGTATTGAACCCTAAGGCTTTATTTCCCAAGTAGAATAGTCAATAGGTAAATGTTTGTTTGAACTTATTCACTTTATTCTTTTCTCTTTTGAAATGGTGGTAAATGACCTTATATATATAGTAGTATATTACCCTAAAATCTTTCAAGAATTTCAGCTATTTTAGGTCGACCCGATCAACCTCAAATGCTTTTAGGGATAACTCTCTAGGTTTGTGCTAGGTCAGTCAAGAGACTAAAAAACCAAAAGAGGGAAAAAATACCTTAATTTTAGTAGGTTAAATTGGTTGACTTAGCAAAACCAATAGTTCAAAAGGGTGTTAAGGCAAGAAATGAAGGATAAAACATAGAAAATTATAGGAATAGGCAGAACTAAGAAGACTAATCTTAGGTTTAATGACATTAAGAGGATATAATGTAGATGTTAAGTGGAAAAAGGAATGAAAATATTATGAATCACTGATGGTCTACCCACCCCTTTCTCGATGTACCACTTAAGGCATGGACTAAAAGAGATTGAGAATCGACAAGTTCTTGTAAGATACAAAGTGTCATTAATCAATAAAAGTTAAAAAAATATTATGTGTATACATTAAATATCTTGATATAATGGAGATACAATGTCTCATTTGAATTTATATAGTGAATATATATAATGCACGTAGAGTCAAACAAGATAATGTGATAATTGTGTAGTAGAGGTAAAGATCGATCAAGTCTCAAAAAATCAATGGAGTGTGTGTGGTTGAAGATGTCAAGAAGCTACATGATGAGAAGTGTTCATGGTTTAATGACTAAAAAAAGGTATAAGATAATGATTTAACACCTCATGGGTGATTTTACAGACTAATTAAATAGTGTGTGGTGCTTGATAAAGACTTGGTTGATCCATAAAGATCAACATAGCACATTAAGTCAACATTCTCAGAATGCATGAGATGAGGTCAAAGTGGAATATGTTTAACATTTGGCTTTGGTATAATATGTATTAAAGATTAGACTAGATCAATGGTGTGAGGTTGAGATTGATCCAAAGTTGAGAGGACATGAGATGTGAGCATTATGTTCAAAGGTTAACTATGGCCATTTGTATTTAAATATTTGAATTTGCAAAGAAAAAACTAGTGTCTAGTTTTTAGACCATCTCTTTCAATAGAAGATGAATTTTCTCATGTAGTAAAAATAAAAGTGGTAGATGACTCTAAGTTACATTTATAAATATAGATTTTATGATCTAAAAGTGTGTACAAACAAAGATATTGAGCTTCAAAGTTGACTTTGGTTTTGTGCTTGTTCTGCAAGTGATCTTAAAAGATAAACTGAGTTTATATGGATGTTGTTTTGATGTTTCATGGTGAATTAGATATTAGTGAGTGCTTTAAAATACATGAGGATGCTCTATGTGTATTTTTTATGTGTGATCAGTCTATCTTGAGTATGAACAATGATTAAAAAATTGATTGTGTGTTTGTTAATGGTGTTCTTATGTATAAGGTCTCTATTTGAGTTGTTTGGGCATACACAGAAGTAAGAAGATTTGACTATGATCATTTGAGGATGTCAAAGGGGACATAAGGAGTGGACCCATGTATTTGAAAGGGGTCCTAGGTTATTTTTTCAAATTATGAAGTGCTAAATGGGTGAATATGTCTCCATGAGACTTATAAGAGATACAAGGGCCTTATTAAAAGCTATAGATAGTTAAGGGTGACCCATAAATTATATGGGGAACTTATGAAGATTTTTTTGAGCCATATTTTTATGATTTATATGACTTAAGGGTTAAGGAAATTCTAATGTCCAACCATGAAGTTTTTAATCATGAAATCCCTATATATAGTGAAATCAAAGATGGTGTTTTCAAGACTAGTAAGACTTAAATGAGGGAGAGCAAGTGTAGATCCAAAAAAAAGAGATAAAATTTGAAAGAGAAGGTATATCTCAGTGAGGGCTAATAGAGAGTGAAGAGGGTTAGACATGCTAGTCTAAGTAAGGTCCTGAAGGTGATCATAGAGGTCATTGGACCTAATAATCCTATAAGAGGTAGAATGGGTGAGTATGTTTAAGAAGCTATTTAAGAGAGACTTGGGAGAGATTTGAGAGAGGATTTGGTGTGTGAGTCATAGAATGAGGGGGGAGATAGAGTGTCCTAAGGATGAGTTAAATAGAAGATCAGTTTGAGGACTATTTTTATGACTTATAGGTCAAAATTCTATTGGCTGAATAGTGCTTATATAGATTAAGGGTGAATGAAGGTGAAGAGTGATAAGTAGAGGTACATCATCAAGTCTTGAATAGATTAGTACAAAGGTGGATGTATTCATAGGTGTTATTGTGTTAGCTCAAGATCTAAGGTGGTTGTAGCCTCCTTACAAAGTGAAACTTTCTAAAAAGTTTGGTTGTTGTTGTAGCTCAACTAGATAGGTGTGGTAGCACCTTGTGGGATTGTAGTCTCATTAAATAGGGATTATAGATCATTGATAATTTGTAGATGGTTTAAATTAGATCTTATTATTATAGAATAATATTCTAATTGTAGTTTTTAGTGGGTTTAATTCCCTAAGAGTGTTTCTTATGTATGTCATGTGTCATGTGATTGATCTTGCATTGTCTTCCTTGCTCATTTCTATTAATTGTTTATATGCCTCATGAATGTATGTATTGATTGATTAAGAGTTTTAAAGGATTGGAAATAAAGTTATATTATATGGTTTCACTAATTCACCCCCCATTTTAGTGACTATAACTCTAATAATTGGTATCAGAGTAGGTCCTTTGGAGGAATCCTAATAGCTTGAAGGTGATCCTAAGCAGGGACAAAGATGGATAATAAGTTGAAGAAATAAAATCAACAATGAAAGGGTATGATCAAGGAACTTGAAGAACAAATATGTACTTTGAATATAGATGGTAAAGAAGATGATAATGGTATCAATGATCTCAAGGTTTAGGTAGTAGATGCCAAGATAAGTTTATGTTCAAAAGAAAAGGACAGCATTTGTGATGAATAAGTTTTCCATGACATTGAAGATGAAGTTGATCTAGAAGCTAAGCTCATCAGTGAACTTAGTGAACTAAAGGAGAAAAAGAAGAGTAATCATAATATGAGGAATATGATCAAAGGTCTTGAAGCATAGTTTAATTCTCTTGAGGGACATTTGATAGAGAAAACATGTAGAATAAAGTATGACATGGATAAAGAAGCTAAGAGTGACAAGGATACTATCCAAGTTCTCAGTGGTTAGTTAATGGTTGTAATTTAAATTGTAAGAGATAAATAGAATGAGAGAATCAAATTAGAAACCAAGCTAGGTTCATTGATGGATGAGAATGATCAATTTGTTGTCAAGATAAGCAAGATTGAAGAGGATCAAAAGAAGTCAGATCAGGTCAAGAGCAATGAAAGAAGGTCTATTAGACAACTAAATGATTTAAGGTATGATAATTTATTTCATGGTCATTATTATACATGTAATAAGTATAGACATAGATCTAAGGACTATAGAATGAAGTCATTCATTTTTGGACATCCATAGAGCTATGATAAAAGGAGTTTTTGGCCAAAGATTGATCACAGTTCAAATCTATTAAAAGGTATGAATATTGTTATTTGTTTCAATTGTCATAAGAGTTGACATATTTCTAGATTCTATACAAATAGTGTTAAGACGTCTTCAAGGTATGTCAAAGGATATATATCTCTTATAAGGATTAAAAAAGACACACTTAGGTATGGAAAAAATATTATTGATGCTAATCACATTAGTCCAAAAGCTGATAAGAAAGTTGCTTTAGAAGGTTATATTACAAATCGGGATAAGCTCAAGGATAGAGTAGGTAAGATGGTTGTAGAAGACAAGGGTCAAACTATGGTATGGAGACCTGAGATAGTAATAAATAAGAATACTAACCCTATTGAGTGTAAGAGGATAGATGGATTGTTTGCCAAGGTGTAAATATCATCAAAAATAAAGGAGAGTCAAGAGTTTCTCTTGACAACATTTGTTGAAAAATATGAAGAAAAGAATGAAGTTAAAGATTTAGTTAAAGTAAAGTAGGACTAAACATTAGAGAAAGATATGGAGATATGGGAGTCTCTTGAGTTTTGGTACTTTTAATGTTTCTATGTCAAAGGGGTGTCTATATGTAGGATTTAAGGAAACACTTGTCAATTAGAGGAATCTTGGTGGTTGTCAAATATTATTTGGTGAGAAGGTATGAAAATAAGGTATGTTTGTGCATTCCTTTTAAATATATTTTATTGGAGTAAATAAGCTTGTGAAGAATCTCAATTGTCCTATCTTGAGAAATATTTATCCTATTGATCATGGTTTGGATCCTCTGGTATAAATTATTTGAAGACTTGTTAAAGATGTCATGTTCCTAACAAAGCATGAAGCTAAGGGGATCTTTATAATTAGTCAGGTCCTATGATTAGAAGATTTAGTAGATGAATATTAGTAAGAAGGTATGAATAATTAATTTTGTCTGCTTAATATGATAATTCAAAACAAAGGTCTTTAGTTAAGGGGGAGCAACAAGTTCATGAGTTTGCTCTAGAGGTTTTTGAAGGAGTTGTATTACATGATCATAATGGATGGTTCTAAGTGGCTTAATGAGATTGATGTAAATTTAAATAATATTTTGATGCTCAAAAAGGTTTATAAACTTCTTCATGATGTGATCTAGGTGATTTTATGATCTGAAGATATGTATTATGCCAATTGAAAATTTTTGAGTGCTTTTTAGTTTTCTTAGTTTTTGGCTTAAGAGTAAGCAGGCCTAAAATGGGTTATAGGAAGTCAAGGATCCCAAAGGTGTGAAGGATCAATTTTTTGTCCAGAAGTGTGTAATGGTTATTTCTAGGTGTATAAGAAGTTTTAGAGGTAGACGTTGATTGGAAGGTGATGTGTTAACTTTGTTTGTATTAAGATTCTAAGGTTTTTGGCTCTACTAGAAAAGTGGTCTACTTTATGAGTTGATTTTTAAGGATTATTAATATGTTAAATGGAAAAATGGGTCATCAAATGAAGATTCACAAAGATTTTAAGGTTTGTGGTTCTCAATTTATATAAGTTTTATCAATTTAGAGGCCTAATTGGATAGTTAGTTTGTGAAGGAAGTATCTTGTAGAGGATGAGCTTGGTGATGAAAATTGGTTTGATTGAGGGGGAATGTGAGATTAATCTAGATACAAAGTTTTAGTTCCTAAAGTTTTGTCTATTGAAAATTGTGGGGTATGCAAATTTTAGGTAGGGCTAGAAGGAGACTAGACAGACCTAGTTTGAAAAAGAGTGCTTTTTTTGCTTAGTTTCTATAAAAATAGCAAGGAATGTGTGTTTCAAGGTGATTTATCAATTTTTTTTAGTTCATGTTTCCTATTTGGTGAGTGGTATGGATTTTTTTTGGTGGTCCTTATGGTAGCTTGAGAGAGAAGGCTAGTTAGCATGTGTGATGGTTATTCATGGTGTCTGGAGATTTAAAGTTGTTCAGAAGGTGAAATTTCTCATATTTATTAGTGAGAGTCCCTCTCAAGTGTTTATTTATGTGTTGTATCATATTTATATGGTCTTGTGTGTTATTTCTTCATTGGTTATAGTATTTGATTGAAGAGAGTATTTCCATAAAATAAGAGGATGTTTTCAAGGCAAGAAGAGGTAGTATCATGGTAAGGGGAGTTTATATCATCTTTATAAGATTTTAATTTCATATTTGATAGTAATTTTAAGTAATTATGTCAAAAAGTGACAAATTTCCTATTTTGCGAATGCTTTGAAGAGAGATGGTGAGTTGTATATTGTTATATATGATAGTTATTGACATCAATGACAAATGGGGAGATTATTAGAGATTTTTCATGATGATTTCATGGTGATTTCATAGAGGTTCTCTAGTTAGTGGATGATGTGCCTTGATAGTCTAAGTGATAATGATAAAGTGTTCAATGTGCTAGCTCTTAGATGCTTGATGTATGGTTGGTTGAAACTAAATATTGACATGGCTAGAGAAGATCAAGGATGAGTATGGTTATTTGAGAATGTGGAAGGGGTCCTATCAAAATCTAAAAATAATTTGAGATCTTGTGTGCATAATTATAATTCATCTAGTAGTCCATAGTTTTCATCTAGAGAATCAGGGTCTAGTGGTAGAAAATCTGACTAGGAAATTTGATGACATCATCATTACCACATGGGAATGAGTTAAAGGGAGTTGATCATATGGTTTTGATCACATTAGTCCCTAGTTATTATAGGCTAGATATTAATTCATGTATCAAATCATGGTCAAAGATATAAGGATGAAAATTTTGCTTCTCAATCAAAATTCATTGTTTTCCCATACTTAGCCAAATTTACAATATGGCTAGAAAGAATAACAAAGAACTTTGATGATGGAATATCTCACACATGTAGACATTTTAGGAGAAAGTGATCATATGGGTTATCTTTTGTTTGGACCTAGTTTATTTTCACTAAAATTTAGATCATGCAATGAAATGTGTTAAAAGATATGTTTATTCAAAGTTGGGCTCCCAAGAAGTTTGACTATGTTTTCCCATACTCAACCAATTTTGCAATATGGAAAGAAGAGCCAAGTGAAATTTTTGATGGTGTTATATCTATCACATGTGAAAGTGTCAATATAAAATAATCATATGGATTTTTTTATTTTTGAGTCTAGTTTATTTGTACCAATTTTTAGATCATGCACTGAAGCATGACAAAAGTTATGCAGGAGTAAAGTTGATCTCCTAGACAAATTCTAAGCATAGTTGGATTTGTGATAGATGATTTTGAGAAGGCATGTTAATGGAATTATAACTTTAATTAATGAAGTTTCTAATATAATTTTGTTATATGGATGGATTCTCCTTTTAAAGGTGATCATGAGGTCCAAATTTAAGATCATACATATAAGCACAAAAAAAGTTATTAAGGTCCAAAGTAGGTTTTTTAGGCATATTGTAGTTGGTCCCCATACTTAGTCAATTTGCATGATTTTAAAGATTTGAACCTAGTGGATATCTAATGGCTCATAGGAATTCATACATTTAACATATATGGTGTGTGTGGAGTCAAATGGGTCAATGTGACAACTATTTAGTAGAGGTAAATATTGAGAAAGTCTCAAAAGATAAATGGAGCGTGTGTAGTCTAAGATGTCAGGAAGATACATGATGAGGAGAAGTGTTTAATGTTTAATGTTTGATCAAAGATATAGGATAAGGATCTAATGGATCACATGTGATCATACATATTGGTCAAATGGTGTGTGATTCTTGATAAATACCTCATTGATCCATACAGTTTGATGGAGCATATTAAGTCAACATTATCATAATGCATGAGATAAGGTCAAAGTGGTATATGTTTAACATTTAGATTTGGAAGACTATGAATTAAAAATCAAACTAGACCAATGGTGAGATATTGATCTAAAGTTGAGAGGACATAATATGTAAGCATTGTGTTTGAAGGTTAATTATGACCATTTGTGTTTGAATATTTGAAAAAGAAAAAGAAAAAGAAAAACCAATGTCTAGTTTTTGGACCATATATTTTGATAGAAGATGAATTTTTTCATGTAGTAAAAATAAAAGTGTTAGAAGACTCTAAGGAACATCTGGAAATATATATTTGAAGATCTATAAGTGTGTGAAAACAAAGATATTAACTTCAAAATTGACTATGGTTATGTTCTTGTTCTACAAGTAACCCGAAAAGAGAAATTGAGCTTATATGGATGTTTTAATGTTTTATGGTGAATTGGATATTTGGGAGTGTTGTAGACTCCATGAGGATTATTTTCATGTATTTTGGAGGTGTGATAAACGTATATTGAGTATGAACAATGCTTAAGAAGTTAATTGTGTGTTTGGTAATGGTGTTCATATGTATAAGGTCTCTGTTTGAGTTGTTTGAGCATAAAAAGAGGTGAGTAGAGTTGACTATAGTCATTTTAAAATGTCAAATAGGACATAAGGAGTATAACCATGTATTTTAAAGTGGTCTTGTGTTCTTTTTATGATCAATGAATATTTAAATCTGTGAATAGGTCTCCATGAGACCTATAAGAGTAACAAGGGCCTTATTAAAAATTGTAGTTGATTAAGGGTGACCCATAGATGTTATGGACAACTTATGAATATTTTTTTGAGCCATGTATTTGTGTGTTAGATGACGTAAGGTTTAATTAAAGTCTAATGACTAACCATATAGTTATTAATCATTAAATCCCTATATATAGTGAAATTAAAGATGGTGATTTAAAGATTGGTAAGAATTGAATGAGGAAGTGCAATATGGAACCAAGAAAAGGTGATAACCTTTGAAAGAGAAGGTGAAAGTTATTGAGTAAAATTAGAGAGTGAATATGTTAAAAAATGATATTTTGATCAAGGTTCTAAAGGTGATCACATAGGTCATTAGACTTAATAATCCTAAAAGAGGCAGAATGGGTGAGTATTCTCAAGAGACTATTTGAGAGAGACTTGGGAGAGAGTTGAGAGAGGCTTGTGTGTGAATTGTGGAGTGAAGGATGGGTAGAGTTATTTGAGAATGATTTGAATATTATATTAGTTTTAGGACTATTTTTATGACCTATAAGTCATCATTTTATTGGTAGAATAGTGCTCTTGTAGATTGAGGGTGAGCAAAAGTAAAGAGTGATAAGTAGAAGTCCATCATTAGGTTTTGAAGATATTAGTGCAAAGGTGGATGTTTTTATAGGTGTTATTATTTTAGACCAAAAATTAATGTGGTTTTATAATCCTTTCAAGGTGAAACTTTCTAAAATTTTTGGTTGTTATTACAATTCAGCTAGACAGGTATGGTAGCACCTTGTGGGATTATAGTCTCACTAAATAGGGATTGTATTTCCTTGATATTTGTAGATGATATAAATTAGATATTTTTATTATAGGAAACTAGTCAAATTTTAGGTTTTTTTGGGTTTTATTACCCAATAGGGTTTCCCATGTATGTCATTTGTTTTGCCTGATCTTGCATTACTATCTTGCTCATTGCTATGAATGTTGTGTATGCCTCATGAATGTATGTACTAACTGATTAAGAGTTTGGAAGGATTGAAACTAAATTTTTATTATCTAGGCTCATTTATTCACCTCCCCCTTATTGATTTTACCTCTAACACCATCATTTAATCAACCATGTCATTTACTAATGTATTCAATTGAGGCATTTTATAGAGGATTTGGTCAAAAGTGTTGAAATTTAAGTAAAACATGCACCATGAAATATGAATAAGGACATGGGAATTTACAAGGACCCATTTCCTAAACATGATCATCATTTTAGTAAGAAATAATTAGAATCAAGGGTAGAACCAAAATCAACAAGCATAAGGACATAACCATAATTAACATAATCATAATTAGGATCATAATACCCATGTCAATATATTGGGTTACAAAAAATGCCATATGATTATAATAGAACCATGGGGAGTATTTTTGTAAATAATGTTACCATTATCATCATAAAATCTCATAAAACATCCAATTATTCTCAAAGTACTAGACCACCCATTATAGGGCCAACAACTTTTTCCTCAAGTAACATTGTTGTAGGTTCAAGTAATTCTATTGTGCCTTAGATTTTATGGGTTACTATTTTTGGACCACCCCCTTATGCTAATTATAATGACTCCTTACTGAATCAAAATTGTAAAAATTAAATTAGATGCTTATGAGTCACCATCCAAGGCCCTTTGATTCCTTATTCTAATTGTAATGGCTCCTTGCCAAATCTAGATTATACAATAACAACTAGGCACTCTTGAGTCACCCTTTAGGGCCATTTTCCCTCTTCCAATGCTAGACCAAACTTCAACACTGTGCCTTTAGTTACAAAAATAAACATTATACCAATCAAGGCCAAAATCTCTCACACTATTAGAAAAAACCATATATAATCTCAAACCAATTAAGTAAAACCCCCATGTAAATTTTTATCTTAGATCTTTTACTTTCATCAGAAGCCCTCCAACTATTTTGAATGACTTCTTTCATGAGTTCGATGTTCCTCAGGACACTAACCTTAAATAATTTTAAAAAAATTTAGGACATTTATCTCCTGTTTTATAAGTTACATTTGATCAAATATATATGTCTAATCCTAGTCGGATCCATAACAACCCCTTGTATATTGAGGTCATTACATAAAATCACAAAATCAAATGAGTTCTTATAGATAATGGTTCAGGGATGAATAAAGTGTCACTAAAGTTAATATAATGATTTTATTATTCTTTAAAGGACATACAACCTGAGATAATCATGATTAAGGCATAAGATAATGCCAAAAGGGAATTTTATAAAACTATCTAGTTGTTAATCATTATTGGGTATGTATCCCATCATACTTTGTACCATATTATGGACATTAAATTATCATATAATATACGTATTGGTCATCCTAGGATCCATGAAAAATAAGTTTTCCCATACAATTTGCACTAGTGACTCAAGTTTCTCCATGATGGGATTGAAGTTACCATTCCTACTAATGTGTAGCCCTATCAATATTGCAAACACCTAGAGGCTAAATTTTTAAATTATAACTATTGCCCTAGTTCTGAATTATTAACAAAGAAGAAAAAAGAGATAGTTTCATAACTAAGTCTAATTATATCAACCCAAGTGACCTTTCTTCCACTTTGACTAATCCATTCTGTACAACACTTTCACAATAAGTCATTATTGAGGATGTAAGCATTTCCATGTACCATCTAAAATATGCCTTTCACATTACTAAGTTGCCCAAGTATCCTAGATATTTTGGCAAACCCAATCCTTCTCAAAATCCTTGCAGACCCAACATGATTTGGAAAAATAATAAAGACACATAAAAACCATAAATGGTATTTATACTAGCAACTTCACCAGATCAAGATCAAGAAGATTTTATTGAATGGGACTGGTTATATTTTGATAAAATTGCTAATTATTTTCAAAATTCTAAGTACCCTATTTGTAATCAGATCATAGATAACTTTGATTATATAGGTAATGGCATGGGTCCATGAGAATAATTAATCCTAGAATCAATATCCACTGGTAAACCTAATGTGAGTCAAGGCCTCAAATTTATACTGCCTAGGGGTGACCTCATGTATTTTGATAGTGATTCTTTTGAATCAACTAGAAATGATAATCCTCATAGTAATGTAGTGTCCCATTATAGTATTTATGATGAGCTTGATAGCATCGACCTATTTTATTCCAAATCCATTATGACTATCACATCTCATTACACCCTTTTCCTTCACCATCCTAACCTTATTGATTAAGACTACCAAGATTCTATTATACCCCTTTAGAAATTTTATAATGAGGAATATATTTCTGAGTATATGGGCCTTAGATATATATTTCTAGTTACCAATCATAAGCAAGGATTTGAATTCTCTTTGGACTCTTCCACCTACTCTTAAGAGTAAACAAATTTTCTTGGTCATTAAAAAACATTGAGATATTTGGGTCAAATCCTCTTTGAGGTGCTTATTTATGAAGGAAATTATTAAAAAAAAAAGATAATCCCTCAAGTGAAAACCTATTTTAGATGCTCTTGGATGAGGAATTTCACTCATCTCCAAAAGATGCACATAATCCACCAAGTCCTATCTCTATAGCTAGTACTAGTATCACATCCAAATAACATAAAGTCTTTGACCATCTTCATTTTGACTCTTAGAGATATTTTCTAGTTTGCCACTACATGAACTAGTAGATTCAGATTCATCTCATTATCTAAAGATTTAGGAAGAACAACTAGAAGCTAAAGTGGAAGAAGAGGACCAAGATCAAATTTTACCCACTATACTAAATATTTTTTTATGTTCCTCATAAAAAACACCATTGAAGTGAACCTGGGGATTTGTGGTAATCCTAAAATTGTTTATCTTGGAACCTCCATCACCAATGAATAACATGACTACATTATCACTATTTTAAGGGATTTTATTGATATATTTTCATGGGGTTATTTCGATATGCTAGGCCTAGACCCTGACTTAATTATGCATCAACTTATCATCCATCTAAATGCTAATATGGTCCAAAAAAAAATTGATAAATATGCACCCATGCATCACACTTTATGTAAAAGCAGAATTGGGGAAACTATTGGGAGATTGTTTCATTAGACTACTAGACTATTATGAATGGATATCAAAGATAATCCCAATAAGCAAAAATCCACAAGGTATAAACATTTAAACTAATTTTAAAGATATCAATAAGGCATGTCCCAAAGATGATTTTCCTATAGCCGATATGAACATGATTATCAATTCTTCTATTGGGTACAATATGGTGTCCCTCATGGATGAATTATTAGAATAAAATTAGATCAAGATATCTCCAAAGGATCAACAAAAAATTGCATTCACCACATTGTGGGGAACATTATGTTATCAAGTAATGTCATTTGGATTGAAGAATAGTAGAACCACATATAAGCATGATATGATTGTCATATTATATGACATGATGCATGATATAGTTGAGGACTATTTTGATGACATCCTAGACAAATAAAAAACATGTGATAGACATCCTAATATCCTATAGATATCTTTGAGAGACTTCATGAGTACAAAGTTCATTTAAATCCTAAGAAGTTCATCTTTGGTATCACTTTGGGAATGCTGATAGGATTCATTGAGTCATATAGAGGGAATGAAGTGGATCCTTCTAAGGTTAAGGACATTATATAAATGCCTCCACCTTCTAATCTCAAATAGTTTTGTAGTTTGTAAGGAAATATTCAATCTATTCACAGGTTCATTTCATAACTGGTAAATGAGTACTAGTTGTTTACACACCTCTTGAATAAAGGGATCACTTTTCAATGGGATGATGAATTTTAATTATCCTTTACAAATATCATAACATACTTGGCCAACCCACCAGTTTTGAGACTACCAACACCTTGATAGCCATTAATTCTTTATATTTTATCCATTGAACATGCATTGGGTGCATTCTTGGCCCAACATGATGAAAATAGAAAGGAACATATGGTATAATATTATATATTCACACTTGTGGAATATGAACATAATTATACACCTATTAAGAAGGTTTTTTTAGAATGGTGTTTGCCTCCCAAAAGTTGTGACACTACATGTTGAATAATAAAATTATTATCTTTGTTAAAGTGGACCCTCTCAAATATTTATTGTCTATATAAACTCTCATAGATCACATGGCCAAATGGTTCATGATCTTAAGATAATTTGATGTGGAGTACCATAACTAAAAGAATATCAAGGGATACGCCATTACAGATTAACTTGATAAAGATCATATTATAGATATTGACCACTCATATTTGACATTCCAAATGATTCTATTATGATAATAGATGAAGTGTTACATGAACCTTAACAATGGAAATTATACTTTTATGGATCCTTTACATATCGTGGATCTAGCACCAGTATTTTTTTATTACATTATAAGGGGATATGGTTTCCAAAGTGTTTCATATTAACTCCCATTGTACTAAAAATATGGTTGAGTATGAATCCTTTATTACAGTACTTTATCTTATAGGACAGTGGTATATCTAATAGTTAATGGTCTATGGGGAATCTTAATTGATTATTAATCAAACCAAAAATTAATATCATACTCAAGATGATAAGATTGTACCCTACAAGCACATTTTAGATAATCTCAAGATCCACATCCAATAATTGTAATTTGAATAGGTGTCATGGGCCAATAATAGATCAGATGATGTAATGACAATAAATGGGCCCATGGTATAGATTACTAGCAGTGTTAAAGAGTACCAATATCTCAATGAAAATATTCTATAACCTAATCATGTATTTCCAGATTTAGAGAGGGTATGTACCATTATTGGTCTAAATCCCCCACCTAAACTACATTGGTTCCAATACATTTATAACTATTTCCCAAACCAAGTTTTTCTTCCTAACCTTTCACATAATCATTAAAAAATATTTCTTCATCACCTAGCCTGTTATACCCTCATTAGAAACACACTTTATCATAGATGCTATGATTGAATGCTTATTCATTATTTATCTTTTTGAGAATCCAAGTTATTACTTAAGGAGGTTCGTGAATGAATGTGTGGATCCCACACCAATGTTGTAGTCTTATCCAAGAAATTCCTTAGAATAGGATACTATAAGCCAAAATGGAAACTGATGCTTATAATTATGTCAGGAAGTGTGTTTCTTTCTAACAACATGCTAATTTGATACATACACCTTCCTTGCCACTCCACCAAATCATTACACCATGGCCATTCTCTACACAAGGCCTCAATCTCATTGGGAAAATAAACCCAACCTCTTCTATTGGCCAAAAACACATTCTCACTTCTACTAAGGAGATTGATGGCATTCCTCTCACTTATGTTATTGGGAATCAGATTGCCAAATTTATCCATTACCATTCATCTATAGATAAGGTATGCCATCTTGTATTATATGTAATAATGATGGATCATTTATAAACCAAGATGTTAAAGCTCTTTTAAACATGTTTAAAATCAAGGATAAAAAATCCACACCATATAACCTGTAAGTCAATGGTCAAGCTAAGACATCTAACAAAACCATTATTGTAATCCTAAAGAAGATTGTTAATGACACTAGCCATAATTATCACTTATAATTTTTTTCCTACCCTTTAGTCCTATCACACTAGTCAAAAAACCCACACAGGAGCACTACATACACCCTTGTTTATGGCACACAAGCTATTATCCTAGTTGAGATCAAGATCCTTCATTTTGGGTATCCTTGGATAATATTAAAGATGATTACAATTATAGAGTTTCTAGGTTACAAGAGCTCTAGCTCCTTCATGGCAAGCATTTGGTTACCCTAGATAATTTGAAATCATATCATAATAGATTGAATAGAAGATATAACAAGCTCATTCTCCCTCAAGAGTTTGAAATATGTGATTTGGTCTTGAATGAGAACCAAAAGAACACTAATGATAAACACA